>CAOKZL010000992.1:0-448284 GCA_948472985.1 Iguana delicatissima | reverse complement strand
TGATTCCACTCAACATCCTACAGAATCCTGGGGTTTGCCGGCCGCTCCCGAAACTGCAAACCCCAGGATTCCATAGGATGTTGCAAGTGGAATCATAGCGCTATAACAGTCCAGTGCGGAAATGGCCCTGTCTCCAAAATTGTAGTACAACTCTCAAACCACTACATCACACTGGCTCCTATCTTGGAAACAAAAGTACTCTTTTAGGACTACAACTCCTAAAAACTCCCAGCCAGCATGGTCACTACAGTCCAAAATAGTACCTTTTCCAAGTTCTATTATTTCTGTGCCATTCTTTTGCTGATCTATTGCTGCATACATCTGCCTTCACACTCGTATCACCACCTTTTTTCTCCATTAGGCTGCATTAAAATTTGCATTTAAGTATCATTCTAAAGGCAGATGGAGTGGTGTAGTAGTTTGAATGTGGGACTAACACTCTGGGAGACCGGGGTTTGCATCTTCATTCAGCCCTGGAAACTCACTGGGTGACCCTGGGCAAGTCTTACTCTCTCAGCCTCAGAGGAAGGCAATGACCACACACACACACACCGCGCGCGCGCGCGCGGAAACAAATCTTTCAAAGAAAAACCTGTGAAAAGTTTATCCTTAGGCTCATCAGAAGTCAGAAATGACCTGACAGCACATGACAATATCATACCAAAGTTATTCATGTACTTGTATAAAGTACTTTCTCTCAAAATATGGGCTTAAAACGTTTTTAAGACACTTTTTTGGTGGGTACCTTTTGAAATCACTAAACCCATTGAATAGACAAGTTCCAATCTCTTTACTGAAAAGTAAAGAGAGCTCATTTCAGAAACTAGAAAGAGCCAATTCTTCAAGCATCACAGTCTTTTTGCAAGAACAGCAGCTCATAAGATTAGGTGAATTGAGTCTGAAACAACCGTCTGTGCTAGACATCTGTTAAATAAACGGAAACTGCAAGCAAGAGGTTCAAATCCTACTGTATAAATATGCATTATTAAATCCATATATTTCCCCCTCTCACTTATAAGTATATTTTCCTACATCTTGCCTCTCTAGAGATGAGAGAAGGAATTTGTATGTTTATGCCTTGGCAGGCATGGATATTTGTCTTGTCTTCTCTTGCCAAACTCTCAACTTGTCATGCACACAGAAGAATGAATCCCATTGTGATTTAAGATTCTACACTGACATTCTCCGAACTGCAAAATCAAGGCAGAAAGGTAAGGAAGAAGTCTAGTGGTGAACATGTAAATACTTCAAAGGAGGAGACCCATGACATGAGATAACTTCATTCATCAGAGGGGTGGCAAGTTGTAGGAAATGGAATTGATATGCTCTCCTCTCCTCAAAAAAATAAAATAAAACCCTGCAATATGATCATCCAGTTTCATGTCTTACATAACAGGAGTAGAAGCAAATTTTGGCCGCCATTGGTGTTGGGAAATCTGACCTAACTAAATGGAAATTAAAACCAAATAGTAAATAATTCTTGTCTGTTTCATTTTAGTATTAAAATGGTTTTTCACCTCCTAAAAGCAGCAAAGGCATATTAAAGAGTTTAATTTTGCAAGTTCCTTGATTGACTGAATGAATGGATATAATTTCCATACACTGTAACCAAGCTTAATTCTCATTAAAGAGACAACATCAGAAAAGTAGCTGAGTTGTACTATAAGTGCTCTTTCTCTTTCGAGGTTTTGTATGAAACAAACAATCTTTCACTTAAACAGATGTTAACCATAAAACACCAGGCTTTCTAGCATAATTGGAGTTTTCTCTTTGCTTGTTTGCTTGCTTGCTTGCTTTATTTTAAATATTAATATGTGTAAATGAAAGCAGATAATCAAGCCAACGGTCCTCCAGCCAGCCCTGAAACCACGGGTTGGTTTTATTTGGTGTACTATAAGCTCCAGTATTAATATAGCGGGGGGGAAATGGAGTGATAAGGGTGGCCATATCCACACGGTATTAGAGTTCGATAATGTCAGACTCTACACTTAAAGAGCTTATAGGAGAGAAGTCCCTCTTTAGATTGTAATCATTGAAAATCTATACCATGTTTGCATAGTGTAACTATATACTCATGGAGTTATATGAGGGTTGCACAGAAGGGCTTTGAAGGGATAGTCATAGGGAGGATGGAGCACACCTGTCTTCTACTTCTCAAGAGACTAGTTCAGATGGAATCTCTTTTCCTGAAGTTTGAAGCCATTGCTTAGCAATGGCTTCAGACTTCAGGAAAAGAGATTCCCTCTGAACATTAGGAAGAACTTCTTGATGTAAGAGCAGTTTGATAGTGGAATCTACTGCTTCGGAGTGTGAACAAGTCTCCTTCTCTGGAGGTTTTTAAACAGAGACTGGATGGTCATCTGTCAGGAGTGCTTTGATGGTGTATTCCCGCATGGCAGAATGAGGTAGACTAGATGACCTTTGGGGTCTCTTCCAACTCTAGGATTCTATGATTCCATGATTCTATGCACTACATCACTCTTCTGCCTAAAATCACTTTTGTGCCACTGTTTGCATATCTACCAACAGGTTTGCTTACTGTCCTGTTGTGCAATGAGGGATGCGCATTGGTTATCTTTGCAATTCCACTGAATCAAATGCTATGCAAGAAAGGCACTGGTACATAGTTACACACCATCCAAGGAAGCCCAGCTGCCTGTGAAATACTTACACTTCCAATGCTCTGCTTACACAGTCATGAACTAAATACATCCATTGCACAGGAGCCAAAAAAGTACCACCAGTTGAGTGAGGAAACTTACACACATGTAGGATGCCAAAAGGATTCCAGCCTTTGACGCATTATTTCACTGCATTATTTCAATGTGGAAAGTCATCGCATTTGAGGCCCTTTCTGCTCATTCAGTTGTGTCAGCCTCTGGACTTATGCTCCCAAATCCTGCCCTTACATCATAATTGTGTATCCAATTTCAGACCCAAAAGCTATGTTCTTCAGCCCGACCTGCCTGATTTGAGCTGTTAAAGGCTAGAGCAAGAAACTGAAAGAGATGAGGGGGGAAAGTACTTTTCTGTTTTCCAGTCCCATGTCTAAATATCTGTCTGGCCAATCTGGAAGCTTCACCTTGCCCACCAGTCACAGAGGTCAATATTACATACTGCTGTGTCTTTTGGTGCTTGAAGACGCCTGAACACACGAATACATGAAGTACCAGGTTCAGGCTACCAGTTTAGGTCCCCTAACCAGTGAGTGCCTAACAGCTGATAACTTACCACTAAGCCAATAGGAGGAAGCATAATGGTGCCCAAGCACCAAAACTCCTTCAGTTTAAATTAAATTCTTTCCCTGGCAAGCATGTTAACATCAAACTGGTCCACCCACACTATTATAGTGCTATTATTCCACTTTTAACATCCTGTGGAATTCTGGGGCTTGTAGTTTACTGAGGCCAAAGAGCTCTCTGGCTGAGAATTCTAAATGCCCCTCCCTAAACTACAAACCCCAAGATTCCATAGGAGGTTGAGAATGGAATAACAGCACTATAACAGTGTAGTGCGGAAATGGCCTTAGTTATTTTTAGTATATAGTATTCAGTATGTTCTTTATCTGTACTATATCTATTTCTTTGTTCTTTTTCTGTATTTGTTTGTTGTAATTTGTTAGGGTTCCTTTTGTTTGTGCATATTTTGAAAATTCTCAATAAAAATTATTGGAAAAAAAATCAATGAAAAGATCGAAAAGACATTTCCTTTAAAAAAAAAACAGAAAAATTTAAAAACCTTAAATTAAAATTGAAAGTTCTTCATCAACCACCAAAAACATCACAACATAGTTGGAGGTCATACCTTTCTGCGACGGCATTCTGCAACTGGGGTACCACCAACAAAAAGGACCTGTTCTTTTGCAGCCACCCACCTCACTTCCCTTGTTAGTTGATGCTGGAGACAGACAACAGCGGATAGCTAACATTGGCCATTTCCACACGGGGCAAGGGAATAGCCCCATGACGCTACTCGCTGGACTTTTGGGCTCCCCGGTCCAGTCCACGCTTCTCTGGAGCAGTGCGTGGCCGCCACTCCCCACTGCTCCAGGGACGAAAATGGCGACTTCCAGTTGGTCGAGTGTCGTAATCGAGTGTCTCGACCAACCGCTGAAGCTCCCCAGCCTAAAGCCCGCCCCCGGCAGATCGCACGCTCGCACCAATGTGAGCCTGCGAATCTGCATAAAGGAGCAGGCTCGCAGTGGTGCGCTCTGTGCTTTTGAAAGACCTGTTTTTAGCGGTCTTTCAAAAGCACCCTGGACAACCACTTGGGGTCGTTCCGGAGCAGGCTGGGGTGCGGATCTACATTAAGTAGGTCCGACCCAGTCCGCTCCAAGGTGCAGACGTCCTCCCTGGATGACGCTCTGCCCTGTGTTAAAAACTCCATGTGGAAATGGCCATTATCTTTATTATGCCTTGCCTTGCATTTGATCTTCTCAAAGGCTCCTTTTTGAGACAGGGATGAGCTGGAGGACCTTTCATTTCATAGAATCATGAAGCTGAAAAGACCACAAAGGCCATCTATTCCAACTCCCTGCCATGCAGGAATATACAACTAAAACACCCTGAGACAGGGCTATTCAACCTCTGGTTAAAACCTTTGCTTAAAATGATGGTCTACCACCTTCTGCCTATGTAAGGCAGTCTCTTACATAGGTGAACAGCTTTTCCAGTAAAGTTCTTCCTAACGTTTAGGTGGAATATCTTTTCTTCTCATTTGAATCCAGTTTAAGTCAGCCACACAATCCATACGTTCTTATGGAATGATCCTCACAGTTATTATTCATTATATTGCTATAGGAAGAAGACAGCTATAATGAAAATATTGGTGTATGAATGTGTGGAATTAAAGCTGAAGTAGAAATGTAAATTACTATAGATTTGGAGGATTTTGTACCAGAGGAAGCAAACACTCCAAGGCTTAATTGACACAAGTTTGTTCATCACTTGGTAACTGCAATATCCAGAACAGGCATCATTTTAATGTACCCCTGAACATATTTCGTGCAGTTAGAAAACAAAACATGCAGTGGAAGGTTTTTGTGCAGATGGCAATATAGGCTTTAATCAGCAACAAGGTGAAAAGATAATGAAGGTCTGATAAAAGACAAAGAATTATGTTGCCTAAAGCAGATTTGCCTATGTGCTGAATTCCCATTCAACAATTCATTGCATGGATCTACTCCTGTTGGGACTAACCAACAGGATTCCAGCCGTAGGAAATTTAAAAAAAGATTATTGTTACCTTTCAGTTTTTATAAACTAATGTTCATACATGTCACTGGAACTGGCTGCACAACTGCTCTGTCTGTGAACAACGAGGAAAATGCAAGAAGATCTGTCTAACACTTCAGATTCAAGGGTGTTTCTCCTGGCATTGTCAATGGTATCTAGCATTCTTCTTGCACAAAAGCTGTAGGGTTCAAGGCACCCAGAAAGTACTGTTTTTCATCACCAGATCTTAGCAAAGATATGGAACAATTACAGAAAAAAGTCAAGGAAGAAAGAGCAATGGGAGGTCTACAATTAAATGTGAAGAAAACAAAAATAATGACCACAGATGGTTTAACATAACTTTAAAGCAGACAGTGAAGACATGAAATAGGTCAAGATTTTCCATATCTTGGTTCAGTCATTAATCAAAATTGAGATTGCAGTCAAGAAATCAGAAGAAGAGAAGGACTTGGAAGGATAGCT
Source organism: Iguana delicatissima (assembly GCA_948472985.1). Classification (NCBI taxonomy): domain Eukaryota; kingdom Metazoa; phylum Chordata; class Lepidosauria; order Squamata; family Iguanidae; genus Iguana; species Iguana delicatissima. The sequence goes on along the minus strand of CAOKZL010000992.1, from coordinate 442,588 downwards.
ATGAAAGAACTACACAAGCTCTTGAAATGTCAAGATATATGACTGAATACTAAGGTTAGGATTGTCCATGCCATCGTATATTCCAGTTTCTATGTACCATTGAGAATGCTGGAGAGTGAAGAAAGCTGATAGGAAGAAAATCAACTCATTCAAAATGTGGTGCTCAAGAAGAGTTCTACGGATACCCTGGACTGCTAAAAAGACAAATGAATGGGCCCAAGAGCAAATCAAGCCTGAACTCTCCCTAGGAGCCAAGATTGGTAAATTGAGACTGTTGTACTTTGGCCGTATCATGAAAAGACATGATTCACTAGAAAAGACAACAATGCTTGGTAAGGTATAAGGCAATGGGAAAAGCAGAAGACTGCATTACAGATGGATAGACTTCATCGAGGAAGCTATGGCTGCAAGACCTGAGCAGGGCTGTTGATGCCACAGGCACCATAAGTCAAGGTCAGCTTGACAGCAGTGAACAACAACAGCAAAGTGGGAAAAGCTTAGCATAAATCCTGATCAACTGCTAACTTGCATTTGTGAATGGCTTACCATATCACAAACAGAACTTTGAAATCACCTCTTATACATCTGTTCAGACTTGCATTTCTTACATGTCTGTTCAGATATTATGTAACTGTTGGTTCACACATGTATTTTTATCACTCAGTTTTCTAGCACTTCTTTAGTACAGATAACTAGCAGGTGCTTACAAAATTATCATCTTGTCATGGTTTTCCTTGTGCTCACAAATAAGATTTCTGCTCCCCCATGAGAGTTCCCTTCAGTTCCCAAATTTCTAGCATTGAAGTGTTTGGAGCATTTAGAATTGTTTAGGCATCCAAAGAAAAGGGAGGAGCAATGTGATACCTAGGTTAGGAGAGCACAACTAATACAAGAATTCTAAGTTTGAATGATTTTCAGTGTCTTCTGTCTTTTTGGGGAGTGAGCAAAAATTGCATGGGAGGAACTTCCACTTTGCTCCCCACTTGGCTGTAACTCTGGCACCTTTAATTCAGAAAGACGGAGCTTTCCTCTCTTGTTTCTTCAGTTTCTTTTTTCCAATTTGTAAGTTCCTGAGGAGCAGCAACATCTCCCAGACATACCTCCATTCTAAGTGCATCCATGTTGGTTCTCTTAGACCTCCTGACATTTTCTGATACTGCTGGACATAGTATAAACCTGGAACACCTCTCCACAACCTATTGGTAGTGGTTTGCTTCTGCTGGGAAGGTTGGTTTCAGAAAGTGGTGCTGGGAGACTATGGCTTAGGATCCTGGGACATTTTGTGATGATCTTCCACACAGTTCCATATTGTGTCCCAGACTGTTTACAATCTACATGAAGCTGCTGAGAAAGGTCCTCAGAAGACAAGGACCAGAGTGCCATGAAAGCTATGCCCCTGACTCTGTCCAGCCTATCAACGCATGCATGCAAAGTGGCAAGCATTCAATATGCCTCTGTGAACCTACCTGAAGTAATTGAGGGTAGGGGAATTCAATGAAACATGTTCCTCTTTTAGAACGCAGCTTTCTAAGCCAGCCTGAGGTCTTACAATGCTTCCACTGAAAGAGAAGGTTCAGGTGTGACAATATGGCCAGAGCCAAACAGAGTATTTCGAGACTTTCCCATAGCCAGAGAGGAAATACCTTTTAAAAATCTTAAGACACTCTGAGTTTCCTTACACAATGCCAAAACATACAGGTTAAAGTAGATAACAGAAGGTGAAACCTTAAGCACACATCCACAGGACTAAGTTGGGGCAACTCTGGAACAAATAAGCATAGGATCATGCTTCACTATTTTTGTTTGTTTGCATATTTGTCTGTTGCACTGCTCTTCCTGACCCAGGTGTCTATGCAGGTTGATTTAGGTGTGCCAGTTCTCTTTGAAGCCTCCAGGAGGAGCTCTAAAATCATTGTTCATCTCCTTGGGGGCCAACTGATTAACCATAGTTCATTACAAGACAGGTGTATGCACACAGAGACAGATGGAAAGAAAGAAATACACACACACAGTGTATCTTTGGTGTTTCATCAGCAGAGAGGTACAGAACTGTGAACTCCAAATATATCTCTAGTTCTGTTAGAGTTGTTTGGAAAGCAAATATTGGTGTCCCTGGAAATATAAGGTGAACTCTCCTTGCCTTGACAGGACAATTTCAGGCCACTTGATATTTAATGAATATGTGAAGAGAAGGCATTTTGGATCAGATTAGAATGATGAGCTAGTTTGCACATGTTTTGTGCATACATTCCTGAGAATGTCCTCACTAGGACAAATACAACATGTGAATCAGTGGCTCCTGCTATACTTGAATAATGGGGTGGAGTGGGGATAAGGAGGATGTTCCAGCCCTGATTTTCCCCCAGTTTAGCACTCTTCCTTCTCTCCTCTCCCACTTTCTGTAATTTAATCACCAGGATCATGAATGTAGTAATGGGGAAGCAGCAATACTGCTTGATCAGACCCCACTTGAAATATCGTGTCCAACACTGAGTTCCACAGCTCAGAAAGAATATTGATAGGCTGGAACATATCCAGTGGCATATGACCATGATGGTAAAAAGATTTAGAAACCAAACTTTGTGAGGAATGGCTCAGGGAGGTGGGTATATTTTGCTCAGAAAAGAAAAAGACTGACAGATGATTTGGCAGCCATCATGGATGTCATCTCTAGAAAAGGCAATGAGCTTGTTTGCTGCTGCTCTGAAGACTAGAATATGTGGGTTCACATTACAAGGAGACAAAATGTTCCACCTAAGCATTAGGAAGAACTTCTTTACTGTACGAGATGTTGACAGTGGAATAGACTGCTTCAGGGCATGGTGGACCCTCCATTATTTGGAGATCTTTAAACAGAGATTGGATGGACATCTTTCAAGAGTGCTTTAGTCATGCATTCCTGCATGGCAGGGGGTTAGACCAACCATTCTGAATAGGGGCCATATGGCTCTCAAGGAGGCCCTGGCACATTTGAAGGAGGTCACAGACTAGAAACTGTGAGAATGAGGGCCCCAAAGGTTTATGAGGGCCCTGGTAACTGAACTGATGAAATACCCAAGAAGCATCCTTCACTGGAGTCAATCGTTTCCCTCCTATTTATAATATCTTCCCAACACAGTGTTTGAATTCAGTGTGCCAGATAAATTCATTGCTTAAGCTCCTCTCCCTTCTCCGTTTGAGAGCTAAAGTCCACAAAAGTTGAGGGTTTTGTAATATAATGTTAAACAGTCTTTTTTAAAGTTTTGCCCAGTATGTTGGAATGTTCAAGTTTTCTTGTTCTTCAGTAATAAATTATTTTCTGTCTATCTATACATCTATATCGACAAAGTATGTGCTGTGGGCCTTGGACACCCCCAGGCTGTTTCTGTTTCTAGTCATCTGGGTTGAGGAAGGGATTAGATGGAGAAGCATTTAATCATATGGGGCCTCACCTGCCTTTTGAAGTGGTACAGCCCAGACACAAGTTTTACTTTACCATTCAAGGAGAATTAAGCCTAGAACAAGCAAACTTGCTAATGTGCTTATGCTGACAATACTCTGCACAACTTATTGGCCAAAATCCTACATTGTCCTTATGTAGCATAATGCCATTTCCACACAAGACTGTTATAGTGCTATTATTCTGCTTTCAACATCTATGGAATCCTGGGGTTTGCAGTTTAGGGAAGGGCATTTAGAATTCTCAGTCAGAGGGCTCCTTAGCCTCGGTAAACTACAAACCCCAGAATTCTACAGGATGTTGAAAGTGGAATAATAGCACTATAACACTGTAGTGCAGAAATGGCCTAAGTCTGCATTCTTGTAGTTAAACAGCAGTTGTGCTACATCTCCCTTTTGTTGAGTACCAACATTGCACAACCACTTGGATGTCTGCCAATGTGTTTGACACTTGTCCCATTATGCAATGGGGAAAGCACTATGACTGTTTCCACAACCACAGGGAACGAAAAGAAAGCAGTGATATTGAAGGACACTGAGAAACAGTCACACACCATCCAAGAATAAGCAACTGCAACGATGGCCCTTATGGAACACTGTTTACTCATCCTTGAACTAAATATATTTGTTGTGCAGTGGCCAAAAAGAACAGCTATGTGGGTAAGTGAACTTAAACAGGTATATGATAATTGTGACTCTGTTGTGACTTTGGGAACCATGGCTTCATAAACTGTAGCACTGCTTTTTATGGATTTAGAATGGAGGGGACAGCAATGGAGATGACGGCTGTTCAGGTGGTGGTTTGAAGAAATTTAAGAAAGTGAAATTGTCAGTAACCAAAGGTCCAGTGCATGACCTCCAAAAGATATTTTCAATCCCTTACCCACCCACTCTTGTCTAAGGCCATTTCCGCACGGGGTGAGGGAATCGCCCCGTGACGCTACTCACCGGACTTTTGGGCTCCCCGGTCCGGTCCACACTTCTCTGGAGCAGTGCGTGGCCGCAGCTCCGCACTGCTCCAGGGACGAAAATGGTTGGTCAAGGGTCTTGACCAACCGCTGAAGCTCACCAGCCTAAAGCCCACCCCCGGCAGATCACAGGCTCACACCAATGTGAGCCTGTGAATCTGCACAAAGGAGCAGGCTCGCAGTGGCATGCTCCATGCTTTTGAAAGACCTGTTTTTAGCAGTCTTTCAAAAGCACGCTGGACAACCACTTGGAGTTGTTCCGGAGCGGGCTGGGGTGCGGATCTATGTTAAGTACGTCCAACCCAGTCCGCTCCCAGGTGCAGACGTCCTCCCTGGAGGACGCTCTGCTCCGTTTTAAAAACCCCGTGCGGAAATGGCCTAAGTTTTACTAAACAATAACTGCATATTTCCAAATTATTCTCCAGAACTGGTTGAACTTTCCTACACTTTCAAAAAAAACATTCCCTGACGTGATAAAGTGATATTCCCCATCCCACCTCAGTTCTCAAGATGCTTTGCCTTCCAACCTCCAGTTTCTCCAGATGTCTTGACTCGTATTGTCCCTAGACTCTGTGTAAGAGATTTTGCTCTCCAAACAGACTTCCTGCACAATATTTGCAGTGTCTGCTACTGGATGATTCAGTATTTCTCTTGAAAAGTTAGAATATTCATGAACATCCCATAACCTCTCAGACAATCTGCCAATGAGTGGGTGGATGTCACACACAAGGAATAAGAAATGACAGCCTTAGACAGACAGACAGACAGACAGACAGACAGACAGACAGACAGGAATGTAGAATCTATATGTTTACAGCAGTAGCAGCTTGGGAGCTCCTATTTGAGTTGGAGTCTGAACTTTAAAGAGTAATCCAAAGTGTCAAATCCTATTCCACAAGTAGGTTCAGCACATTAGATAACTCCTTTAAAGTTTGGACTAAAACCCAGAGCAGAGCCACCACCCTGCTCACTGGGAGCCACTACTGGTTGATGTTGACCATAGGACCATAGCTCAGTAGAGATGTCTGTGCTTTTCATTCAGAAAGTCCCTTATTCAATCCCTGGCCTTTCCATCTGAATTGAGGAAGGTGATACATGGGTCTCCAAATGTTGTTGGACAGCAGCTCCCATCAGCCCTAGACAGCACAGCTCATGGGGAAGGAAGAAAAGAGTTACAGCAGTCCAACAACTTCTAGAAGAAGAAGAGGAAGAAAAAGGAGGAGGTGGTGGAGGAGGAGGAGGAGAGGAGGAGGAGGAGGAGGAGGAGGAGGAGGAGGAGGAGGAGGAGGAGGAGAAGAAGAAGAAGAAGAAGAAGAAGAAGAAGAAGAAGAAGAAGAAGAAGAAGAAGAAGAAGAAGAAGAAGACAACAACGGAGAAGAAGAAGAAGAAGAAGACAACAACGGAGAAGAAGAAGTTGTTTCCACTGGTTTAAATGAAGGGCTGGGACAGGCTTCTCCCTGAGATGCCAGTGAGACACATTGCCAATCTAAGCAGTTGATATTTGGTGTATTGGAGCATAAGGTCTTGGCATAACATATAAGAATAGAATCATAAGGCCCCTGAATATAAAGAGCTGGATCCTTTCCCCCAGGAGCACCAGGAGAAATCTGACACACCAAGGGTATTTTTAGAAGCTCAGGTGCTTATATATACATATACTATCTGCTTTATTCTCATCTTCCATTAGCTATAAATGTTAATGAGGAGAATGTGTGTATGATTGAGCAAAATATTTTAATCTATAATTTTCTCCTTTCCTCTTGGTTTATTAGATTATACCCTTGTGGAAGAACTGGATGTTCTCCTGACTTCTTGTCCTTGTTGGCAACCAGATCTATACCTAGTAGAAGAGCGTGGGTGGAGGATCCTCTCCCAACTTCACTTGTACGTGGAGGTCGAGTTCAGATGAAATATGCATCCATGGTTTTGCTTCTGGGCATCCAAGAACAGCAGTATCGGGGTGCAATGAATCACTGAAATGAAGGAGAACACACTGACCAGAAGTCTGGAGGACAGAGGGAGAGGAAGACTGGGTTCGTTCTTTCTTTCTTTCTTTCTTTCTTTCTTTCTTTCTTTCTTTCTTTCTTTCTTTCTTTCTCTCTCTCTCTCTCTCTCTTTCTTTCTTTCTTTCTTTCTTTCAAAGCATTTGGGAAAGAAGATAAATGAAAGAAAAGACTGCAGAACAAAGCCAATGTATGACGCTTCCCAGAGCAAAATAAACCTCATATCTTAGCAAAAGTGTAAGACAAGCATCAGTTTCATCAGGTTAGTTAAGCTCACTGGTATTGTCCTAATTCTAATAAAGAGTATGAGTTATCTCAAGATTCAACAGGAAGCTTCAGGAATAAAAGGAAAGCTCAAAAGTTTGACCAGAGTTCCAAAATAAGGTAGAGCCATGTTAAAAGAAAAATATTCTGAATCGAGGGGAAAAAAATTAGAGGCTGCAGAGTTACTCAACTCCTAGGAATCTCAACAAAAGGCAGATTAAGCATTACCAGAGCATTCTGACCCTACCCTCAACTAACTGGTGCTTTCTATTAATAACAGTTACAATCAGAAATGGAAGGAAAAGGTTCAGCATGAATAGTTTTTATCTGATATTTCCTTGGTAATTTTCCATTATGGCTTAATGACTGTTTCATGACTGGCTAATTTATTTCTGGTATCTTCCTATGATTTGCTATATGTTTGCTGTATACCGTTCCAAGGCAGATTTTCTAAAACTGCTATAAAGGGTAAGGTGTATGATTGCTTCAGTGGCAGAGTGCTCAGATTCACAGCTGCCATCTGGATCAGCACTGTGTCATTAAATAAACTGCTGTCTTCACTAATGCCTTCATCCTTGAACTCAAAACTCAGCAAGTTTTCCCTTCAGGAGCCACGTGCCCATTCCCAGAACTTGGAAAAGTTCCTTATGGACTATAGGCCAGCATGGCTCTGGTATTCTGGGAACTGTTGTCCAAAAATGAGGTGTGTGTTTTGTTTTGTTTTGTTTTTTTGTTTGTTTATCCCAAGCTGTGAAAATGGCTTGCATTCTACACTGCCAAGACTACTGGAGGGAGGTGGGAATAATAGCTCTTCGTTCTGGCCTCCTGCCTGCTCCTCAGCTTGACTTGAGTTTGGAGACATCAGAAGTGGCTCTTGAACAATCTGCATAGATAGAGGAGCCCGATTTGGCTTGAGATTCAGGCTTGACCCAAATCTGAAACACATTGCTAGTCAGTAGGTTGTTGTGGTTGTATGCCTTCAGGTCATTTCCCACTTATGGTAACCCTAAGGTAAGCTTATCACAGGGTTTTCTTGATAAGATTTGTTCAGAAGGGGTTTACCTTTGCCTTCCTTAGAGGCTGACGGACTGTGACTTGTCCAATGTCACCCACAGAATCATACAGTTGGGAGGAATACATAATCAAAGTTCTCCCAACAGATGGCCATCCAGCCTCTGTTGAAAAACTTCTGGAGAAGGAGACTCCACCACACACTGAGATAGCATATTCCACTGCTGAACAGCTCTTACCATCAGGAAGTTCTTCCTAATGTTTAACTGGAATCTCTTTTCCTGTAATTTGAAGCCTTGCTCTATGTCTCTGGAACAGCAGAAAACAAGCTCACTCTATCTTCCATATGAAATCCTTTCAAATATTCAAACATGGCAAACATGTCACCTCTTAATCTTCTTTTCTCCCAGCTAAGCATATACCGCTCCCTAAGCTGCTCCTCATCAGGCATGGTTTCTAAACCTTTCACCATTTTGGTCACCCTCCTCCAGAGGCTTTCTAATGTGTCAATTTCCTTCTTGAATTGTGGTGCCCAGAACTGAAAACAGTATTCCAGGTGAAGTCTGACCAAAACAGAATGGAGGGATGCTATTACTTCCCCTTTTATAGACTCTACACTGCTATTGATGCAGCTTAGAATCACATCGGCTTTTTTAGCTGCTGCCTCACCCTGTTGACTAATGTTCAGCTTGTGATCTATTAAGATTCTCACATCCCTTTCACACGTATAGGATCATACAGTCAAGCCAGGTGTCCTCATCCTGTATATGTGTATTTCATTTTTTCTGCCTAAGGCCCTTTCCTCACAAGACACCATAAATGGGTCTTTTCCGTAGTTAAGATGGATTCTCTTGAAACACAGTAGTGATGCCACGTTCCTCACCTCTCAACATTAATGCAAATTGAAACGGAGTGTCTCTTCTGCATTTTGCCCCACCCTGCTGGCCCTGATTGGTCTCCTGCGGGTGCCGCCATTTTCTTAAGGCACAGTAAAGCGCATTTAACATGTCCGCATTGAGGCAGCATAGGGGGTTTATGTAGATGAGGCGGTGGCAAAACAGATTTTTTTCTGTAGTTCAAATAATACATCCTAAGTACCACTTTTAGATGGGACAGCTACTGGATCACTACAATGTCATGCGGAACCACAGCCGCTGAAACGAACACAACCAGTAGCTGCTATGTTTTAGTGACACCATGCAGAAGCGGGCTAAATGTAGTACTTTACATTTCTCCTCACTGAAATTAATTCTGTTAGTTAGAGGCCCAGCTCTCCAAGGTCATGTTAAGGTCATTTTGAATTCTGATCCTGCCCTCTGGGGTATTAACTACCCATCCTCATTTGGTATCATCTGCAAATTTGATAAGCATGCTCAGCTTTTCCATTTCTGAGTAGGAATTTGAACACTGGTCTCCAGACTCCTAGGCCATTTCCGCACTAGACTGGTATAGCACTGTGATTCCACTTTCAACCTCCTATGGAACCCCAGGATTCCATAGGATGTTGGAAGTGGAATCATAGCACTATAACCCTCTAGTGTGGAAATGGCCCTAGTCTAATGTCCAAATCATTGCATCACACTGGGTCCTAATCAGTAAGGCTATTCATAATTTAGCTATTAATAACTTCTACATACATATTCCAGTTCAGTCTTCTATATGGTGTAGACCACTGCAAGCTCAAAATACATGTCCGTGTTAGGAACTGCAAACCATGGGGAAGGATCCACTCCACGGTTACTAGCAAGGGAATAATAGAATCCTTGAAAGCCAAATGGAAAAGGTCTAAAACTGGCACTGTAACCTGAGAAGAGACTTCACTGATAGCACTGGTGGGAAATGTTCCTGCAAGGGCAGATCGGTGAAAGCAAACGCAGCACAAACGACACAATCTTCAGACCACCTGGTGATAAACAAATTGAGCCTCATTTTATGCTTCCACATCAGTGGTGGCTTTTGATCTCCAAAAGCTCAGTGGTTCAATTTCCCAAGTACTAAAAAAAAGTTACTTTTTTTTTTTTTTTTTGGTACCATCTTAAACATTGCTCTGGTTGAAACTACGGTCACTTCTGCAATGCAACTCAGAGGCAAGCAAGCCGTTTGTCTACAAAGTGGGCAACGGAAATGTGCATCGCTGGCCATTTCCACACTAGACTGTTGTAATGCTACTATTCAGCTTTCAACATCCTATAGAATCCTAGGGTTTGCAGTTTAGGAAGGAGACTTTGAGGCCCTTGAGGCCCCTCCCTAAACTGCAAACCCCAAGATTCCATAAGATATTGAAAGCGGAATAATAGCACTATAACAGTCTAGTGCGGAAACAGCCCCTGTTTTAGAAACTGGTCCTACTCTGCAGGGTTATTTTTAGCACTTTGCTTTCTTGAACAGGATTTTCAAAGAACCGGTTAGTTATATTTGCACCTGGATCTGCGACATAATTTTTCAGAAACACTCCACTTTCATCTAGACAGCTAAAAAAGATGTGTGGGATGAAGTTTGTTTATTAAAGGCTTGTCACTGACACTTGAATTATTTTTAATTAAACAAGATGGAAACAAAATGACAGCAGACAGCTGGGAGCCCATTCCAGCCTGTTCTGTGCAAATCAATACCACCCAGACCTTTCCTGGGGAATTATGGGTAAGTCTCTGCCTCTTCAAAAGTTGTATGTGGGAGGTGGAGAAATATTCAGAGCCAGAATTGTGCCACAGGTCACAGAATGAGTAAGCAGCATACAGACCTAAAGATTTCCTTGTTATCCTTCTGTAGGCAGATGTAGATTTTTTGTTTGTTTGTTTGTTTGTTTGTTTGTTTGTTTGTTTGTTTCAGCAGGCCTTTGAGATCAGATTGCTCATGGAGCCAGGCACTTAATAATGTGCTGTATTGGAAAATCATAGAGTCATAGGGCCTTTCCACACTACACTGTTATAGTGCTATTAGTCCACTTTCAACATCCTATGGAATCCTGGGCTTTGCAGTTTAGGGAGAGACATTTAGAATTCTCAGCCAAAGAGCTCTTTGGCCACAGCAAACTACAAACCCCAGAATTCCACAGGATGTTGAAAGTGGAATAATAGCACTATAACAGTGCAGCGCGGAAAGGTCCATAGAGATGGAAAAGACCACAAGGGTCATTCATTTCAATCCCCTGCTCTGCAGAAATACATAAGCAAAGCATCCCTCTGTTTATAAACCTCCAAAGAAGGAGACTCCACCACACTGAGGCACTGTCAAACTACTCTTACCATCAGGAAGTTCTTCCTAGCGTTTACGTGGAATCCGTTTTCCTATAATTTGAATCCATTGCTCTGTTTCGTAGTCTCTGGAGCAGCAGGAAACAGACTTGCTCCATCTTCTATGTGACATCCCTTCAACTATTTAAACACAACTATCACGTCATCCCTGAACTTTCTCTTCTACGGGCTAAATTTCTTGGGTTTTTTTTTAATGGGCATTGTTTTAATTTCTTTTAATCCTATTGACAGATTAATTATATTTTAATTTTTGTATGATATGTTCTGGTATCTGTATCCCATTGAGATCCTGAGTCAGAAGACAGCTACAGAGAGGTAGCGGCATCTCCTGACCTTAGTTCCCCAAACTGACCTTCTCAGCAGTGAAGCCCCCTCTTCCCTGCACATGGCCATTTCAATGTTGCTGGAGAACAGGAGGATAAGCAGAGACTTCAGTAGCTAGATGTGCTGCTACAGGCACTTCAGGCATCATTCTCCCTGCTCTCCGGCAATGCGGAGATGGCTATGTTGAGGCACCTGAAAAGAGAGATGGCTGGGGGGGGGGCTTTAGTTGCATGCACAGTGACAATAAAAGTGAAATTGTTGCAATGGCACAGGGCTGACTTGCAGTGTCAAAATTACTGAACAGGGCGCCAACCTCTGTTTTAACTTTTGTAAGTAACCTTGAGTCCCCGGGCTGGAGAAGAGAAGGGATATAAAGGAATCTTCCTATCATCATCAATTCCATCTTTTTAAAGTAGGCTTGTAGAGCTCTTTATTTTTCTGTTTGTGATTTTTCCCATCACTGTTTGTGTGTGTGTGTGTGTGTGTGTGTGTGTGTTTTGTTTTTTTGGTGTAGGCAGAAATGAAAATAATTTTTTTTGAAACCTGTTCCTTAAATTGAAAGGTAAATTACACCTTCCTTTTTTGTTATGTTATGTTAGCCTTTTTTTTTTTTTTGTTATGTTATGATAGCTCCCACTTGTGGTTTGCAAGACCTTGGAATACATCAGGGAGATATGTGTTAAGAACAGTCCAGGCAAGGGACATAGTCTGATTATGAGCACAGCTACTACCATGCACAAGCAGGCTGAGATCCTGCTGGTATCTTACAAATGAATAAGTTTCCCTTTGGCAGCAGCTGGACATTTTTGTCCGAGGTGCAACCACTTCATTCAGTTCAAGGTCATGGAAGTATAGCTGAGCCTCTGGTGCACTTATGCATGGAGAGGTATATTTGGTTGTATATTCAGATGTGCCTTAATTCAGCCACTTGGTTCTGATTTGGACTTGCGTTTGGTTGTGCATTTGGTTGTGCATTCAGTTACACAACTGACACTCAACACAAGAGTGACATTAAATCGCAGAATCATGCAGTTCGAAGAGATCCCAAGGCCCATCCAGTCCAACCCCATTCTGCCATGCAGGAATGCACGATCAAAGCACTGCAAACAGATTGCCATCCAGACTCTGTTTAAAAAGCTCCAAAGAAAGAGACTTCACCACACTCTGAGATAGTAGTGTATTCCACTGTCAAACTGCACTTACCATCAGGAAGTTCTTCCTCATATTTAGGTGCAATCTCTTTTCTTGTAGTTTGAAGCCGTTGCTCTGTGTCCTAGTTTCTGAAGCAGCAGGAAAAAAAGCTTGCCCCGTCTTCCAAAGCATAATTCTGCCTGGGAAGATTTACACTACATAAATACATGAGAGAGGCTCTTTCTTTGGCATTTAGTTTCACCTTTGCAGAGAAACACAAAGGGCTCTCATAGACCATCTCTTGCTCAGCACTTGTAATACAAAGGAAAAGTCTGGCCACGGTGGCCAGCAATTACCAAGAATGGTTTAGGCTGTTGTCACTCGGGTTATTTAACATACATCTTTACATGTGGAGTGATGCATTGATTGTAATATGCAACCCTCAGTTTGAAGGAAAAATTGTGTACCTTTTACTTCAACTAAATGCACAACCAGATGTGTATCATTTATTGTTTTATCAATTGTTGTGTAACACCTGCCTCCCAAGCCACATGGGCTCCTAAGGGGACAATCAAATAACAACCAATTAAAACAATGCAAAGATAAAAGCATTTTAAAACCGTATTAAAATACTCTTTTAAAACTCCTAAAAGCAGTCTAAAAACAACCCTAGAATTCAGTTTTGAAACAGTTAAAACAGCACTTGCAAAAATTAGATACCACGCGGAAAGGCACTGTTTTGACGCCCACTGGAAGTTCAAAAGAGATGGGGCCGGCCAGCCTAACTTCCTTGGCTATGGAGTTCCACAGCTGATGCACTGCTACAGAGAAAGCCCTGTTATGTGTACCCAGTAACCTAATGTCACAAGGTGTTGGGATACACAGCAGCATCTCCTCTGAAGATCTCAAATTTCTCTTATGGGAGGAGGCAGTACACACACACATCTCGCATCCATGCTGATCTGTATGCACAACAGCAATGCCTACGTAATTCCATTCCTGCAACCTTGAACTGAATGCATCTTTTGCACATCAAGTCAGAAATGTCCATCCACTTCTGTAGGAAAACTGACACATATGTAAAACATCAACTTAATTCTCACCCATGTCTGTGAAGTTCAGACAGCCCTTCACATTTGATTATTTGTGAGTTTCTTCAACCCTACCCCCACACCCCTTTTCTGGGGGAACCTTCCCTCTTGGCAACTCTGATCAGGCTGGTCAGTGCTTTAAAAACCTGCCTTTGGTAGTCCCCTCCTTCTCCCCCATTAGCCACACCCTGGCCAGCTAAGGATGGTTCCCAGCCCAATTTCTCAGCACCACAAACCCACTCCAATGCCCCATCCCAACACAAGAAGTATTGGGGCACCACCATGCCAACTCACCCCCTTTCCCTGACCTGGTTTGGATCCTGGATGCCCATTCTCCCCATCATGCCTCAGCCCCCTTCCTACACACACACATACACACTTTTTGATATTTGTGATTTTTTCACTTTTGCGAGGGTCCCATGCTCCTAACCCTAGCAAATGTGGACGGAGGGCCAACTGTACATAAAATATATACTAAGTATTTTTACAGTTTCATAATCTATGAAATACTGCAAAGGTATATTCTAGCAAAGAAACACCCCTAATGGGGGATCTGGGAAGGAGAAGGACGAACTAGTTTTGATTTTGGCACTACTGTTATCACATTAACATCAATCATAGAAATAGCCGTAATACTCATTTTAGGAGAGTACCAATTGAAATGATGAGGGTCTCTCTCTATCTCATCTCCTCTCCCCAGGCTCCAAGACTGCATCTCAGTTCTCAACCTGTTTGGTAAATTATCTACCATCTCGCTCGCTGGTGGAGGCAACTAATCCCTCTTGCTTTAATGGATAATTTTATGGCTGCTAATAACATTTGTAGCTAAGATAATGAGAAGGATAATCAAATCCCATGCTTCAGGGCATATGCCAATAGCCGCAGGATACGGTAGGCAAGAAATCACGGCTGTCACTGTGCTCTGCTAGGGCGTCCTCTGGAACAGCTGTGCCACCTTTGAAGTACAATGTGTATCCGGCAACAAACTGAACCAGCAGCCCACTTCTAGAAGCCTTATGCTGAGATTCAAACCCTCTCATTCTTTGTAATTCTGGCACATTACCTGGGGAGTTTGTCTAATTGCACATTGCTCCTTTATAGCTCTTCCTCCCTTCCCCGGTACCCAGAAGACCTAACCATGACAGACACCATTTTATCAGAACTGTGTTTCCCTGTGTGGGCTTCCATAATTCACGAGAATCATTAAGGTGAGGGAGGTTGAGATTCTCCAGAGGAGAATTTTTCAACCCATGAGCCAGGAACCATTTGGCAGGCTTGTATACTAAGAGAATCTCAATCTACTGAAAAGGATATGATTATGATTATTACAGCTTGGAAAGTTCCTTTTTGGGGCCTATGACTCCCAGAACCTTCCAACCGGCATGATTATTGGCTGTGCTGGGAATTTGAATCCAAAAGAATAACATTTGCGAGTTCAGAGAGTGAAAAGCGTTATCAAAATTCATGGCATTATGCAGAGTAACATGAGCAAGTAAAAGAGGAGGGTGGGAGAAGTTTGTGCGGCAATAACGAGGTTACAACTTGAATTTCGGACTGGAAAGATAGTAAAGATACAAAAGATGAGTAGCTGTAAAATAGTTTAAGCGAAGGCTATGTATCTTTGTCTTTGTTTTTGTTGCAGTGAAGGGAGCAAACAACCAGAACAAAGCTTTTTTTTTTACCTCCAAAAAGAAGAGACATGGAACCATTATCTGGAATTCTGTTCAATCAAAGCCAGAATGCAACCATGAAAAAGTCAGGTTATTGGCTCTGAAGAAAGGCGGGATGAAACAACAAAGAATCAGATATGAAACACTCTTTTGGTCCCCCAGAATCAGAATGAACAAATAAAATAATACCGGTATCTGGGGAAATTATTTCATATTTGTCATTCAGGCTTCCATACTTTGTCTTGGAGAACAAGGTAAACCAAACATGGTGGAAGTAGGAGCAGCCTTAAGATACGCCTGTTTCAGCTTGTTAATTAAATCAGGCTTCTTGCACCAGTTGAAACACACATAACCTTAACTTTATCAGATCACAGTAACAGTTTTGTGATTAATGACTTTTCTTTTCCTTCCTCTTTAAGACTGATTCAATTCCTTCGTTACTCACCATAGATCTTGAAGATTATACACTTGAAATTAAACAGCACAAATAAAAAAATATTTATTTGTTAAGTGCACGGAATGTATTTTTGCTATTTCATGCCCACTTTCTAGTGTTTATTGCCAACACCTGGTTGCAACAGTTTTAGTTTATTAGCTTGCTCAACATCCCACTGTGCAAATGATCATTATAAATAATGTGTCTTATCGCTGCTTTTTCTGACATGAAAGAGAAATGAACCAGTTGCTTTGGAGTTGTTTGACTCCTTGTACCCATGACATCTTTATCTTCAGTGATTTCAAAGTAAAATATATGTCATAAAACAAGACATAGGCTACAATCCACCATCCTCACAGTGTAATGTAAATATCTACCTGTTGATGTGTGCTGCACAAGCACCAGGCAAACTCAGTGCAATATGGCATTGTTGCGCAACACATGTCAATAACTGGGTGGTATTGTACAATGTGAAACTGCAATAAACAGTGAGAAATTGCAATGTTCATTGCACAACAACAATGTCCAATGGATGATTCAAATGCTCAGTGTGAAACTGCAATGCTCAGTAAACAGCAATATGCAATGCACAGCTGCAATGTTCAATGTGCAACCTCAAAGCTAAATGCACAATGTGCAATGCACAACTGCAGTGCTCACTGTTGCTGTGCGCACAACTTCACTTCTAGCCATGGCCTATGAGGAATGGCTTAAGGAGCTGGGTATGTTTAGTCTGCAGAAGAGAAGGTTAAGAGAAGACATGGTAGCCATGTTTAAATATTTGAAGGGATGTCATGTCAAGGAGGGAGTGGACTTGTTTTCCACTGCTCCAGAGACTAGGACAAGGAGCAATGGATTCAAGCTGCAGGAAAGGAGATTCCACCTAAACCTCAAGAAGAACTTCCTGATGGTCAGAGCTGTCCAGCAGTGGAATATGCTGCCTGGGATCGTGGTGGAGTCTCCTTCTTTGGAGGTTTTTAAGCAGAGGCTGGATGGTCATCTGTGAGGAATGCTTTTATGTGTTCATGCATAGCCGGGGGTTGGACTAGATGGCCCCTGTGGTCTCTTCCAACTCTAGGATTCTATGATTCTGCTGCTTTCAAGAGAACACATCTGTTGCACTATGGTGAATATTTCGTTCTGCATGCCTAGTCCAGTTTAGAGATGTGCATGTCACTAACAGCCATAAATCACCAAATCTTGGGGCTTTACAAACCAAGACATTATAAAAGGTTCTTTTTAAAAGAAGGAGGAGGAAGAGGAAGAGGAGATTAATAAAGCATATCTGAAATAAATCAAATGTTTCTTATTTTACAACAAAATTCTCCTGTCACTCCAATCCCTTCAACCTAGCTTCCATTCTATTTGTTTTAACTTGGGTTTACGACTTAAATCAATATTATTTGTTCCTGCCTAGTTGCTTTCTTTGTATTATTTCCACCAATATTTACATTTTTCATTTTTGTCTCAGTAACGCCTTTATAATAATACTTTATCCATCTTTCAGTTAAATTCATCTTTCGATAACTTTGTTTTTACTTTCATCAGTTTTTTTATGTAGTCAGGAATCAGCTTCTCAACTTGTTGTATTTTCACTCTTGAACTGTTGTATTTTCTTTTATTAGCATTGTCATTGTTATTGACACAAGCCAAATTATTCGAAATATATATAAAAAAGGAGATGGAATATGTTGGAGGCATGACGAGAATAAAGGGACCTTATTTCACATGTGGTGGTCAAGCCCAGAAACAAAGAGCTATTAGAAACAGATACACATGATAATATCTAAAATTTTCAATACTTAATTCAAAATGAAACCATGCAAAGCACATTCTCTACCACTGACCAACATCTTCTTCCTTCACTTTTCCATGTGACCTAGTGTTGGATAACAGCAGTCTTCAGTCTTCCCAAGAAGCTATTAGTAAGATGAGGGTTGCCCATTTTCATCCTGCCTTGCATGTTGCAATTCCTACGGTTTTATTCATTATCAAATGAGCCATTGTAGGCTCAGCATCCTGAGATCACTGATGATATCTTATTCACTAGGATAAACCTTAAAATCCACTCGTGTTGTTAGAGATTCAGCACCAGCTAGGTAAATGCATTGCTTCTCCCCACCCCATCCCTGTATGGCACCTTTCAGCTCGCTGTCTGCCGCACCAAGAATGATTGTACTGCACCATGAATTATGACAGACATGAAAAGTGACTGGGTGAACTTGAAGTGTAAGATTTGCAAGACTGGATGGCAGAATAGATAGCTGGTGGGCTGGGCTGCCAGACATGGAAAAATTGTGGCAATCAGGTAGGGAGGAGAAGGGAAGCTGAATGTAGGTAAAGCTGAGATTGCAGCCAAGAAGAGAGTCCAAATACAATTGTGGTAACTGGATGGCAATCTGGGCTGGGGAGAAGTCCACTTTTGTACATGCCAGTCAAATGCCAGTCCAGTTAGCTTCTGTATGTGCAATGAGGAAGGAGGGCCATCTTGTCTTTTACGCCAGGCAGCTAAATGTCTTGAGTCAGCCCTGATGACAACAGCAAAGAGAACTCAAGTCTAGGTGAAGTGATAGCAGAAGCCAGACAGAAATCTGCCCAGAGCTGTGCCATTTCTGCACTAGAATGCTATAGTGCTATTATTCCACTTTCAACATCCTATGGAATCCTAGAGTTTGTAGTTTAGGGAGGGGCTTCAAAGGCACAGAGCAAAAGAATGACTAGCTGATGGTTTGATTTATATCCTGCTTCTCTCCTGAAGAAAACTCAGAGTGGTTTGTAATATAAGTTGAAACAAAACATCTAAAACAATGTGGAGTACAAAAATTAAAGTTAAATCTACTGCCATTGGGGAAAATATTACAAAGAATTGGTAATTTGTTAGTTCCAACTAACCAGTTGCTTCCAAGTTCTGTCTAAAATATTTTCTCATCCACAAATTGAGGTAAAAGGAGGGGGGGGGGTTATGCTTCTTCTTTCTACCTCTATCTGGTAGTTGCTGTTGTTGTTGTGTACCTTCAAATCCTTCCTGACTTATGGTAATCCTAAGGAGAACCCATCACAGGGTGTTTTGGGGCTGAGTGTGATGTACCCAAGGTCACCCAGTGGGTTTCCATGAGGAAGCGAGGAATTGACCCTTGATCTCCAGGGTCACAGTCCAATGCTCAAATGACTACATCACATTGGCTCCACCCCTATCCAGAGTAATCATCAAATGACTTGTTTTTGGCAGAGTTCTTATACAGCACAGCTGCACAGTTCCACTTATCAGTGCTGGCTAGCAGCTCCCTTATTAAAGGGGCAGTGAATGTGTTGCAGATTTTAGTTAAAACGTTAAAGTTGCTATGCAAGCTGCGGAAGCTATTTTGAGTTCAGCACTTGGGATAACTCCATTAATGTTTGGAATAAAATGTGGAGTGCCTTTACTGTTGCACTCACATGGCAGCCACCAAAGGGATTCAGACTAGAGAGGAGGAAAGAGCCTTTTATACACCGTATCCATAATTTTTAACAGCCAGTCATCTAGAGGTTTTTCTTTGATTGTCCATTTTTGTCCTTGCTGAGGTAACCAGTTATAGGCCCTTTTCGCCCGGCATTTGCCATGCGAAAGGGCCCCTCAAGTGTCGCACGACTGCGAGGAGCGGTCCACATGATGCACTTGCAATCATGAGATGCTCCAGGGTCTGGCAGGCACCGATCGCGCACTTTTTCATTTTCGGCTGTGAGCTGAAAATACTGCGCAATTGCGCATCACTCCAGGGCCCCGCACACACTTGCTGTGTGTGCGGAGCTCCAGAGCTACGGCACTCACGCTTCCTGCCCCAGAGCAGCCTGGGAAACTCCCAAGCTGCACTGCGGAAAGAAGAGGAGGGGCTTTCACACAAGCAGGCAGCAGCTGCGGAGCTGAATGAACCAGGACGTGAGAGCCTCTCGCTAGAGGCTGCTCGCACAATCCCTGCACTCCAGCTCGCAAAAAAAGTGAGTTGCCAAAAGGGCCATAGTATCAATTTAGAATTCTTTTTTAATTTTTTTTTAATTGTTGGATGACTGTCTATCCCATTTAACTGCATTACCTGCCCAGTAGATCTGAGAGGGGCGTGTCCCCACCACACCTCCACCACAACAAAATCAAAATATTTTTTGTCCTCAAATGCCTGCTCTCTCTAGAGGGGACATTTTCACAAAGTTTTATCTTTCTGGGCTATTTTGGGCTCAGGAGAAGCCTGAGACGGCTATAAGTCACTTGAGGAAGTTCACTTCTTTCTTTTTTATACGTAGAGGGCCACAAAAATGGCCTTGGGGCATCATGCGACCCACAAGACTGCACTTTGCCCACCCGTGATGTAGAAGGCCTCATGCAGCTCAGTCCCTGACATCTCCATTAGAAAGGACCAGGGGGTTAGAGAAGTCTTTTGCCTGAGGTATTGACATTCATGACAGACATTTGTGATCTGGCTGTTGTCACTTTTGACTGTTGGAATACAGAGGAGGGTCTTGCATGCCAACTCCAGTCCTTGGGCAGATATGTATAGTTGCAATAAGGCAGCCTTTGCTGCTATAGTGCCATCTTAATGCATTCAGTTATAATTCCCAGAACCTCAATCAGTTTGACCAGTAGCCATAGTCTGTAGGGCTGGTGGGAGTTGTAGTTCAGTACTCCTAGGGTGCCCAACATTGTAGAAGACTGCAGTTGAGCAAAGGAGGCCAGAACAGCCATCGAGTCCAACTTCCTCCATTCAAGAACATACAGTCAAGGCACCCCCAGCAAAAGGCCATCCAGCCTCTGTTTGAAAACCTTCAAAGAAGGTGACTCCACCACACTCAATATGCATTTTTTGCATTAGACAAAAATGTCCAACTGCTTCTGCAGGGAATTTAGGCATGTGTAAATCACGAACAGGATGCCAGTCTAGCTTATAAACAGACGAAGGGCCTGATGTGCCTCCTATGCTGTACTAAAGAATTGGTCACTCTAGAAGTGCAGGGCAGGATCAGAGCAGTAGCATCAGGCTACATCCCCACAGCCAGGCCCAAAATGATTACAGCAGCACTAAGACATCTGGAGGACCCCAGCAGATCTCACCATCATCACTTTGCCTCTGGTTACTGGGACAGAGGCAAACAGCTCCCTAATCTTGGCCATCCCCACAAGGCACAGAATGGTTGTACAGGGGAGTTTGAGACTTTATGGTAAATCTAGGGGGTGGTATATGGCTCAGCCTAGTGTGGATCTGATCACAGAACTACTAAACTGTACTGATCCATACAGGATTACAGCCACAGACTGTTTAACATTTAAAAAAAAATGCAAGATCTACAAAATCAGAAGCAGACTTATGGGCTCTTCAGAAATTTGGATTTTTCAAAAAAAAGCAAGAAAGAAAGAAAGAGAAGGAGAAGGAGAAGGAGAAAGAGGAAAGGAAAGGAAAGGGAAGGGAAGGGAAGGGGAAAGGAAAGGAAAGGAAAGGAAAGGAAAGGAAAGGAAAGGAAAGGAAAGGAAAGGAAAGGAAAGGAAAGGAAAGGAAAAACAAAAACGTTTTTGGCCATCCACACAACTCCCCCAAATACGCCCAGCACGCTAATGAACTGAATTCTGCTTCCTATCTGAACAAAGAGAACTCTAATTTCCCAAATCAGCACGCAAACCATGAAGAAGTCGTTCAAGCCAAGTATTAATGGCAAATAATTCCTCTCGGTCGTTTGCATGCAACTCCCGGGCATAAAGTTGGCGCTGAAACTGTGTCCCTGGCAAAGCAGAAGGGGAGGAGTGCACCGTTGTTTCAACTGTTTGTTGCCTGGAACAAGATTTATCTCATTTTAACCATAGCAACTGCTCAGTGGTGCAGAAGCTTAAGAGGACACATGGCAAGAAAGAGATAATGCAGGGACAGTGCCATTTGCAGAAAGGTTCACAGCAGTGTGTGTACTTCAGCCTCAGCTGGAAGGGAGAAGGTGGCCTTTGAGGGTAGCAAAACACCCTCCAGCTATTCTAGTAATCATGACTCAAGCCTCAAAGCCAAGTTTAGAAAACAGTGCTTATTGCCCAGAATTGGAGGAGTCATGCAGCAGGGGCCATTT
Source organism: Iguana delicatissima (assembly GCA_948472985.1). NCBI lineage: Eukaryota > Metazoa > Chordata > Lepidosauria > Squamata > Iguanidae > Iguana > Iguana delicatissima. Next base: position 420,923 of record CAOKZL010000992.1, on the reverse strand, counting down.
CTGCACTAAACTACTATAGTGCTATTATTCCACTTTCAACATCCTATGGAATCCTGAGGTTTGCAGTTTAGGGAGGGACCTTTGAGGCCCCTCCCTAAACTGCAAACCCTAGGATTCCATAGGATGTTGAAAGTGGAATAACAACACTGTAACAGTATAGTGCACAAATGGCCAGAGTCAAGCCACCTGCTTCCAGCACCTCCAGAAGAGCAATTTAGAAAAGTTACTTGCAGGAGAAACTACAGTTCCCAAAATCCCTCAGCCAGTGTCCATACTAGCTGGAGGCTTTGAGGAGTTGTCATCCAATGAATTAACTTTTCAGACCTTTCCATGAGGGGGGATGTCCTCTCCCCAGATATCCTCTCAGAGGCATGAGGAGACTTTTTGCCTTGTTTTTCAGCTCCTGTGGGCCATTTTAGGTCCAAGAGAGGTCTTTTTTTAACAACAGGAAGACACTATCTGTTCACTTCCTCTTTCAAGAAGAGGCCAGTCCAGCACCTAAATTCACCCACGGGGGCAAAAACACAATGAAAATATCTCCACCCGCTTCCAGAGGGCATTTGGGAATAAATATGACCCCTGAATGGGCCCTGGGAGCCACAAGACAACCCTGGAGGCAGTTTTACCTGCCCCTATTTTTAATGCAATGTAGTCTGTGGCCATTTCCACACTACACTGTTATAATGCTATTATTCCACTTTCAACATCCCGTGGAATTCTGGGGTTTGTAGTTTACTGAGATCAAAGAGCTCTCTGGCTGAGAATTCTAAATGTCCCTCTCTCAACTGCAAGTCCTAGGATTCCACAGGATGTTGAAAGTGGAATAATAGCACTATAACAGTGTAGTGCCATTGTTTTCTCAAAATGTATCTGAAAGTAGTCAAAATTAATAACAACCAGTCTGCTAATGCTGAGCCCTCTCCATCTTAAAACCAGTGGTATCATATAATTTCCAGTTTCAGGACCCAGTTAAGATCTACACTCACACAGTGGTTGCTTCCTGCCAAACACCAGTATTATGCAACCAGTGGCATATATGGAATGGCATATTCAAATATGTTTGCTGTGTCCATAATTCCAGTGAACCAAGTAGTACAATGATAGCCCCGAGGAATAATTATGCATAATGGCATGTGCAGTAGTTACACTGGCGGAACTTTGTTTACACAACAGCAAACTGACTACAGACTTCATGCCATGGCCAAAAAAACACAACCACATGCATAAAGGAATTCATTTATGCATGAAGCATTTATTGTGCATAAGTATAAGTATTTATTGTCTATCAAGTGCCAACAGAATGCCAGCCCCAGTTCTTCTGGAAATTTGGGGGCTCTGTGGGGTGTGGAGAACAAGAAGACCTAAGCCACCACATTTTGGTTGCATTTGGAGTGATTTCTCACCCTTTTTCAGCTGAAAGTTAAGCCAGAAAAATTGGAGGGACGGGTCTGGGTTCTTTGCAAACCTCCTGGTGGGGTTTCTGGCAGAAGACCATACTTTCCAAGCTCCTTCTTCTGAGTGTTTTAAGAAGTATGAGAGCCATCCCAACCTTAGAGCGGGATGGTTGGGTATTTGGGCTGTCTGCCAGTGGCCAAAAAGGTCTCGGATCTGCTGCATCCAAAACCGTCCTAGCTCTCCAACCATGTAATGACAAGGAGAGAAATTGTGATTTGCCTTGGAGCAAATCTAACTAAGTTTGAGAGGGCATTCTTTCCCCACTCAGCAGAAGAAAGCAAGCCCCATAGAGAGAAAAAAAGAGTTTCAGCAATACACCCTATTCCCAACTGCTTAGCAGAGCTAGAATGCTCCTTCCTCCATCCTCCTCCTCTTTGGAACCACAGTGTTACAAGGGACTCCTTGACTGATTTCCCTGACAATGGCCATTTCCGCCCTACACTGTTATAGTGCTCTTATTCCACTTTCAACATCCTCTGGAACCCTAGGGCTTGTAGTTTACTGAAGCCAAAGAGCTCTTTGCCCCTCCCTAAACTGCAAACTCCATGATTCCATAGGAGGTTGAAATTGGAATAATAGTACTATAACAGTGTAGTGCGGAAAGGCCCTAACTGATTTAATCCAAATCTGGGATTGGGTAGGCAACAGAAAAAAAAATCTTGTGGCACATTAAAAACTGACAATTTTATTCTCACTTGAGGAAGCAAATATGTCTCAGTGCTAAATGTTGTGTATGCAAGGTAGTTGGCTGCTACTGTAAGTCTGTTTCCATTCAATGGGGACTCCAGGCCTCAGCTGCTACTGAAGGTTTGCCACCTTGGCCTACTGCTAGAAGGTGAGGGAGACTGAGAATATTCAAACTATGAATATATAGACCATTTCTGCACTACACTGTTATAGTGCTGTTATTCCACTTTCAACATCATGTGGAATTCTGGGGTTTGTAGTTTACTGAGGTCAAAGAGCTCTCTGGTTGAGAATTGTAAATGTCCCTCTCTAAACTGCAAACCCCAGGATTCCTTAGGTGGTTGAAAGTGGAATAATAGCCCTATAACAATGTAGTGTGGAAATGGGCATAGTAGAGAACAGATCTGATCCCTTGTTGTTGTAATTTGCCATCAAGTTGACTTCAGCTTATAGTGACCCTATGGATACGAGACATCCAAGAGCCCTGGTTATCACCTGCCTTGCCACTTGAGTGTTGCAGACTCAGGGCCATGGCCTCCTTCAATAATGCAGCCTCTCTGATTTTCTTCAGCCATCAAATCCCTGCAGGAGTGTTAATTATGAACTTATTAGCTTCCAGGCTGAACATTCTAGGTAGACAATTGACGTCTCCAACAATAAATAGCAGATTAAAGGCTTCAAATGTGCAGAAATGGACCAACTGACAGACTTCACTGGTCAGAGAATCAGCCTCTTGTTGGCCAATGAGTGGGTGCCATTTGTTTTATAGTGTAATGAACCGTGTGGTTTTATTTCTATTGGATGGAAACCTTTCCATAAAGGTTAAGTCTGGTCATATTTTTAGAAGAAAAAAAAACAGAATGAGAAGCCACCAACCTCAGCATAATAAAGCTAATGAACAGACCAGTAATAAATGTTGCCACTGGACAAGCATTCCAGATTCTTGCTCACATTCCATTTTGCCTCTTTGCCAGCACACAAATTGGCTAATGAAGATACCCTATTCACACCACAAATTATGTAACAAATGATGGTCCAAAGAAAAAGAATTCTGAAGACAAACACTGTCACAGTTTTGATAAAGGCATGTCTAATTTTCTACTCGTCTCTTGACTTGATTTCTAACACCCTCTCCAGTTCAACTGAGACAGGTTAAAGCGATTTTTATTCTGGATTTGGTTTGGTTTTTCTTAGAGGGAGCTTGAATTCTAGTTCCTTCACTTTGGTATTAGCCAGGGGAAAAAATGCCTCCAGGATTCTTAGCATTTTCCCCTATCTCCCTTTTCTCTCTTTTTTCGCACTATTACATAAAGTTTTTGTTAGTGTTTGGAAGTTTGCCATAAGATGGTTATGCAACGTGAAATTGACTCAAGGGCTACTGGCTCAGTCTCCGTTTTTAAAACTGCTTGCATTACTGAGATGATGGTGATGATATTACAGCAACAAAAAAGACAAATCTTCGTTAAGAGGCATGCCTGCCTTTGTCAGTTAATTAGATGACTATAAAGGAAGAGAGGAGGAAGAATTTGCTCTGCCCTTTGGCACCATTTCCTACATGGAAAAGATGCAATGGAAGATGGAAACCTCTTTAAAAAATCACTGCCTCATTAGAGAATTGAAGGGATCCAGTAACTCCCAAGGGAACTGTCTGAGCTTCTCCATTGTCTTCAGTACTACACATCAGCAAGGCAGAGCACAAATGGGCAAAGTGTGACCTGCGGACCACATGTGATTCAACAGTGGTCAAATGGCCAATACACTTCTAAACATCCCATAGGGCAAGAGTGGGCAACTGTGAAAAGTTTTAGGATACATTAGCCCTAAGGAGATCTTGCTGTTGTGTACCTTCAAGTTGTTTCTGAATTATGGCAATCCTAAGGCATGGGGATTTCTGGGGCTGAGAGCATGTGATGCACCAAAGGTCACCTAGTGGGTACCTATGGCCAAGCAGGGAATCAAACCCTGGTCTTCAGGTTCATAGTCCAGTGTTCAAGCCACTACACCATCGTGGCTCTCACGCCCACAATAGGTATTCCCCCAAAAATCCAAAAGAAATAACCCTCCAAATGCTATCAAATGTTCTCTAGGGAATGTGGGGCATTTTACCATGTTTTGAGGCTCCCCTCAGACATTTTACACTCCAAAGAAGAGTTTTCTTTTTTAAATGCCAATGGGATAAGAAGTCACTTCCTTTTCACGTCTTGGGTTTTTGTTAATGTTTCTCGGAGCTAAATTGGCCTGGGGTGGGCAAAAATGCCCACATGGTTCTCAAGGGCATTTGGGGCCATTTTGTAACAGAAATAATTGACCCCTGGGGGCCACAAAAAGGTGCAATTAGCCTACCCCACCTTACGAAGGGGGGAACTTGAAACGTTCCCCCCTCCCCCACTGGCCATCTTAGGCCAAGCAGATGTCTTTTAAAAACAGGAAATGAATGGCAAGTGACTTCTGGGTTATTTCCTGTTGTAAAAAAAATATATCCTGGGCCTAAAGCATCCTAAGGGTGGCCAAAACATGCCAAAAATACCCCCTGCCTCCTAGAGAGTGCTGGAGAAAGTGTTTGAGGAGCAAAAATCTTTTTTTGAATTTTTTGGTTGGGGAATGCAGCATTCCAAGGTCTTCAGGGTCACACACCAAGGACTTCTCTAGACCAGAGGTGGGCAACTGCAGGGGCACATTTTTGCCCTTGTGCCTTCCTCTTCTCATGGTGAGATGCATGAGAGTTTCAAGATGACCAGAAATTATGTCATATCACTTCTGGTTTTGATTATGGCCAATTTTTGGTTCTTTTGTTGTTGTTTTTTGCTTTGGGAGTCAGTGGGTTGTTCGGGGGAGGGACCTGCTGCATTTTCTGGGGGGTTTATGCCATTTTGAGGAATTGGAGGCAAAAAAAATCAAATCAAATCAAATCTGGAGGATCTGGGGCTTTCAAGAATCACACTTTGGGGTCCCAGGGCCACCATGCCACTTGGAGGCCACACTATGCCCAACTCTGTTCTGGACTGAGAGTTCCAACTTCTCACAGATAAAAGTTGTGTACTCCTTCCTTCCTTTTTCCTTAAAAGACTTTCACTGATGAGGATAGAAGGGCTGAAGAAACAAAGGAAAAACACAGGAAGACTGCAAAGCAAAGACCAGAAACATCTAGACTCCCCGCAGACTTTAGTGGATGGAGCATTCTCAGGAGGCCATGATAAAACTGCAGTCTAGACATGCTCAAAAAACTGCTTCTAGCCTGGCTTCTGGGAATTGCCAATGACCCTTTTCTGAGAACTGCTGAGATTTACAGGCACTCCCTTCAGACAGTTATGCCACATGGGTAGGAATTACAGCGAGAACTCTAGGGAAATCTGGGAATGCTCAAACCTGTCTGTGATGGCTGGCGCTCTCCTCTCCCTGGCACCACCTCCCTGCTTGATTGTCTCATTTATATGTACCAAACTTAGCCATCAGGCTAAAATCATGATAACTTCTGTTTTTGTTCTTTGAATTTGAAGGGTTGAATATTAGGTTGGTTGTAACAATCAGAAACTGATAAGACTCAAAGAATCCTACCATCTATATACAGGAACTGAGTAAGTCAGAGGCACCATGTGCAGCCAGATAACTCTGTAACTGGGGTCCCATTGATACTACAGAATCATAGCACTATAATTCCACTTTAACTTCCATGGTTCCATCCAACGGTATCTTGGGAATTGCAGTTTAGGGAACAGTATTTGGAATTCTCAGCCAGAGAGCTCCAGGGCCTCACCAAACTACAACCCCTAGGGTTCCATAGGGTAGACCCATAGCAGTTAAAGTGGAATAACAGTGCTATAATTGTGTGGTGTGAATAGGTCCCTTCCTGGCACAGAAGAATCTGGAGCATTCTCTTAGACTAGAAGCCCTCACTCACTACCAACTAGACACAATGGCATCATCCATCCTGAGACAGGGAACAGGACCTCTAAACTAAGCTGCTCCCAAAATGTAAAGCCAGTTTTCAAATAAGAGTTATCTGAAAAGATAATAGATCTTTTCTGATATTTTCTGAATTTCTGATAAATGCTGGGAAGCTAGAGAGGACCCAAGCAGGGCTGACAAGTGTTCAGGAACGAGTGGCATTGATTTCAGTCACTAAGAAGCAGTGGTGAATGGTGGCTTCCAAGTGAGTGGGGCGGTGAATCCAGTCCAGGTTTCAGTTTGAACTTTAAATGAGCTATCCAACGTGCTGAAACCTACCCTCCAAATAGGATCAGCATCTTGGACAGCTTTATTCAGTGTTGGGCTAAAATGTCAAGAGATGGCATCTCAGTCACCAGCTGGCACTGCTGAAAGGTGAGAGAGACATATCCAATTATACAAAATTGCAAAGTGCTGAAAAAGAAAGAGAGCCCATTATCACCTTTGATTTCCGCAAGCTTTAATTAGGGCACATTTGATCTCCATTTAAGGCTGAAAGTCCCTAATGACTGCCTTTAGTGTTGTCCTTTTAAATCAGAATGCACCCAGCAAACCAGTGTGGCTGTCAGCCAGCTCCTTGGGACTATACAAGTATGGTTCAGCACAGAAGAATTTATGAAGATATATTTGGCACCAAAGCACATATTCTGAGTATATAAGAGCCCTCAGTTAAGGTAGTGGGATGAGGAAAACTTGTAGGCTACACACACCGCTGGGCCCTACTTTGCTGGATCCCAGAGTTCACCACTTTTCTCCCAAAGTCCCCAGAACCACTCCCAAAATTATTTTTACAAAATTGCCTGAAAATTGCACCCAAAGACATGCCAAACAGACCAACCTCCCTTTCCCAGAAACTTAGAGCTCCACCCAACACTCTGAAATACTTTCTTCTCCTTACATTTATCCTTTAAATGGTGACAGCAAGTGACGCAACATCACTGCCTGTCACCATTTTGAAATGCAAATAGAAGGGAAAAAGTGCGTTTTGGCACACTCTGTGGGAGTATGGTTCACAAAGGGGTTGAGGGGGTGGAAAATTGCCTGGATCCCACCCCAACATTTGCCTACCACCAAATTAAAGAATCACAGCTCGCTGGACTGTCAAGAGCTGTTTGTAAATGACCAAGGACCATAGCGAGAATCACATGACCACCACAAGCAATCCCGTGTGGCCCTGGGGAGCCCCATTGACCAAACCCACAAGCACCCTCAAAAAAGATTTCAGCACAAACATCAAAAATAATTTTGAATACTAAATAATGTTATTTCAGGAGTTCCTCATCCTGAAACAAGAACAGCCCCACTTCCAACAGTGACAGGGAATGAAGCAAGATTGTGGCATCACATTCAGAGCTCTGTAACAGCCATATATATATATATATATATATATATATATATATATCACTATGGCCTACTCTTGGGCCATTTCTGCACTACATTGTTATAGTGCTATTATTCCATTTTCAACCTCCTATGGAATCCTGGGATTTGTAGTTTGAGGAGGCCATCTAGAATTGTCAGCCAGAGAGCTCATTAGCCTCACTAAACTACAAAACCCAGAATTCCACTGGATGTTGAAAATAACAATGTGGTGCAGAAACGGTCTAAGTCTAGGATGACCAGTTATCTTTTTTTTTAAAAAAAGTTTATTCTAATCACACACACAGAAACTGTATCAGGTAGCAATAAAATGACCATTCCAATGTATACAAAGAGAAATTAAAGAACTTGTCATATGAAACGTGTGTTCTCAGTGTCTACCCATTGCTTCATTAAAAGGATCCACATGAAACAGTTGTTAGTGCACCAGATCTTTCTGTAAATGTACATGAGAAGTTGGTGTATTAAATTTATCTGTACTGCTATAAGTATGAGAGACAAATGGATTCCAAAGTTCGTAAAAACTCTCATTGTGTCCTTTATCATTTCTTAAAGAATGCACACATGAAGTAAATTTTTCCATAAGTGTAATGAACCATTTTTTCCTCCATTGTAAAATTAACAGAGCATTGTGATCTCTCCTGTTTTATGTACTAATTAATCTTACTGATAAACAACAAAAATTAATCAGGTCCCGAAGCACACGAAAAGTCCATAAATTGATTGGTGAATATCTTTGTTTCAATAAACATGCAATACCAAAACACTGAAGAACAGTGCCAACACACATGAATGTAGGAGCTCCACCTCAACACCAACATTCATCTGGAGCATCCCTATTAATATATCTCAATTTAGCAAGAGTTAAATACCAAAAATTCACAAGTTTGAGATTATGCTCCCTTAATTTAGCAGACAGAATATTGGATATCTCTTTAATATTCTCTAGAAAGATGTCAGACTCTTGGAGAAGCACCTATATAACAGTGATTCATAATGATAAAGATGAGACATCAACAAAGAGCTACAGACTTATATCATTTCTAAACAATGGCTATATTTACTATTATTTTGGCAAGTAGAATGAGGAAACATATTTCTTGGAATATCCATGAGGATCAAAGTGGATTTTGCCAGAAAGATAACTGAGAGAACTAAAGAGTAATGTAAGAACTGTTCTTAATATTATCAAATATTTGGAATATCATAATGACAAAAAGGTTATTTTGATTTTTTTTAGATGCAGAGAAAGTATTAGATAATGTTTCTTGGAAATACTTCTTTCCAGGATTTGAGAGAATGGACGTTGGTGTTATTGGTATTATTCAGCCAATAAAGACAACATATTTAATTCAGAAAGCCCAGATTTTGGTAAATGGCAATCACACTGATTGAGATACAAGCAAGAACTAGACAAGATTCTCTTATCTCTTCTTGCCTTTGCTGTTTATTTTGGGACTGGAGAGTTTACTGAGAGTTATCAGATAAGGTGACAGAATTTGTGGAGCAAGGGTTGAAAATAAGAGCAGTATAAGCTGAGGGTTTATGAAGATGATCTTGTTGTAAGGACACAGAACCCATTGGACTCAACAGAGGTTCTTCTGGAAAAAAATAAGGCATTTGGGACATGCTTCAAGTGTGACATGAACTGTTATAAAGCAAAACTGTTGACTAACACATGACTGGAAGAGGAAAATGAACTGCTCTTTCCAATTTTAAAGTGGAAAAGGGGGTATTAAATATCTGGGAAATTATGAAGAATAATAATCTATTGTTTCAAAACAACGATGAGAAAGTCTGTAAAGAAATTAAAAGAGACTTCAGGGAAGATTTAAAATTGGTAATAAATTGTAAGGCATTGGGAAAAATATAATAGATTAGGTGAAATTCTAACAAACAAACAACCAAAAGTAATAATTAAATTAATTACATAAGATTCTATTGGAAAGAGACACAAAGAACAAAATTATAAAAGAGAATATAATTAAAAGGACACAAAATCCTGGTCGTTCAATAAATTTGGAAAAATGGCAGCAACCTGATATAAAGATTTAAAATTCAGTTTAAATATAGGACTGAAAGAAGATTACTACAAAAAGTTATCCCATTGGTATATGATGCCAGCTAAACAATCCCAGGTATACGAAAAAGAAGGATGAACTTGCTGGAAGTGGGACACTTTTTTCACTTTTTTTCATATGTGATGGTCATGTTCAGAGGCAAAGAAGTACCAGAAGCAAATATATATGACAGTATCTAAAATTCTTGACACTCAATTTGAATTGAAACCAGAGCTATATTTATTAAAAATGATTGATAATCATCAAGTGATAAAGAAGAATTCCAAATTAGTATTATATTTGATTACATTAGCAAGACTAAATTGTGCACAGAAATGGAAAACATAGAGAAAAGCCTTCAAAATAGACAATTGGCTTATAAAAGTAGTGGGTATGATGGAGATGGAGAAGCTAATGATGTTAATAAAGGAGAAATCAACACACAACAATTTGAGAGTGAATGGAAGCCAATAATGGATTACATTAAAATTTGGTGGAAGAAATAAATATGTAAATCTGAGTCTGATTTAATAAGAAGACAATTTTAGTATTATAAGGACTTTATTATGAAAAAAAAGTTAAACAAAAGAAATTTGGTAGAGAAACAAGGAAGGAAGACAGGAAGGAACAGATAAAGATTAATTTAACATATAAACCCAAGTGAAATGGAAAGTATGTTGGGGAGGATTTTTATTTTAAAATGGGAAAAAATTGTAAAACATGAAATATATGTGTGCTGGCTTTATCTTTGATCTGCTTAATTAATTAAAATAATAAAAAAGAGATTTAAAGTTAAATTTATCCATTTTGGGGGAGAATTGCAATAATAAAAGCAAATGATTTGCCAAGACCTTTATTCTGCTTCCAAATGATTTCTGTCATAAGAAATGGAATATCCTTTGTACAATGGCAGAAAGAAATGTCCAGATTTGTTTGGCAGGCAAGAACACAATAACAAAATTTAAAATATTGTATAATGGTAAAGAAAGGGATGGTCTAGGAATTTCTGATATTAAATTATATTATGCAGCCTAGTGTTCTATATGGTTGAAGGATTGGATATTGCTTAGCAATAACAGACCCTTAGAACTTGAGATTTCGGTGGCATGGTTACTTCAGTAGGATAAAGTTAAGACACACGCCGAATTTAAAAAATCATTCTGTTGTAAAGACTCTTCTATGACTTTGATGTAAATATAAACAGAGACTTTTTCCTAAGATAAGATTAGCCACCTCACTTCAGGTAGCCTTTTTTTAAGGAAAGAATGGGTTAAAAATTGGAGATAGCTGTTTTATGATGACTTTTTCTACTTTGAACGAAATAGCTGGGAGTTTAAATCAAGTGAGATGCTTTTTAAGGAAGGCAAAGATCTTAATTGGTTTGCTTATATGCCACTCAAGTATAGATTTAATCAAGATAAGAGAGATCTAGCCATAGAGGCTGGAGAAAATGAGTTTTATTTAGAGTTGGGTAAAGATGATGACCATGTAATTAAAAAGTGTACAAATGCCATTTGATGCTTGGAGGCAGAAAATGAACCTGTGAAAGAGAAGAAGTAAGGTGGGCCCTGAATTTTGGGCACAATGTTTAAATGGATTTATGGGAGGAATTGTGGTCTAAGGGTATAAAATTTACTTTGCATGGCAATTTCAAAGAAAACATTATAAGGTGATATATACATCATATAGCATACCAAATAAGCTGTCAAAAATGTCTATGAATATGTCATATCAACAGTGGAGATGTCAAGATAAGGAGGCCTCCTTTCTCCATATGTGGTAGACTTGTAAGAAGGCAAAAAGTTATTGGTCTAAGATTTATGGCCCTTTCCGCACCTTATCGTCTCCCAGGGCTGGGGTGAGGGATTGTGCAAGCAGCCTCTGATGAGAGGCTCTCGCGTCCAGGGTCCTTTGGCTCCGCATGAGCTGCCTGCTCACACGAGAGTCCCATCTCTTCCTTCCGCAGTGCAGCCTGGGACCTTCCCAGGCTGCGCTGGGGCAGGAAGTGTGACCAACGCAGCTCCAGAGGCTCCGCACACTGGGTAAGTGCGCGTGGGGCCCAGGAGTAATGCACAATCGTGCACCATTTTCGGCTTCTAGCCAAAAATGAAAAGGTGTGCAATCGGAGCCTGCCCAACCCTGGAGCGTTGCGCAATTGTGAGTGCATTGTGCGGATCGCTCCTCACAATCGCATGACACTCCAGGGGCCCTTTCGCATGGAAAATGCCAAGCAAAAAGGGCCTATGTGTTAATCCAAGAAATTTTAAAGGTGGATTTTGCAATGTCACCAGAAACGTTTTTGCTGGGTATTATGAAGAAACAATTGGAAAGTAAATACAGATTACCTGTTCGATATATGTTAACAGCAGCAAGAACATTGTTTGCACAAACTTGAAAACAAACTGAAGCACCTTAGGTGGAAGAAGAGATTGCTAAAGTTGTCGAGTTAGCCCAAATTGCCAAATTAACATGTATTCCAAAGGATATGCCAACTGAAGACTTTCTGAAAAATTGGAAACCGTTTATGGACTTTTTGAATTATAAAGAATCTAACAATGCAATAATCTGTAGCCAGCAGGATGTAGTAGTTTGAGCATTGCATGATGATCGTGGAGACTATGGCCATTTCCACACTACACTGTTAAAGTGCTATTATTCCACTTTCAACGTCCTGTGAAATTCTGGGGTTTGTAGTTTATGAGGCCAAAGTGCTCTCTGGCTGAGAATTCTAAATGCCCCTCCCTAAACTGCAAACCCCAGGACTCCACAGGATGTTGAAAGTGGAATAATAGCACAATAACAGTGCAAGGAGGAAATGACCCAGGATTCAATTCCCCACTTGGCCGTGGAAACCCAGTGGGTGATCTTTGGCATGTCACATACTCTCAGTGCCCAGAAAACCCTGTGATAGGTTCACCTTAGGTTACCATAAATTGGAAATGACTTGAAGGCACACAACAACTGCAATAACAACCACAACGGTTACTAACAGTTCTAGTAGGATTATTTAGTTCAATACATAAAGGTAGATTTATTTTCTTTTTCCCTTTTTTCTTTCATTACTATTTAGCTTGAGGGTTCAGCACCCTTTTATGTTTCTGTAAGTTAGTGTTTATTGTTTTAGTTAGTGTTCAGTATTTTAGTTTAGTGTTTTAGTAATGTGTTTTATTTTTAGTTCAATTTTTATTTTTATTTTACTTTTTTCTGCTTTTTCTTTTTCTGGATGTATTTGATTGTGAACTAGGTTGGTTGTGTTAAACTTAATAAATAACTAGAATAATTTTTTTAAAAAAAATATTCTCTAGAACATGGTTCTCAACCTGTGGGTCCCCAGATGTTTTTGGACTTCAGCTCCCAGAAGCCCTGAGCATTGACCATAGTGGCTGGGGCTTCTGGGAGCTGAAGTCCACGAACATCTGGGGACCCACAAGTTGAGAACCACTGCGGAAAGACCAATTTTCTGACTCAGTACAAGGTAAATGTTGATAAGAAAACACGATGCCCCATGTGGTACCTATCCAATAGTAAATCCTTCAGCACCACATCAGAATCAGTCACTAAGAACTGGCGGCTGGTGAGTTCCATGTCGGTGAGGCAGTAAATCCAGTCTGTGGAACAGTCCTAACTTTAAAGGAGCTATTCATGATGCTGCAGGTATGCTCCATGATAGTTTCAATACCTAAGGTAGCGGCTTTGAAGTCTGAGTTTAAATCTGGAATAGAATCACTCTCCCACTGACCTGGAAGCCAACAGCTGCCAACAACTAGTATTAGATGCTAGAGATGGGAGAGGAGCCTCATATTCCTTGCCTCCTTTGGCCCCAAATCTTTTGGTAACGATCAAGCAACACTGTCTAAAAATTGCTTCTCCCAAATTGAGAAAAAAACAGCTCTCTTTTATTCTCCCCACAAGCTTCCAGAAATATTCAGTGTTTACTAGAGTTCTGTGGTGTTAAATCAAGTATGGTTATCACCTCTAAAAGCCTGAAAAATGATCGAATGATTTCCATAGCAAGAACACATTTTGATGGTGACACTTGTTCATTTCAAAAGAGAGAACAAGGGGAGACCAGCCAGCTTGCTTGCAGCTATAAATGGATTTCTGTAGATTACATTCCCAAAATACTCCCAATTTCCCAATAAAGAAAGCTAAATTTTGTGGGCCTATATAAGCCCACAGATGCTGCAATTAGTACCCATTACGGAAATAGTAACATTAAACAAATTGTCAAAATCATCAGCCTTCAACCTTTGGAGATTCATGAGCTTCTTCAAACCAATAACGTCCATTATATGGGATCTGCTTTCCAATTTCCATAGGATATGTGTATCTTTAGTATGCGGGGAATTAATAATATCAATACATGTCTGTCCATTTGTGTATATCTGGAATTATAAACTTTAGGGGAAGTAATAATTTAATAGCAAACTCAGAGGGTTGAGTATTCATTAATCTAGAAATGAAAAAAGTACAAAAATCAGAAACTGTTCTTGACATACCCAGGGCAATCTCTGGGTGAATAAAAATATGCATTTGGGGCAGGACAGGATGGATTTAAAATAACACAATACTGATAAAAATCACAACTTGCAGAGCCTGATGTAGCTAGTCAAGAAAGAGCAGGAGGAGGGAGGGAGGGAGGACGGATTGAAAGAGTCAGAACTTGTGCAAAATCTAACCTTATGTCCTTGTTTGGAAAGCATGTTAAGTTCTATACAACACTAGCCTTGACCAACCATCCCATTTTACCCTTATTTTCATCACTCTCTAAATATGAAAGGTAACTATCTAATAAGAGCTTCCTGCATTTCAGCGTGCTCTCCACACAAATTAGAATCCTGGAAAATAATCTCTGTAAAACCACATAGAGGAGTGATCCTCAGCCTTTGATCCTCCAGATCGATCAATCAATTAGCTCACTAACCAACTGCATTTAATTATCACCTTTCATCCCACCAGGGAATCCAAGACAATGTATGACAGAATCAGAGAGTTGGAAGGGGCCCCATAGACCATCAAGCCCAATTTCCCATTCAGTGCAGGAACTCCAGCTAAAGCATTCCCAGCAGATAGATATCTAGCCTCTTTTTGAAGATATCCAAAGAGATCTCCCCACCTCTCTAGGTGACTGGTTCCATTACCAAACCAACTTTACTGCCAGAGAGTTTTTTCTAATGTTTCATCAAAATCTAACCTTTCATAACTTAAAACCATTAGATTTGATCATACCCTCTGGGGCAGTGGAGAACAAGGCTATTTCCAGCCTACTCTGTTATTGTGCTGTTATTTCACTTTCAACATCCTGTGGGATCCTGGAGTTTGCAGTTTAGGGAAGGGCATTTAGAATTCTCAGCCAGAGAGCTCAGGAAACTACAAACCCCAGAATTCCAATGGATGTTAAACTCTCTCTACCTTTTCTTACAGGTTTTGGTCTCCATACCTCTTATCGTCCTTATGGACCTTCTCTGAACCTGCTCAGACTTGTCTATATCCTTCCTAAAATGAGGTGCCCAGAACTGAATGCAATACTCTGGAACATTAAATACACATTAAATACACAAACTGAACACTTATAAACAGGCTAAAACAGCTCATTAAAAATATTTCAAGGACTGCAGACAGTGAAATAGATATAAAGGAATGAAATAAGACTTTGAGACTGAGGCCTGTTCCACACGGCATTTGTCATGCGAAAGGGTGCCTGGAGCACCACACGATTGTGAGGAGCGATCTGCACGATGCACTCACAATCGTGTGATGCTCCAGGGGCCAGCAGGTGCCGATCACGCACCATTTCATTTTCAGCTGAAAGCTAAAAATGGTGCATAATCATGCATTGCTCCTGGGCCCCGCGCACACTTACCTGGCATGCGGAGCCTCCAGAGCTGCACCGGTTGCGCTTCCTGCCCCAGCACAGCCTGGGAAACTCCCAGGCTGCATTGCAGAAGGAAGAGGCAGGGCTCTCATGTGAGCAGGCAGCTCATGCGGAGCTAAAGCAGCAGGGACGTGAGAGCCTCTTGCCAGAGGCTGCTCGCACAATCCCCACACCCCAGCGCCAGAAAAAGGTAAGGTGTGGAAAAGGCCTGAGAGGGAAAAAAGTATTTTTTGGCATAAGCTTTTGTGGACTCCAGGGCCCTTCCTTAGATGCATGGAGTGAAGCTTTTGTGGACAAATACATATAAAAGTGGGTGCCAAGGCAGAGAGAAGTATGAATAGCAATAGAAATGTGAACATACAGCTATAACAGCCAGAGCAGACATTCCTGATTTTAAGGACCCAAGGCCACAAGAAATAATACTTCCTGTTAGATGCTCAGAGGGGATGGAGCCAGCCAGCCTTCCCACTCCACAATCACAATGCTGCTAGAGCTAAAGCCCATCTACTAGTCCCCACCAACCTATGCTTGTATGGTGGTGGGATATGCAACAGGGCCTTTTCTGAAGATCACGTCATTCTGGCAGACTTATTTGGGAAAAGGCAGTCTTCATATCCCAGAATCCCTATTATCCCTGTCAGCTGGGGCTTTTCAGTTGGGAGGTGAAGTCTAAAACATCTTGAAGACCAGAAGTTGAGAACCACTCGTGTAGAAGAGCTTCATTATACAGAAGGTGATAGGAGGGGGACTGAAGTAGATGTACAGTCAGCACATTTGTGATTCTCTCCCTCTTGCCACACATGCTTTCTGAATGCCTGAACTGAATTCATTTAGGTCTATCAACTGGGGCTATTTCCACATTAGACTGTTATAGTGCTATTATTCCACTTTCAACATCCTGTGGAATCCTGGGGTTTGCAGTTTAGAGAGGGACCTTTGAGGATTTTGAAAGTGGAATAATAGCTCTATAACAGTCTAGTGTGGAAATGGCCTAGCTTTCTAGCTGAGAAGTGCTGAGGCATGGTTGAGTGTCATTTGGAAAATGTAGGGCATGAAGAGGGCTTGAGAGAGAGAGGAGGGAGAGAGGGAGAACTGGCATACTTAAACCCATAGGAGTTTGCATAGAGGTTTCCTCGTTTGCCAACCAAATTCAGAGACACAACAAAGGTGCCAGAGGACTATTGCTGGTGGCAAGGTCCCTGTAGGCAGATATGGGTATAATAAATATTATGGAGGGAAGATTTAAAAGGATCTATGCTGTGAGATTTCATTTTTTTAAAAAAAACTGTATAGTTGGAAAATGGCATGGTAACACATGCCTTGATTACATCCTGTTGGGATTGCTGTAATACACTATGTGTGGATCTGATCTTGAAAACTGTTTAGAAACTTCAGCAGATCCAAAATTCTGCGACCAGAATGGTGACTGGAGACCATATACCCATGACCCATGCTGAAACAGTTTCAATAGCTGTCAGTCCATTTCCAGGCATGTCAAAGTTCTGATTATGGCCAATAAAGCTCTATACAGCTTGGTTACAGACTATCTTAAAGACTTTATCTCCTTATATGAACCTCTGGGGGTGGTGTTTAGTCCCACCATAGACAGAGGTCTATTTGGTGAGGACACACAACACAGCATTCTCAGTGGCTGCTCCCAGACGGTGAAATTCCTCCCATGGGAGGCCCAGTTGGTTCCTTCCCTGGTCTTGTTTTCAGTTTTTAATTGATTGTAGCGGAAAAGTCAGTTCACACAGTGTGTTGTATTTTTATTTTTGCTATGGCCATTTCCTCAGTAGACAGTTATAGCGCTATTATCCCACTTTCAACATCCCATGGAATCCTGGATTTTGCAGTTTAGGGAGGGGCCCCTCCCTAAACTGCAAACCCCAGGATTCCATCGGATGTTGAAAGTGGAATAAGAGCGCTCTAACAATCTACTGCGGAAATGGAGTATGTTTTAAAATGTTTGAATAGTGTTTTTTTTTCTTTTTAAAATGTTTGTGCTATCTGTGTAAGTGCTTTTCAAGTGTGTTTGTTGACTTACAGCAACCCCATGAATTCCATATAGGATATTCTTAGGCAAGGAATACTCCGAGGTGGTTTTTCCATTGCCTTCCTCTACATGAGTAGGTGGCTTCCTGAATTCTGGCCACAGTCTGTCAGGTAGCCTGGACCAGAGCACTTTATAGTTATGAAATTTTAAAAGCAGTTCTCTGCTGTCATACTTTTACGAGCCATGGGGAGAAGCTTATTATTACTATTATTATTATTATTATTTAAAAGGTAATTCTCTCATTTTATTTATGAGTAATCTAACTGGTTTTCCTATTCTTCTTTAAAAAACGAATACAGAAAAATTCTATAAGCCACAAGCTTTTAGAAACACAGACAAAGCAGTAAGGCCACATTCTAACAGCAGGCATAAATTTTAAAATGGTTACAGCTGCATCACAAAAGGAGTGATGTTATCCTTCATTATGTAAAAATAATAGTGTAACTTAAATTCAATTTAGGAATAGCAAAAAGGAATTGCCCAGTAGTCTGTTATTTCTAACTAGTTATTTTCAAGCTCTGGTGAAGTATGTGACTATGGTTATTCCCCAATTCTGCAGATTATTAGAAAGTGAGTAGGTGGCAAAGGGTTCTGTATGTTTGGCGGGGAAGCAGAGAGAGAGAAGAAGAGATGCTTGTGTGCCTAATGCCACCTACCAATTTCATGGCTGGCTTGAGATTTTTTTGAAGCTGCAGCCTTACAGATCACAGCTCATTCTGTTTGACGCTATGCTATTTCACCGTGCAAGCTGAACTTACAGTTCATACTGTAAGTTTTCATAATCACGTACAAGAATAGAAGGGGACTTACGTCACACACAAGAATAAAGGGGGATTCAATGTGAGTTCACACTAAGAAAAGCCCTTACACAAGGGCTAGGAAACAGAAGAGGACTTCTGTCCATGTTAGACTGAGCAGCTCTCAATCACAACTAAGGTTTTTCAGAACCATAGGCCATTTCCACACTGGACTGTTATAGTGCTATTATTCCACTTTCAATATCCTATGGAATCCTAGGGTTTGCAGTTTAGGGAGCCCTCCCTAAACTGCAAACCCCAAGATTCCATAGGATGTTGTAAGTGGAATAATAGCACTATAACAGTCTAGTGGGGAAACGGCCATAAATATTGAGGAATGGCTTGTGAATCTGGGTATGTTTAGCTTGAAGAAGAGAAGATGAAAAGGAGATACACTAACCATCTTTAAATATCTAAAGTGATGTCATGCAGAAGACGGAGCAAGCTTCTGCTGCTGTAAAGACTAGAACATAAACCAAAGTATTCAAATTACAAGAGGTTTCACCTAACATTAGGAAGAATGTCTTGACTGTAAGAGCTCCTCAAAAGTGGAATGAACTGCCTGCCAGGATAGTGGAGTCTTCTTCTTTGGAGGCCTTTAAATAGAGGTTGGATGACGGTAGAGACAGAAAAATTAACATCTTCCTTGAAAAACAGACCTATCCAGAACTTTGAAAGGGAATGGAGAGAAGTTTTGGATTGGATAAAAATATAAATGTATAAGAAATGAAGAAAGAAAAATGTAATCATTCTCTTCTTTGTTAAGCAGAAACTATGTTTATATGTAATGGAAATAAGTAGATTCAACTGGAAAATTTAAGCTTGGAAGTGGGAAGGTTTTTTTTTATTTTTAAAATTAAATTTCAATAAAAATATTCTAAAAAAAATAAATAAATAGAGGTTGGATGGCCATCTTTTGCGAGTGCTTCAATTAATAATCCCACATGGTGGGGCTTGGACTAAATGGCCCTGAAAGTCCATTCCAACCATACCATTTTCATAGAATCATAGAACTGTTGGAAGAGACCACAAGGTTCACCCAATTCAACCCCCTGCCATGCAGGAGTGCACAATCAAAGCACTCCCAACAAATGGCCATCCAGTCTCTCTTTAAAAACCTCCAGAGAAGGAGACTCCCCCACACTTACAGGCAGTGTATTCTACTGTTGCACTGTTTTTGCCATCAAGAAATTCTACCTAATGTTTAGGGGTAGGTAGAATCTCTTTTCCTGTAGTTGAAGCCATTGTTCCATGTCCTAGTCTCTGAAGCAGCAGAAAACAAGCTTGCCTCATCTTCCATATGACATCCTTTCAAATATTTAAACATAGCTATCATGCCCTCTCTTAACCTTCTCTTCTCCAGGCCAAGCATATCTAGCTCCCTAATAGGGCATAGTTTCCAGGCCTTCCATCATCTTGGTTGCCCTTCTCTGGACACATTCCAGATTGTCCATATCCTTCCTGAACTGCAGTGCCCAGAACTGGACGCACTATTCCAGGTGGGGTCTGACCAAAGCAGAACAGAGTGGATACCATCACTTCTCTTGACCTAGACACTATACTCCTGTTGATGCAGCCCAAAGTCTTATTGGTGATTTACATGTTGTTAACTGCCTTAAATCCTATTATTGGCAAGAAGTCAGGATATACATGAAGAAAACAAAAACAAACAAACATTTCAGGACATTCAAACTATGGGAGAAAACTGTGTAAAATCCTCGCTGGTCCATTACTCTTCCTAATAGGGTTATCCAGGAAACTCCAGTTTTTTGACCTGGGAACTGATAACTATGAATGTTCTTTCCACCTCTGTTTCACTCTGTGCTTTAAATCATGGTTTCCAATGGTAAGAATGAAGCTCTCTGTTGGGGTGGTTATCAGTATGCAGCAATGACATTGGTGTTCTTGTATAATTTGGAGTAACTGAAATGTTATTTCAGAGAGCACAGTACTCAAATCCTGGCTGCCTATTCTGACTGCTTGAATTACAAGGAAGGTTTGCAAAGGAATTGATAAGACATCATCCTACCTACATGTGACTTTCAAAAGGTCCTGAACAGCAGAACTATATCTATGGAGCAGCACTTACTGAAGTGATACTATTCATTGCCCTGTTTGTGTAAAGCCAGGTCAGTTTGCCTACACTCAGCCTAAAGCCAGAAAACTACAGGCCCAGGTCTAAATCCAATTGACATTCCCAGCTAGAACCAATGGAAACATAGCACATCAACGCTCACGTAAGTTCCATTGGTTTAACAGTTCAACTCCAGCTGGAAGTAACAATAGGATTTAGGCCTCATTCCCTAGAGTCACCAAGTTACAAGGATCATTTGCCAAGTAATGAGAAAGGACAGACACTCTGAAGAAGTGCTGCCAAGTAAGAACAACAGGGAATGACATGGATAAAGAAGCTGGCCTGATATAGTTCCTGGCAAAACAAAACCCTTGAACAAAATCCTTAAAAGGAATTAAAAGTTTAAAAGTAACAAACTCTGAGGAAAAGACAACAGGAATCCCAGTTCAGCCCAGATGGAGAGATGTGTGCTCTGTCAACAACTGTTGCTATGTATTGCTGGAGAGAAGTGACTAGCGGGGTGCCACAGGGTTCTGTCCTGGGCCCAGGCTGTTCAATGTCTTCATCAATGACTTGGATGAAGGAATAGAGGACATGCTCATCAAATTTGCAGATGACACCAAATTGGGAGGAGTTGCTAATACACCAGAGGACAGGATCAAAATTCAAAATGACCTGGATAGATTGGAGAGCTGGGCCAAGGCTAACAAAATGAAAATCAACAGAGAGAAGTGTAAGGTCCTACACTTAGGTAGAAAAAATGGAATACAGAAATATAGGATGGGGGACACGTGGCTGGATAGCAGTACATGTGAAAGGGATCTAGGAGTCTTCATAGACCACAAGCTGAACATGAGTCAGCAGTGTGATGCGGCAGCCAAGAAAGCCAATGCAATTCTCGGCTGCATCAATAGGAGTATGGTGTCTAGATCAAGGGAAGTACTGGTACCACTCTACTCTGCTTTGGTTAGACCTCATCTTGAATACTGTGCCCAGTTCTGGGCACACCAATTCAAGAAGGACCTGGTCAAGCTGGAGCAAGTCCAGAGGAGGACGACCAAAATGGTGAGGGACCTGGAAGCCATGCCCTATGAGGGTAGACTTAGAGAGCTGGTTATGTTTAGTCTGCAGAAGAGAAGGTTAAGAGGGGACATGATAGCCATGTTTAAATATCTGAAGGGATGCCATGTAGAGGAAGGAGAGGGCTTGTTTTCTGCTGCTCCAGAGACCGGGACAAGGAGCAATGGATTCAAGCTGCAGGAAAGGGGATTCCACCTGAACCTCAGGAAGAACTTCCTGATGGTCAGGGCTGTCCAGCAGTGGAATACACTGCCTCGGAGTGTGGCGGAATCTCCTTCTTTGGAGGTTTTTAAGCAGAAGCTGGATGGCCATCTGTCGGGAGTGCTTTGAGGGTTTTCCTGCATGGCAGGGGGTTGGACTGAATGGCCCATGTGGTCTCTTCCAAATCTACATTCCTATGATTCTATGATTCTATGTCAACCTGATAGAACATTCACATACAAAGGCAACATAACTTTTCAGCTCCATTTCTTAGTTCCTGGCCATGCTAGAACCCCAGCGGCTGATGTCTGTCTGCCTGGTAAAGAGGGGTCAAATTCTGTAAAACAGAGTCACCTCCTGTTAAACAAGGCCATGTCTTATAAAACACCATACAGTCCAGGAGCTCATGTCCACACCAAAGAAAAGAACTATCTCTGATAAGCAGGGAAATTGCTTACTCCCTGGGAGAGCTGTTGTTCCAGCAAAAGGTTGCTGATAACTAACATCTTAGGAAGGCTGGCACATCCAGAACATTCAAAGCTCTGTTCTTGCCTGATGCTAACTATAACTTTTAAAGGTTCCACAGATACTCTTTTAACTATGTGTTATGGCATGGCCAAGGGATTGAAGAAGCTGTGGAGGTGTCATCCTCAGATTTGAAACTGAGGGATAGGTTATGTCTTCAGGCCAGGTGCTGAAGTTCTTCCTTGAAGTGGAGCATCTACTGGTTAATCAGATTTTGAGACTTTCTCAGGATGCTACTGAGCCTTTGTCCTGGAGACACAGCAGGGACATCCAATAGAAGGTCAAGCACCTGACTTGCTAATGTTGTAAAAAACATACTGAACTAGACAAGCCAGTGAGTCCAGTTTAGCAGAGCAATTCTTATGCAAAATGGACTTCGAATCAAAAATAGAATGTCAAAAGTTGATGAAGGTGAACAGAGGGATGGTGTCAAGAATGAACCAGCATTTTGCTCGGGAACAGAGATAAACAATTACATAAAATTGGAGTGCTTGGAAATCGTAACACAGAGAGCTGGTAAAGTAATAAGTCAAGAAGCAAATTGCTTTCATCCTTTGAAAACTTTTTTGAATCACCAAATAATGAAAATTTCATGAGAAGTCACTTCAAAACTCCCAGTGGAATACAGTGATATATTTTCTATATAGTGATAGGGGCGAAAAATTGGCAGACAGCCTGTACAAACCTCCTTAGTGAAAAGAAAAGAACCCTCATTCAAATTGAAAGACTATTGCAACTGGGAGTCAGGAAAGATCATCCGGGAATGGAACAAATATTTTGGGCTTGTGTTGGTGCTAAAGCTGATAAATTAGACAGACCTCTCACCTCCCAGGAAAAAAAAAATCTCTGTTCCTGGTTAATGAATGGACGAATAAGCTCCATCAAGCTGAAACTCAAAAGTTGGCCAAGTGTTATTAGTGCAATTGAGCTTGGAAACCTTTTGGTTCACTCCCCCACCACTTCATTTATTTTATTGCAGAGTCTTTTGCCATTTGCAATAAAGACAAAGCACTTAGTAATTTCAAGAGTCAACACTTGGGCAACTGTATAGTTTTCTTACAGCAGAGGAACTGAGAAGTCCAACCAATTCAGCACCGATACTTGAATACAGGCACGGCAAAATGAGAGTCAAAAGGAAATGCATCCTAACCAGAGTTTTGTACCATCTACAATAATTGTCTAATTCAATAATCCCTAACCATCTATTAGCAGAAGTTGGATCAAAGTCCAAAGCCCATTATAAAGACCATAGATCACCTCCAAGCCACAGACGTGTGGACATCATGCTGCAAAAAGTGACATGCTTTGAATCCCAGTAATGCCAAGGTGGTCTTGAACTTGCAATGAACTGTCAGTCCAAAATTACACATTACCAGTGAACTTGTGAATCCTGCTGCCAAAGAGCACTGTGAGTGAATGATTTCAAGAAGGAGAGTGATTGGTAGGATAAAGGACACTTGAGCTTATCCACTGTTGTTGTTTTTTGCCTTTGCTCTGCAAATTCCATAGACATGCAACCAAGATTTCAAATTGATGATAGAAGATAAACCGGAGGAAGAAACGAAGAGGGAAAGACTGAGAGGAAGAAGAGGAAAAGACCGAGAGAAAGAACAAGCATTTGGGGAAAAGATTAGGCATTCTTCCACTCATAAAATTACACCCTCCAAACACTGCTCTCCCAAGGAGAAATGACAGCATTGTTTGCCAATTCACTATAATGGTATCCTGTCTCAGCTTCCCTTTCTGTAAATTGGTGTGATTAATAACCAACCTTGCCAAGTTGATATGAAAATAGATGAGAAAGCTCTTCATGGCTTACATTGTTAGAAGCATGCCTGAAAATGTAAAGTGTGCAAATACAACACACACCTGGATTTGGAAACCTGTAGAATACAGTGGTATATTTGCCTGAGGAGAAAACAGAATTGGCTGAGGACCCCTGTTGAACATGTGGCCAGTGCACAACCCAACGTGTGAAGGGCATCTGTGCCACTACCTTTGAGGAACGTGAGATAAGAATGTCAAAACTTTGCATAAGGTGTCTACAACTGGTGCTCATTTGCATAAAGTGTCTATAACTGGTTCACTGGGGCTATCTCTGCTCACTTCCTCTTTCAAATTTCTTCTGAAAGCAATTTTTGTTGACATGGCTAACAGAAACCCCACTGATTATAATGGGCTAAAGCTAAACCTAATGAAACCATATTAAGCCTGATTAAGCTAGACAAAACCACAAGAATGCACCATGACAGACTTAGAATAGACACACAGGTCCAGTTCTTCAATCAAACACCACAGCAGGAGTAACAAACCTTCTCAAAAGGTGCCAGATAAATAGCTGCCTCCACTTCAAATCTGTGTGTGGGGCAAGGTGTTAAAATGTCACAGCGATCAGCAAGAAATTCTAATTTCTGACTGTTGCCATCCAAACAGATCACCAGTATAGAATAGACATTATAGCCTGCTGGATAGGTATCAATGGACTTACAAACTGAGGTAACCATTAAAGGTGAGAGCCCAAACCATACAAATTTGGAAAGGATTTTCTTCACGAAGCATTTGCTTCACTTCTTCTTTCCTCTCAGCAATGAAACTTTGCAATTTTGTTTCTAACAATTGAACTTTCATGTCCTGTTCACCATGTCTCCTACTCTCCTTTTCTCTAGACAGTAAGTTCCCAAGGAAAGGGTCTCTCTTTTTTGTTCATATTCTTAAGCGTCACATGCATTTATGATCTGCTATAAATTAAAATGGGCGGTAGTAGAATTCTGTTGTTGTAGAAAGAGTTACAAAATGCAAGCAGCACTTTGGAACCAACTGGATGGTTTATCATTCCAGATATGCTAATAGCATGGAAATATTTTAAATAAACACACAGGAGTCAGGACACCTTATCCAGCTATCATTGCTAAATCTCAAATTCTGCAGCTGGATAAGGTTATCTTTAAGACAAGCTTCTTTTTCTCCCCACCTCCAGATTGATATCAACCCCCCGCCCTCCAGAAAATATGAAGAATTGCTGTATCCATTGATACTGGGTGAGATATGGAAATTTCAAATGACTTTTGCAAGAAAAAAATCCCACTAATACCACTCAACTGGGGCAAAGAGTGTCTTTGCATTAATGCATAAAATGAGCTTTCATTCCTGAATGGTACTTAGGTGGTTTGAGAGAGGGAACAACGTGTGAGCAAATGCTGTCCTCAAGGTTAGTTTAAAAATAGAAACAATACCCCTTCCCCCCAAAAAGAAAATTCAGGCAAAGCAGCACTTTTAAAAGGTTCTATAAAAAGATGTAACACTGTTGAACTGGAGATTTAAAACAGATTTCAGCCATATCTGTAAGAAACAAATGATATATTGTCATTTCTTCTCCTAGGAACCATGGCTGGTTGAAATCAATGGGACTAAAGTTAAGTCATGTCTAATTTGTCGTATTGATTTCCATGTAGCCTGCATTCAATTATCAGCATCTAGGTCCAATTCTACAATTGTAGTTTATTAAGTATTATTATTTACAGAGACATAACTTTTTTTGAGACCACACCTCGCAGAATCCACCTGTCAGCCATACTGGCTGGGAGTTCTGAAGCCGTTGTACCCACCAAAAATGATTTCCAAGCCTTGTATTTCACAAATACACCCATAGCTTTAAATCACCTGTAGATTTAAAGCAGAATCCTACAACGTGTATTTGGGTGAATGCTTGAAGCTTACCAGTACTACAATCTTGCAAAACTTGACCTCATACCCACTTTCACTTTTAGTGATAATGTACAGCTCTAAAAGGAATTGAATTATCTGGACATTTTTCACTTGCAACTGCAGATTGGGTGAAAGGGATAGTGCACCTGAGCATGTACAGAGAGCATCTTTTCTAGTCTTGGGGAATAACAGCCAGCCTTTAACACATTCAGGATTGTAGCTGATGGTTACAACCCTGGGATCTGTTATTTTACAAATTTAGACATGGGATGCAATCCAGCCAAACTAAAGCAGAACTTTCCAACCAACACCAACAGGAGGGAAAAGTGTTTAACTTCAGATATTTCATGCCTGTGGCTTCTTCTGTATCTTCTTCCCAGCGGGCTTCCTTGAACCATTCCGTCTGTATTCATAAAGAAAGCTTCACCCTTGTTGACTTTAAATATATGATCTATTTAGTTTATATCCCTCTAAATGCGTATGCTGACAACAAAATCTATAATTGTTTTCTTCTGTCTTTGACTTATTACAGTGGGTTACAAGATAGCTTAACTGTACACTCTCAATTTTAAGTATACTGACAAAGTAGAATGAGTGCATATTTTGAGACTTTACCAAGGGGAGGTACATCACTGTGAGTATGGGGAAGAGTGTGGCAAATGACATATATTACACCTCTCCCCCCACCTCTGCCCAACACCAAAGAGAAAAGTTTACTCCAAAACATTTCAGTTTTGAATTCTAGGCAAGTCTTGTTGTAAGATGCAGGAGAGATGGAAACAAGAAGAGGGAGAGACTTCAGAAACACAAGCAAGTAACCGTTTTTGGCATGCAGAGAAAGCTTTTTTGGAAAACAGAATCAAGACATTGTCTGCAAAAGTGTCAGATTATCTTTCAAGCAAGTAATTTACTGCTGCAGGCTTTTCTTTAAATAAAAAAGTCAACATCAAGATGAAAGGTAAACACTTTGCACACAGACCCTGCCCCAACGGTTCTAAAGAAAGTGAGGTGGACATCCTGACAAAATCTGAATGCATCTTTATGTGTTCATGTTTATTTTTACGGTAACAAGATCTAACACTGAAGTGACAAAGCCATTTTGATTAATCAGATTGTTCTGTTTCTTCTCGTCTCATCTGACAGAATAGAGTCAATGCACTGAAGAGGTTGTGCTTTGTCCCACACAGGTGTTTCAGAGCGTCCTGTGTGTAGAGGACCACTCTATTTCCGCAGCAAACACATGCATCTGAATACATAAACTATCAAGTGACGAAAGAGCTGCCACTTGGGGCCACATGAAGTCTGAAGTCTAGGAGCTGCAATTATTTTCAGATCTAAGTTTTTTTACCTGTTCCTATCTACCCAAGACTATGAAATAAGCTATACATTATATTAATCAATCCGTCGATCAATCAACATTTACTTTCATTTCAAAGGGAAGATTTCTCTAGGGGATTCAGCAGTTTTGCCAAGAGCAAAACACACCCTGGAAAATCACCTTTGGTTTGTCAACAAACTTCATTCTAAAGCACTCTTGACAGCTTCATGTTCAAATTAAGTGAGTAACTTCTCTAGTGGCTACTGTTTTGCTCAAGGGACTCCCTACTCCAACTCCCAAAAAGAAAAGGGGAAATTGTAAGCAAACAGCAAGGAAGAGAAACACAAACACCTGTATGTTCCTAGTACAGTTGCCAAAGGAAAACACAGGGGCCATTCACTTCATTCCAAAATCAGACAGAGAAACTAGAAGAATATCCACTGAGTTCCTTGCACTGGGACTATCTTACTGCACTACTTTTAGTATGTGTGGGGGATGGAGGGAAAAGCCTCAAAGCCCAACAAGTGTTATCTGAAAGAATTACATTACAGAGTAGGAAGCAGGCAAGGGACTCGTGTTCTCTTGCCAACCCACTACTGGGTGACTTTTAGGATCAGTTCTCATTGCACAGACATCCATGCCCTTCCTATTTAAATCATAGAATGTCACACTGCTTAGTTCTTCATCTCAGCCCAACTTCTGCAGCCAACAGAACATACAGGTACATATACACGCAGAAATATCCCTCACTGTTCTTTTCTTTTTTCTCATTTTTCTTAGAAGACTTGTAATCAAACAGCACCCAGACTTTAGGAACAAACCCCAATGCTTTACATAGCTCTTCCACAGCTCTTGGCACCCCAATCTCACCGTGGGTGGGAGGGCACTCACCTATGGTGG
The DNA here is from genome assembly GCA_948472985.1 of Iguana delicatissima. Classification (NCBI taxonomy): domain Eukaryota; kingdom Metazoa; phylum Chordata; class Lepidosauria; order Squamata; family Iguanidae; genus Iguana; species Iguana delicatissima. Next base: position 392,865 of record CAOKZL010000992.1, on the reverse strand, counting down.
TGATGACGGTGATGGCAAAGTAGAAAGACCCTGCGAACTTCCACTGGACCCCAGCCCGGTGGGGCTCCGACTGCATGATGATCTCCTCGAGCTGTTGGTAATCGTCGTTGGTGATGTTGTACTTCCCCTTGAGCCGGGTCTCCTCGGCTTTCAGCTGCTCCTCCTCGCGCATTTCGTGGTCGGACTCCAGGGCATCGAAGACGGCCGCCCCCACCAGCAGGTAAGTGAACGTGCAGACGATGAGGGAGAGAGTCCGCACGTTCTGTCTCTTCATGGCCTCCAGGAAGGGCCCACGGAAGGGACCATGTCCCCTCCCGGCCGCCCGGGGAGTCAACAGGGTGCAGCAGAGGCAGCCGCCCGCGGGGGCGAAGGGCAGAGGGCGGCGGGGGCTGCTGGGCGGGGGCTGCTCTCCGAGGTGCCGGAGGGTCTCCGCAGGCCGGCCGGGGGTCCCTGGGCGGGGCGGGGGCGGCGGCTGCGCCGGGCCCTGCGGCGTCTCCGAAGGGCGCCCGGGCAGGCGGCTCCCGCGGGGCGGCTGCTGTCCAGGGTCCTGCGACGGCGCTGCTTCCGACGCCTCTCGCGGCAGCCGCCGCCCGCCGCCTCCCTGGTCGGGCCCCGGCGAGGCCGAGAGGCACAGGAGGCTGCTGGAGCGCCGCGACCAGGGACCTCGCAGCCGGCAGACGGTGCGCAAGACCTGCCCGAACCAAGCGGTCCCGGCGCGCAGGGCCATCAACGGCGCCTCCTCAGCCTCCCGCCCGCCAGGCGTAGGAGTGGCGGGGGGGGCGCCGCACCCCCGGCGAGGAAGGAGGCAACGAGCCGCAGCCCCCAGCCTGCCGCTGCTGCCCGCGGCTCTCTAGCTCTCCCAGCGCCCTCCTTCCCTCGTTCCTCGGCCGCTCCTCAGGACGAAGCCCTCCTTCCTAGCCGAAGCCCGGCCCCCGCTCCAACTTTCTCTTCCTTGAGCCTCTGGGGAGCTCTACTTCGCCTTTCCCGGTGGAGTTGTGTTATTGGGAACTTTTCCGGCCCCGGGAGCGGGGAGTGGGTGCGAGGCTCTCATCAGAGGGGCTTAGAAGGACTGGGGAGGGTTTGGACAGGAGGATGGTCCCGTCAGAGCAAGGGGAGAGTGGCACGCCCCTTCCAGTCCATGCCGGCCAGGGTTTCTCACCGGGCCAGAGGCGTCCGGGATCCAGATGTGGCCGGTCCAGATGTGGCCCCCAAGGATGTCTGCACGGCATGGGCCACGCTCCTTGACTTCTGGAGGTGGAGTGGGAGAAGGAAGGGTTTCCGGCAAGTAGGAAGGGAAGCTAGCTAGCTTTTGCAAACCCGCAGCTGTCTTTTACCTCTCTCCCGCCAAAATAAGGTCGGGGCTGGTTGAAATGCTGAAATATTCAGGCAAGAAAGAGGTAGACACACGGAGATAAGCCTTGTCTCTTTCTCGCTGGCTGGCGATCCAGCTCCTCGGGGAGGACTAGGAGCAATCTGGAGGCACAGAGGAGCGATCCGTTTCCAAAAGACTTCCCGAGAATCAAGGGAAGGGCAGAGACCCCTGGACTTCAGACCCACAGATGTGTCGATGGGAATGAGCTGGGGAGAGGGAAGTCAGCTTAATCCAACTTCCTCTGGGATCTTTTGTTCCTCTTGTTGCGTCGCCTTCAACAGGGAAATTGCTTCGGGCGAAGGAAAGGAAGAAGAAAATGCCCAGCCTCTTTCCTTAAGAGGCAATTGTTTTCAAAAAAGGTAACGATGCTGGAGAGGAACGTTTGGAAGCCCAACCGGGGTAGGAAAGAGAGGGCGTGGGGCGTCACTTTAGGGAGATTCAGGGGTCTCATAGTCAGACTTTCGAGGCTTGCTGGCTACCTCTTTGCCTGAGTTTTAAAAAAAAACAAAACCGCAGGCTTTTGGTATCCGTGGAGACAGGTGTGCGTGCGTGAGTAAGCCTGGGTCTATTTTCCCCTTAATCTGCGGCTTGCAAGAGAAGACGTGAATAAAAGCGGGGTGTGGAAGGGAGAGAGAGGCTGCCGGAATCACCCGATCGCGCGGGGACCACCTGGGAAGCAAACGACCGGGGGAGCTCTCTTTCTTCGCTCTTGTCGGTAGGCACCAGAACATGGACTCGTCTGGAGCCCGAGGCAAGAAACGGTAACAGAAGATCTTCTCCCTACTGTAAAGGGGAAGGCAAACAATTAGGATTGGAAAAGAGGGAGGGGTTGGAAGAAGAGAGGGAGGGGGTCCCTTTGCCTTCACACCCTCCTTTTCCTCACTCTCCCTGAAGAAACAAAAAAAGTAGGGAGGGATTCTAGTGGTGGCGAGGACTTCTCTTTCAGGGGAGAGACGGTGCGTTTGTGTGTCCTATTCTACCTAAAACAGAAGCGTCGACGACAAAGCAGCCCCACTGCGTCCTGAAGGCTTAACACCACTAGAAAGGAAGGGGGATTGTGAGCCGCCTCCCCTCCCCTTTCAGCCCCCTCCTCTGCTTGAGCAAAGCAATGCGGGGCGCAGCAAGCGATGGGGATGCTCCAGATGGAGAGTTGAGGCGGGCTTGGGAAAGCAAAAGCCTTACCCGGGTCGGTGCGTGTTGGGTCTCTGATGCCTTTGAGCATCGCGCATGCCGGTCTTATCTGCTCGGATCCATGCCCAGCAGCGCGAGAGAGACAGAGCGAGAGAGAGAGAGAGAGAGAGAAATCCCTTCTGTCAGCCACCCACCTTGTCTGGAAAAAGCTGGACTCGTCGTCTGCCGTCCTCCCGAGCGGCTCTCTTGTCGTCCACGATCTCACTCACTCACTCACTCTCTCAAGCCTCTGACCCCACCCACCCGGAGCTATAGCCACGCCCATTCGGCTCTTCCTCTTTAAATAAGCTTCTAATTGTTGAAAGGGAAAGTCCGCTGGGAGATGCACAAAGCCAGACCCGGGGTGGATATGGGAGAGAGGGAGAGACTCTCTTTCTTCCTCCTTTCCAAGGCGTGGCCCTTTTATGCCTTTAGAAAGTGTCCCTTTTATCTCCCTCCCTTTACAAATGATGATGCCCTGAATTCAGAAGCCCTAGAGGTGCAGCTTGGCTACTTTTAATGTGGCCAGTGACCTCTGAACAATGATCTAAAGAAGGACTTTGCACCTTTGGCTTCTGGCCTCTGCACCTTGAACAGCAGATTGCCTTGCCCCAGCTCAGGGATTGGATCTTCCCTTGGCCTGAGGAGATGACAGGCAAAGACTCATCAACTAGATTTCTGTGCAAACTCTCAGCCCTTCCAACTGCTTTGTGGGTTGGCTGTAGACCGTGAAAGTCATGCCAGCATGGGAATTCTGGATATGTCTGTTCAGCACTAATCCTTGTTGAGTGGAGAAAGGGCCATAAATCAGTGGCACACATGAAGAAAGCCCTGGGCATCTTCAGTTGAGGCTTGGGGAAGATGTTCATCTGAACCTCAAAGGCCACTGCCGGTCACCAACCTCTCCCAACTTAGTGCCCCGCAGATGAATTGGACCACAACTCCATCATTCCCAGCCAAAAGGTAAAGGAGATGTACACCATAGTCCAATAACATCTGGAGGATTCCTGGTTAGGGGAAGGCAAGTGTAGACAACACTGAGCTAGATGGACCAGTGATCTCATAAGAGAGTTTTTCATGTTCCCATGGGTGTATAGAATTAGAACCTTAAACTTCAGTCCTCCCGAAACTACTTACTTAGGTGTAAGCCCAATGAACTCAATGGAACTTCAATTTGAGTGGATATACATAAGACTGAGATCAACTAATCACTGAGATCAACTAATTTTTTCCCATTCATTTCACTGGGTATGCTGATATGGTACAAGAAAGCTTGAGTGCAATCCAACATTTGGATTGATTGATTGATTGATTGATTGACTGATTGATTGACTGTTTTTAGGGCTTAATATTTCTCATATTTTTATAAAACAGGGTATCTGTCAATAATAACACACACAGAGTGAGTGAGAAGGAGCTGGAAAAACAGGCTGGAGAATAGAGATCTTAGCTCCATCACAGAAACGCTCAAAATAAATTCAATCAGCAGTCAGCTCTTTAAAAAAAAATTAAGACAGCACTTTAAAATGTACCATGTGAATATGGCTGGCACTGGTTTACAAATTCATGTCCCCTAATTTCTCAGGAATTCAGGACTGACTGCTATCCTGTGCTGAAGATCTGTGTCATGAGGAGCCTGGATGTGTAGACATTTTATTTATGTAGCTGTTGATGAATGAATCTGTTAGTTTCATTGTTTCCCACGTTTAAGCATTTTTAAAATTTCAATTACTTTCTCTGCTGTTTATGAAGGTGTATGTAAACTCTTATTAAAACCTGAACAAGGTTTTTAGCCACCTGCACTGGTCAAATTCAATAAGTACAGCTATTCCCAGCATGGAGAATGATCCCAAGTTCTTTCCATCACACTGGTGATGAAATTTGCTAATTTTTCTTTACAAAAAAGAGAAAGTGAGGGGAGGGGATAAAATTCAAACAAAAGCTCACCAACATGAAACATCTCTCTCACTACTCTTGAATACAGTGGCACAAGGACTGTGGCTTTCTTGGGTCTATCCATCTGTAATGTGATGTTCCTCTTTTCCTACTGCCTTCTATCTTGCCAAGCATTATTGTCTAGTCTAGTTAGTCTTCCTATGATAGGTCCAAAGTACGACAGTCTCAGTTTAATCATCTTGGCTTCAAGCTCGATTTGTTCTTGGGCCCATTTATTTGTTTCTTTGTTTAGCAGTCTATGGTATCTGGAGAAACAGTGATGTGTTTAGGTCTTTTACTCCAAGCCTCAAGTCTCTACCTTCAAGTCTCAAGTCCTAGAAGATACTTTCAAGTCAAATCTCAAGTCTAGAAGCCAACTTTATACCCCAACCAAAATTTCAGAATTAATGAATACAGTGAAATAAATTCAGTTTTAACAATTTAAGCGGAGTCGGCTCTCCACATCTGCAATTTTGCCATCTGCAGAGTCAGAAGTGGGGAGTAGGATCCTATCTTACTCCCCATTACTGAAGATTCAAAAGCTTTAAAAAGAAGGATCCTTCTTCCTCAAGCCCATTGCCTACCACATTTGCTATTCCCTGCTGAGAAATGCACCCTGCACTCTGGGGGCGAGTCTTGTCTTCTGCTCTTAAGAAATGTTTTGGAAGGCTCCTCTGATATGCAGCGGGCACAGGCTGCTGAGCAGACCTCAAGCCTGCTTCAAGTCCATTGCCTAACCTGTTTGCTGTTCCTCTCTGACAAATGCACTCACACGTTGGGCTTGAGAGAGATTGTCATGTGACTAGTTGGCAAAAAGAGATGGAGGTGTTGTTCAAAGTCATAAAGTTTTTGGATGAACGCGTTATGTTACTGAACCAAGGGCATCAAGTCAGTCATTAAAAATATACAAGTTTCAAGTTGAGTCAGTGCATCATTTATGGCCGAGTCAAGTCCGAGTCACTGAAGCAACTTAAGTCCAACTTGAGTCCAAGTCTATTGACTCGAGTCTACATCACTGTGGAGAACTCTTCTCCAGGACCATATTTCAAAGGGGTTGATTTTCTTCCCAACAGCTTTCTTCACTGTCCATTTTCACAATCATACACAGAAGGAGGAAATGCAACGGTATGGACCATCCTAACTGATATATTCAATGATATATTCAATGATACATCTTAACACTTGAGGATCTTGTCTAGTTTTTCATAGCTGTCCTTCCAAGTCCTTTTCTGATTTCTTCACTGCAGTCTCCTTTCTGATTAATGACTGAGCAAAGGTGTGGAAAATCTTTAATGATGGGCCTAAGGTGTGGAAAATCTTTAAATCATCTGTGATCATTAGTTTTGTTTTCTTAATGTTCAGTTGCAAACTTGCCTTTGCACTTTCTTCCTTGGCCTTCTTCAGTAATCATCCCAAGTCTTTGCTGCTTTCTGCTAGTAGTATGGAGTCACTGCATATCTTAAATTATTGATGTCCCTTCCTCCAGTTGTCATGCCTCCTTCTTCCTTCCTTGTACTTGTTCAGCATACCAGATAGGCTGATAAAATACCACCTTGCCTGACCTCTTTATCAATTGGAAACCATTCTCTTTCTCCATCGTAATTCCACCAAACACTTCTAGTGTGTGTGTGTGTGTGTGTAGAAATTATAACTAAGATGCGTCCCTAAAAAAGTAAGTACTTGAATCACACAAAGCAACAGACAGAGGTTCCTCTTGTACAACCACTACACAATACTGCATCCTAGAGCAATTACATGTGCAACTATTTATGCTAAGCAAACGCTGAACAGGATTTAGCCATAATCAGTACATAGGATTAAAGGTATCAGGCCATTGAAACCCAAGAAGTTTTTCTAGAGTAACAGTCCCAAATGTGTGCCATGAGATAAACAATTGGACAACCATTAAGGGGAATATTGACTATATTCCTCTAAGATTCACTGCTCTGGGAAAACTTGTCCTTGTTCAGTTATCTCAAGCTTAGAGAGATGTTGCAGGATTGCTCAGAGGTAGCTGCATGTTAGTCCTCTTCAGAAGTTACAGGAAGCTCTCTCAGAGCAGTTACCCCTGTAGAATTGCAGCATCCAAGCTGCATGATGAATGATTTCCTCTTTTGCACTGAACACTTTGTACCAGATGTAGGAATCTAGTATGGTTTAGAAGCTGATACAAGCGTACCTACATTTAAGAGAGCCTTTACTCATCTCAGAGCTGTTGTAAGGCAGCAGTATCCTTGGGCAACTATAGAGGCCCAAAACACTGCGGGTTATGGGAAACACAAAACTCCCTTGTTACAACAGCTCAGCTACAATTCAGGCACAATTCAAAGTGCTAGTTCATGATCCATAAAACCCTTACACAGCTCGGGTCCAGGCTATCTGAAAGACAGCATGTTCCCATATTAGCCTACCTAAAATCTAAGAATATCAGGGAAGACGGTTCTCTCAGTCTCGCTACTTTTATGAATATAATTGGTGGGAATGTGAGAGAGGAAGTTTTCCATTAGAGCTCCCACATTCTGGAACTCCTTCCTAAGAAGGCTAGCCTGACCCGATCTTTGCTGTCCTATGATCTTTGCTGTCCTATCTTCAGGTGAAAACCTTTCCATTTCAGCTAGTGTTTGGGAGGGTGTGCGTGTGTGTGTGTGTGTCTGTGTGTAAGGGGCTTTCTGTTTTAGAGCTGAACATTTTTAATTGGTACTTTTAAATTAAAGTCCTATGGTTTTAATCCAAAGGTAGTGTAATGTTATTTTAATCATAACTTTTTGTATGTCTTTCACTTCATTTTAATTTGTATTTCTCTTTATCTAGTTAGGCATCTTCAGTCCCACTTTTGGGGAATAGATGGAATATAAATAACGTAATTGACTGATTGATGAACTCTGCCTTTTCTAGACCATGCAAGAAATCAGAGGTCAAGATCTTATATCAGGGTTGCATAGGGTAACCTCTCCATGATGAAGATACGCACTGTTTGTGCTGCACAGCCCATGAATTGAATGGCAATGTTGCAAAACTGATCACTCCACCAAACGTGCAGCTGCATGTGCAACTTTACACACAGCCCAATACACAAGTCAATGTATACCCATAAGCAAAACAGCACTACATATGCAACTCTACTTCTGCAACCTTGAGCTGAATGAGAATCTTCCCATTCAGACAAAAATGCCCAACAGCAATGTGGTGCTGGAGAAGAGTCCTGTGGATACCATGGGGTGCTAAAAAGACAAAGAAATGCGTCTCACTGGAAATCAAGCTTTGGTAACTAAGCTCAGACTGACGTACTTTGGACATATCCTGAGAAGACGAGACTCATTAGAAAAGTCAGTGAGGCTTGGTAAGGTAGAAGGCAGTAGGAAAAGAGGAAGACCACATTACGGATAGACTCAGTCAAAAAAGTTGCAACATTTAGTTTGCAAGACCTGAGCAGGATTGTTGTTGACACAGTGGCCATTTCCCCACTAGCCTATTATAGTGCTATTATTTCACTTTCAACGTCTTATGGAATCCAGGGGTTTGCAGTTTAGGGAGGGGCCTTTAAGGTCTCTGATTCATAGGGTCAAAGTTGACTTAAGAGCAATCAACAAGAAGATACCACCAGAACTGTTACCAGTGTTTTTAGCTACCCACACAGCAGTGTTTTCAATATAGGGTCCCTCTGGGTCATGGCAGCAAAAATGAACAAGGTGGAGGCAGCTGCCTCTTTCTGCCTCCCAAAGGATGGGAAGCATTGAAATACAAAGAAGTCCATGAAAAGGTATACCAAAGCCCACTGAGATCTGGAGTTAACACTGGCTCATAGGTTCTGTCTCTCCCCCGACCTTTTCTCTGCACATAATTTTGTTCTCCTTTTCAAGCTCTCCCTGGCAAATCAAGTATGTTTCCCACCTTACTATTTTCTTCCTTTTTATATAAGCAGAGTCTGAAGTTTTGGGGTGGTCAAGCAATTAGTGCACCACTTAATAGATGTGTTCAGTAAACCCACTGCTGTGAAGCTGGGGAATAGAACAAAGGAGAAGTGGCTCAAAGGGGACTTTTCCCCCTGCCAGTTAATTGTAGGTGATATTGTACCAGCTCAATACTTCTGTACATTCCCTCTTTGAAAAATAAAGGCAGCGTGGAAACAAGACTCACTCATTGCTTCGAGAAATGCAGAATATAGACAGTGCAGTGGATTTCAAATACCAGACAGCCATTGATGATGGACCAAAAAGAATCGCTTTGGTCAGAGCCAGAGGCATGTGGTGGGAAGGGGTCTCCCAAGAATATCATGAACTAAGAATAGTAGGCTAAAGATGTATGATATTCAGTTTAGCAAAAACAGAGCTGATATGTTGCATCAGGCAATGAATTTCTGCATCAAGTGGCAGAGAGGAAGGTTTACTGAGGCAATGACAAGCCAACAGCTCAAGAATGCTCATAAGCTTAGAAGCTGTAATAGCACCCAAACAACAATAGCCAGACCAACAATAGCTTAGGCCTGAAATACTAGAAATTCAACCTGAGATTCTACATCAAAAGGATAAGCATAACTTTTCACTTATGAAATTATATGACCATTGCACATTAGTGAATTGGAACACTGTGTATGTAAATTGTTGTTGTTGTTGTTGTTGTTGTTTTCATCTCCTCTTCCTCCTCTTCCTTCTTCTTCTTTCTCCAATACTACAACTCAAGATAGTTTACACACTTAAAAGATTACAGTTAAAACATACACAAAGTCAGCCTTAAAACCTAATTAAACTGTAACCATATCAAAAATATGCACTCTAAAAAGATTTTAAAACTACACAACATATTTAAAACAATACAACACTCACAGCCCTTTGTAAAAGCCTGCCTGAATAAAAAATAAGTCTTTGCCTGCTGCCAGAAGGACAACAAGGAGGGGGCCATTCTAGTTCCAAAGTGTAGGGGCAGCCACTGAGAAGGCCCTCTCTTATGTTCCCACCAACTGTACCTGTGAAGGTGGTGTGACTGAAAGAAGAGTCATCCTTGTGGATCTCCACTCCATAAGGTACTATCACTCTCAGCCAGTGGTCCTGCAGTTGGTACATAATAAGTTACAAGCAGGGAAAGGAAATGCCACCTTTGGGCAGAGGGTGATCAGCTTAACACTTCTTTCTTTGCTGTCAGAGATAAAGTAATAATCTCTCTCTGGTGAACTTTTATCAACCAAGTGAGGCAGCATCCTGAGACAGTGTAAGACTGAAGTACACAGTCTAAAGCAAGCCTTGAGGGTCTTTCACTTCTGAGATCTTTTAAAAGAGATCCCACATTCAAATGTAGCTGGTTCTGGAGGTGGGGTCTTCTTGAAGCATCAGCCAAGGCTCTGTCTGCCTTCTCTGTCTGGAGGCTCTTGGTGAAATCACTGCCCAGTTTAGGTCTTGCTCCTTTTAAGCTGAAATCACTCTTTCAGACTCCCCAGAATCCCCAGTTTTGGCCAGGAAATTTTGGGCATTTCCGCACTATGCTGTTATGGTTCTATTATTCCACTTTTAGCACCCTATGGAATCTTCGGTTTTGCAATTTAGGAAGGGACATTTAGAATTCTGAGCCAGAGATCTCCTTGGGCTCAGTGAACCACAAACCCCAGAATTCCACAGGATGTTGAAAGTGGAATAATAGCACTATAACAGTGTAGTGTGGAAATGGCCTTCGTTATTTCAATCTCTTTCTCAACTCTTGGCTCTTGGTTAGCTTGTTCTCCTTACTTTGCACTGTTCTACCCAGAAGTGCCAATGCTCCTGAGCTTCTCACCATAAAGTTGAACAGGACCAAGGAGAGGTAGCTTTTGACACCTCTAAAACACAAATCTATCTTGTGGGGAGTACTTTCCCTACACATTGCAACTTCCCAAAATTGACTCCTCTTTCTCTGGTGTGTGTATGTGTGTTTGAGCATTAGAGAAAGCATTATAGTATCCTTATTTCTGAACCTCTTGCTCTCATCTCACCCTCCCCTGATCAACCCCCAGAGCTTCACATTGCTTAATTCCAAAGCCTTGCAGATTTGCTCATTTGATTTATTATTTCCCCTTCTTAAAGTAACTGTGCTTCGTTAGGTACTTGTTTGTATTTTTGCATGTTCTCTTTGCCATTTATGGAGCTCTACTATAACATTTGGTGTTCCCCAATGCAATTATTATGTATCTTGCTTACTGTGCGTTCAATAAAAATTCACCTTTCCGAGAGCTCTGTATGATGATGGTTTATTGAATCTAATTTGGCTCAGATACGTTATTGCCAAGATACCTTGTGTACTGAGAATATGTATGAATTCATTCATGTGCTTTGCAGGCATACCTGGCAATGTCAGAATGTAGAGTTTTGGTGTTCCCGGTCCCTCTCTGCACATGTCATTTTCACAACTGGGATGGGTGCCAGCCCACAGGGGCGTGTGATCCCAATTAGCCCATAAGTATGTGTTTATGCCTTTAAGCCCCATCTGGCTTAGATCCAGGCTATCTGACCAATCATACCTTCTGATATGAGCTTGCCCCGAGGCCCTTCCCAAAACCGCAAACCCCAGGATTCCATAGAATATTGCAACTGGAATAATAGCGCTATAACAGTCTAGTGCAGAAATGGCCTAAAACTACAGTTAGTCCTCCATAGTTCCAGGTTTCACTTTCACAGATTTGATTATTTGTGAGTTTCTCCAATTCCTAACCCCCCACCTTAAGTACTTCTTTTCCAGGGGAACATTCCCTTAAACAGCTCCAATCAGGCCACACGGCCCTTTAAAAACACGTCTCTGGTCCCCCTCCTCCTCCTCCTCCTCTTCCTTTTCCTCCTCCTCCACCACCACCACCAGCCCCGCCTGCACAGACAGCTCAGGACCTGATTTCTCAGTACCACAAACCCTCTCCTGGTGCCTCCCACACACACACACACACCCAAGAAAAGAGATGGGCGAGAGAGAAAGTATAGGGGCACCATGCCGTCCCACCCCCTTTCACTTTCCTTTCACTGACCTGGTTTGGAACCTGAGTACCTGCTCTCTCCACTATGCCTTAGCCGTTACCAGGTTGTATACATGATATAGTTTAATTGGCAAAATATTTAATTGGCATGAAATAGTACCCATATGCTGCTATGTGTTTCAGTAGTTTAATAAAGATCTAGTAAGTTTGGTGATGGTAGATAATATAGTTTAGCATGAGTGCTAGCTAACAGATTTAACCAAAGGCCTTTTCAGCTAACTCTTACTCTCCTAGGCCAGGGAGTCAAAAGGTTCCATTTTAGAACATAAACATACAGATCTGGTTGTCTCCTAACAGCAGTCTCATTTTCCAAAATATACTAAGCAACTCTTGTACTGTTGTGTCTCCTTCTATAACAAAGTTCTGCCAACTTGTTAACCCACTGGCATACTCTATCCTGGGGACTATAAATCTCATATCAAATATATCCCCCATGCCAGAGAAGTTGCCCGAATGGGTGCATGGACAAAAAGGTCGAATGCCCAAAAATAAGTCAGATCAGGAAAGCCCTCAGTCATGTTCCCCTAGGAGACCTCAGGCAAAGCACGCCTGTGCAGACAAAAGGTTTTCAGCCAACTTGAGGGGATTAGCATGTTTTCCCCAGGTTGAGTAACTCTGACTTTAGAAAAAGTTCTACACGGCAAGGTCCATCTGCATAAACCAATCACACAAGCTACCCAGCATAAACCAGTCATGCAGACTACCAAGTTGGCATTGTCTGGCAGTTCTTCCTTTGTTTTGGCCATTGTTCTTCTCAGGAGAGGGCCTGCCCTTGAAGTACATTCTGCCCTATAAGTAGTTTTTGAGGGTCTCTTCGGAGAACTCCCTGCCACACTAGCAGACCGGTACTCTGCTAAGTGAGTGATCCCCTCAGCTATCTCTTTGCTGAGCTCTGTTCTTCTCACCGCTTCCTGGACCGAAGACTTCAGGATAGGTGCAGTATCACCACCTCTACACCCTCTCCACTATACCCCCTATCAATTTCCCCCTCTTTTCTTTCTCAATAGGCCTTTGTGCATGAGTGAGTGAGTGCGTTGGTGCATGAGAATATATTCATTTAATAAAATTCATTTATTGGTACATTTGTCTGACTTTTTGCTTGGCCTGACCCCATAAAGCTGGGTAAAAGATCCTGCTGGGTTACCCTGCCTCTCGTTTTGCTAATGCCACTGCTCTGCTAATTTCCCCAAACCTTTATAACTTGGAGCGAATCAAGGTGTCCCCCATGGGACCCCCAGAAGCCAGGGTAACAAACTAACATAAGATACTACAGAAGGCACAATAATTTTTTTAAAAAAATGTTTTCCTTTATTAGAATTTCTCAGGCTGTTGAGGGTATACAAGATTTCATGGGAGAATGACTCAAGAAATGAGCAGTATAATGAAGATGAAGATAAAGGAGAGACATAACTGTAATAGTAAATAATAAAGTAACTAAACACTTGATGAATTCAAACAACGATTGGTGGCAGCTGGAAAAAGCTGTAGCAATATTCCAAGGCACTCTTGTTGCATGGTGTATTTTATGATCAAAACACAGTTACACAGAATTTTGCTTCATCACTGAGAGATTTGGAAAAGAGCACATGTGTATTTGAAGCTATCTGTAAAAATAAGAGAATATCTCTACACGCATTTGTTTGAAGCAGACAAGCATGTTGGGACACTGACTTCTCAAAACCTGATGGAGTGTTCTTGGTTATCACCCAAGTTGCATTGTCAAGATCCAAGACGAAATTCCAAAGCAGGAGGGAGCTCGCTGGAAGTAAACGGGGCCTGCTATAACTCCTCAAGAAATCATGGTGGGCACCTCAGTCTGTCCCATCTGAGCTGCAGGACCCAATTTCAAGTCAAAAAGTTAAAATTCCAAATATGAGTTTTCTTAGGCAGAAAAGGGAGGCTTGCCATAACTCATGGGGAAATAATTACAACTCACTGTCTTACTGATATATGCCTGCAAAATTAAACACTGTGGTCTTTCCTTTCCCCCTGCTCCTCTTTCAGGTTTTGTCTTATATATATATATTGTCTCTTCCTCTCCTTCATTATTGAATGAAGCCCTTGATGCATATTTTTATTTATTTTATTTTACTTTAAATCTTTACTTCTTACCCTGGATACTACACCCTGGACCTTAGCCTCTCAGGGCAGCATACAATAAAATCAATCTAACCAGTTTAAAACAACTCAAAACAGTAAGATCTATTAAACTGACAAAAAGCATATTAAATAATTAATATAAAAGTATATTAAATCAATAATCCCACAGTGTCTTGCGCTTGTTTGTGGCACACAGAGGGGGAACTGTCCAGTAGAACTCAGTCTTTAAGCAATTATATATAGAGGAGAGGCTTCCCTTGAAGAATTGAAGTTCCAAGTCATTTAAGGTTTGAAAAGTCATCATCAGTGCATCGGATTCAGATCAGAGACATATTGGCAGCCGGTGCAACTCCATGAAGACTGCTGTTATAGGGTTTTTATGTGAAGTTCCTGTCAAAAATTATGCTTTCTTGTTTTGCACTAACTGCAGCTTCCAATTTGTCTTCAAGGGCACCCCCACACAGAGTACACTGTAGTAGTCTAATCAGGAAGATGTGCTGATCAGGTATTAAAGAAAACTAAGAACAGTGTTCAGATTAGGAAAGAATTCAAAATGAGATTTACCTCTCCTGTTTTTTATCCCACACAAGATCCTCCCATTTATTTAAAAGGGCATAAGTTATGCCAAGGATCTAAGAAACTAGAAAGAATAATGCAAAATTAAAAAAAAAAACTCTACAATAGTTACAAGACGTCTATATACACATTTCAAAAAGCAATGGCCAGATAATTGCCTATAAGAATTTGACATCTGAATAGCAACATTGTGGAGCACAACCAAGACATCAAATACGAACAACCAAATGCACAACCAAACACACACATAACGCACTTTCATGTTTAATGTGGATTATCATCCATATGTAACATCTGTCTTTGTGCAATGGTATCCCACGTGCAACTCCACTTCTGTAACTTTGAACTGAACTGTGGCCTCCATAGGGAAACTTACAAATGTGAAAGGTACCAACCCTGGGGGATCCTTGCCCTGGATTCACTTGGCAAGCAAGGAGCAAACGTTCGGTGATAAGACACATGCTTGGCATGTCAGCGGTCTAAAGGTCAGTCCCAGGTATCTCTACGTCCAGCCAGAAAAGCTTCTGTCTGAAACGCTAGAGCTGTGGCAATTTGGAGTCATCCAGCCTTCCCAGAACATGCTGCCTGGGGATGGTGGGAGCTATAACCCAACATATCTGGAATTTGCCAGCTTGGAGAAATCTTCTAAGCTCAATGAACCACAAGTCTGACTCATTCCAAGGACATTTCCCTATTTTCCTATAAGACTTCTGTTCAAACAATCCACTCAACCCTGCTGTTTCCCTCACCATAGTCCCACACGCTAAGGTTTTGCAACAACTAAAAAATGAGACTCCCTGCCCTTTGCCTCTATAATCAAAGCATCTCTCCTTTCCCACTTTTCAAAACCCCACAACCTGATTTATGTTGGCCATTTCTGATCTCCTATGGGGAAAAGAGGAGGGAGCTCTGTGATACTGTTCTATAAATAGCTTGCAACCCAGAGTAAAGTTGTGGGGCCGATCGATAGCCGGTCTCAAGGAGGTCTTGAAATTACATCTCAAGGGATGGAGGTGCTGCGGAGAATTGATAAATGAGTTGCAAATGCTGCGTGCATGGTGTGTATCTAATTAACAAAGGGTGACTGGGATCAATAGCAATGAAGGAACTGTGCTAAAAATAGAGCTCAGGCCTGAGAATGCAACCTGCAGGCAGCAGCCTGGAATGAAAATGTCCCCCTGAGTGATTACCACACATACTTTTTTTTATTTTATTTTATTTTTCCCCCTTGGGAAAGGATGTTGACTGCTGGAATGAAGCATGTCCCAGAAGCAACGCCCAGAGGCTACCAGGGCAGCTCCACGTAGCCCAATGTGACATGGCACAGCATGTTCCATTCTAGAAACAAGCACTCTCTCTTTCCCTGGTAAAGAAATAAAAAATACATGCCAAGATTTGACATCTCTCTCCTCCTTGTTCTGCTCTTTTAGATTTCAAAGCTCAGCGCAGATTCTTTTCATATTCCCCAGAGCTAAATGCATTGATCAGTCAATCACCAGAATTGGTTAATCATAGATTTAGACTGTGGGCTTTCAGCTCCTCACACCAGCAGGTCATTTTACTGCCAGGAGAACCAGTGTAGTGGTGCGGCTTGAGAGTTGGGCCATTTCTGCACTAGACAGTTATAGTGCTATTATTCCACTTTCAACATCCTATGGAATCCTGGGGCTTGCAGTTTAGGGAGGGGCTTCAAGGCTTCCAGGATTCCATAGGATGTTGAAAGTGGAATAATAGCATTATAACAGTCTAGTGAGGAAATGGCCTTGGACTAGAACTCTGGGAAGACCAGGGTTCAAATCCCCACATTCAGCTGTGGGTGACCCTTGGCAAGTCACACTCTCAGCCTCACAGGAAGGCAATGGGAAACTTCCTCTGAGTAAACCTTGCCAAGAAAACCCACAGAAAGAGTTCATAGAATCATAGAGCTGGAAGAGACCACAAGGGCCATCCAGTCCAACCCTCTGCCGTGCAGGACTACACCAGCAAAGGACTCCCCACGTACAGCCATCCAGCCTCTGTTTAAAAACCTCCAAAGAAGGGGACAAAAAAAGACAAAGCAGTATGTCCTAAACAGGGTGACAATTGAAACCCTCCACATAGCAAGCGAGGGGCGTTCGCTCACTCACGAATGCCAACAGCCATTTGTTCCTGCAGTGATCACCAGGCATTTTTGGCATGAAACAGCTCTGAGATTCAAAAGCGATAATAACAGAGATGAAGAGAGGAACAGCAAGGTGTCTTTACAATGCTTCTTCATCTGTTTATGGATGAACAGAACTCAGACCAGCACTAAGCAGCCCTTCCTTCCCGGTGTTCAGATACGGTATCTCGTTCGTTACCAGCTTTAAGGCTGCAGGCTCTTCGACCCAGTTAGGACTTGCATTTCTCATTCTTTTTCTCGATGCCATGTACTGATATCAAACCAGCCTAAGTAGTGGCAATTTTGAGCATCTGGTCCAGCCTGAATTGTCTCTCCTGTTCTATTTTTATAACCCTGTATCATTTTTCCCTGTTTTTTTCCCCCTCTTCATTCTGTAGCGTTGGCATGTGGCAGGAAGGGTGACATCATTCCTCAGCATTCTAACCAAAGGTCTCCATAAGAGGCAGCATGCAAAAGTTGGAAGATATGTCAGAAAGATGAAAAGGAGAGGAGGGAGCGTTTTCACTGGTTATTTTCTGTGTACAGCATATTGTTTGTAAACTTTGCAAGACTGCTCTCTACATGTTCATCGACGAATTAAACACGTGGATTGTCTTCTACCCAGAAAATGAAAATTATCTTTAAGCACTTAGTTTAGTGTCTGTCTGTCTCTTGTTGTTGTTGTTCTTACTATTTTTGTTGTTGTTTCGTGCCTTCAAGTCATTTCCCACATATGATGACCCTAAGGTGAACCTATCATGGGTTTTTCTGGGGGCTGAGAGTGTGTAACATGCCCAAGGTCACCCAGAGGGTTTCCATGGCCAAGAGGAGAACTTTCCAGTTTACCAGGAAGCAATTTCTACAACTGATTTTTCAGTGTTTAAAATCACCATGATGTCATTCCTCCAGCTTAGATTTCACAGCCCACTGTCCCAATATCCTGACATCATTGAGTCTAAGGCCATTTCCACACGGGCATATTGCCCACACTAGAGCGACCTCTCCTGGAGGTCTTCTTCACCGGGGTCTGCACTAGAGCAGTTAAAAAAAGTGAGGTTCTAGACCTCAAACTGCTCTAGCGCAGCCCCGGGGGTGGCGCTGTGAGTTTTATAAAAACCACCTTCAAAAGTGGTTTTTATAAAACTTACCCGCACTGCCCCGTAGCAGCCCCTGATGAAGAACTGCAGAGACGCGGTAGCGCGTCCCTGCAGATCTGCCCGGGGGCGGGCTTCCAGCTGGCGCGCTGTCCTAATTGGCGGAGCGCCGCCAGAAGCCGCCGGCCACCATTTTGGGCGCTGCCGAGCACTGCCGAAATTCAGCGGCGTTTGGAACGGCGGATCCGCGCTCTCCGGAGGGACGGAGCAACCCGCTCGCGGGTAAGTTCTACCCCTGCGTGCATGGCCCCGTTTCGGCCCCCCCCCGTGAGGAAAGGGCCTAAGTCCATGTGGTTGAAATCATACATTTTTCCCCTTGTCTCTTCTTCTCTCCATTTCCTTTACTGTCCCCAGTGTGTCTGTTTCTACATTGTAGACCCATAGAAAGGGAGTCACATATATTCTCATTTTCTCCATGAACTGCTATATTTATGGACTGTATAGTCTCCAACTGTGATTTTGCAGGCAGAGTCCCAATTAATCTTCTGTCTTCCCACCTTTTCAGCAGCTTTTAAAATGTTCCAGTTTCTCTCTCCTCCTCTCACTTTCCTCCTTAGTTATCTTTTTAAATTTTTTTATTCATTATAAAGAAAAAAAACAGGGGAAAAAAAGAAAAACGCCATGTGATACACATAACAGTGGAAAAAGAAAATTTCAACAAAAACAAGCTTACATTGTTATTTCTCTCCAAGTCCGTTACAATCATATACTTATTCAGTATATTCTATATCATACTGCTTTTATACTTGTGTTACCTATATCTAGATCTCATTCTCATTATACTAATTATTATTATAATAATTTCATTCTTAACTCTACACTTTCCATTACATTTAATCTATTACTATTACTAAATATGATCTTATTACTAAACATATCAAACTATTCCTAAAAGTAAACCCACCCTCCAGAGCCAATTATGTTTCAACTTACTCCACCTTCCAGAATTGTAATTCTTCTTGTGGAGGCATGACACCTTCCTCTTTTATTAAGACCTTTTCCACAAATGTCTTCCATATTGCTTCGAAATCATTCCCCTTCATTATTCCTTTTTTGGCTTTAATTCGACATGTTAACTTATCATTAATCACAGTTTTCCACACTTCTTTATACCAATCCTCTATTTGAAAATCTCCATTCCTCCTTAGTTATCAGCGGACATCATTTGCTGCAAAACGAAATCAAACCACAAAAGCTATTTGCAGTTAATTAACTCAGCAGGGGTGAGAGGAGAGGCAAAAGTTGCTGTAGCTTCTCTTAGTCTGTGTTCTTCCTCATTAATTTTGTTTGCCATCTTGACCATCCTCTGATATTGCTCACCTACACATGTCCCAGTTTTCCATCTGTGAAATATTGGAGAGTATGGGACAGTGCTAAATTTACAATAACAATAAGACTACTTTGCAATTTTAGGTGCAAGTCCCAATATTTTCAGTGTATCCCATGTACCACGTTTGACTATGCACATTATGCAAGCCAGGGAGCTAAAACTGTGGCATATTCAAAGAAATTCAATGAGTTTGTAAGGAAAGTGTATCTCATGTGTCACATTTGACTATGCGCAATATGCAAGCCAGGGAGCTAAGACTGTGGCATGTTTGAAGAAATTCAATGAGTTTGTGAGTAAGGAAAGATTTAAACCATGGAGTTCCTTGTTTATCACACTACTCTATCAGCCCTCCTGTCTTGAGAGATTTCAGAGCTATCGTTGCATGACAGTAGCACGTGATGGCCAAGATCCTACATTGTGCCTATGCAGCATAAATCAAAAATCACATAGTTATGTGTTGGCTACACAACACCACCCTTCTGCTAAATACCAGCATAGTGCAACCAGTTGTGTAACTGCAACTGTGTTTGTTTACTGTTTCACTGTGCAATGGAGGGGCGGGGCGATGCGCAATGACTATTTCCAAAATCCTAATGAATCAAGTGGTACAGGGAAGGCACTGTTGTTATGCAAAACACCCAATAATGCAC
Source organism: Iguana delicatissima (assembly GCA_948472985.1). Taxonomy (NCBI): domain Eukaryota; kingdom Metazoa; phylum Chordata; class Lepidosauria; order Squamata; family Iguanidae; genus Iguana; species Iguana delicatissima. The sequence continues at coordinate 373,450 of CAOKZL010000992.1, read as the reverse complement.
AGCTGCTTGTGCAACAGTTACACTTGTGAAAATCTGCTTATACAGTTATGAACTAAATACAGGTGTTACCCAATAGCCAAAAAAGTAGAGGTGCATGCATAAGGAAAATTACACGTGACTAAAACACCAACAGGATTCCAGCACCTATTAAGAAAGCTTCATTGCAAGGTGAGATCGCCAGTAACAATGCCTCAAAACCTTCCTGCAGGGACGGGAGGATTTGATTGGAACCCTAGCGTTAATCCCAGCTAGAGCAGGCCCTTTGAATCAATGAGATTTACCTAAACGTTACCTCAACCATTCACCAGTTTATTCAATGGGCCTCCTCTAGTTGATACTGACAAGTAGAATTTAGGCCCTTGTTTTCTGGAGTTTGAATCGTTACAAAGATGAGAGAATTCATCAACAGGATTGTAGTGTCTAGGTCAAGGGAAGTGATAATACCAATCTGTTCTGCTTCAGTCGGACCCCACCTGGAATACCGTGTCCAACTCTGTAGCCCGCAGCTCATATTGACAAGCTGTAATGTGTCGAGAGGAGAGCAACCAAAATGGTAGAGGGCCTGGAAACCATGCCTTATTGGGAGAGGCTTAGGGAGCTGGGTAAGTTTAGCTTGGAAAAGAGAAGATTAAGAGGCAACATGATAGTTATGTTCATATATTTGAAGGGATGTCATATGGAGGATGGCGCAAGCCTTTTTTCTGCTACTCTGGAGACTAGAACATGGAACAATGGATTCAAACATCTGGAAAAGAGATTCTATCTAAACACTAGAAAGAGCTTCCTGACAGTAAGAGCAGTTCAACAGTGGAATACACTGCCTGGGAGTGTGGTAGAGTCTCCTTCTTTGGAAGTTTTTGAAACAGAAGCTGGATGGCCATCTGTTAGGGATGTTTTTATGGTACATTTCTGCATGGTAGAGGGTTGAACTAGATGGACTCTTTCACCTCTATGGTTCTATGATTCTATGAGCTACAGTCTTATTCTAGGCCAGGAGGCCTTGAGGAGCTATGTCTAAGATAACAAGGTACTAGCAAGAGCAGAAATCTGGGTAAAGACACTCCAGAAACAGAGCCAGATGCTATGGAGAGTACCAAGAGGATTCTGGCAATGACTGATGAAATATGTCTCACATTTTTCACTCCTGGGGAATTAAGGAGAAATAGGACAGTCTTATTTAAACAGCACATCTTGTAGGGATTTCAATCACTTTTGTAACCTGCCAGTACAATGGGTGGAGTTCTGTTGCCCAAGGGGGAAAAATGCAATTTCTGCACTTGGCACTATTTCTGCACTATTGCTAGTGACAGTTTTCTCAGTGAGTCATGCCACTCCATCCTATTTGATCTTTTCTTGAGTACTCTTGTTAAACACTTTGGCCTAAATCCAACTGCTGGTCCCAACAAGAATAGACCCATTAAGTCAATGGGATTCATTTAAGTGTTCACTAACCTTTCAGTAATCATTTCAATAGGTTTCTTCTTGATGGAACTGGCAATAAGATATCGGCCTTAGTTGGAACACTTGAAAAACAATCCAAAGGGGTTTGCCGACCAACCCACGAAATGAAGAGACCACACACAGAGCTTGGGTTGAACTAGGGCAATTTTTATGCCTATACGCCTATATGCCACGAGTCCAAAGAGGCTGAGGAAGGGGCGGTGCAGCCTTAAAAGGAGGCCTGCTGGCACCACCCCTTTTCTACCTACTGCGTGACCCTTGTCGCACAGTAACTGTGTGGTCTCCTCTCATGGAAGGCCAGCAAAGGCATCTCCCCCCACCAGATGTGGTGTGGTGCAGTTGGAGGGGGGAAACAAATTACCAGTGTTGGCAAAGGGAACTGAAGAAGTCCTTCCTATCAGTCTCCCAGGTTTCCCCAAACAAGGAGAGGGAAGTAAGAGAGACCTTTCTCTTGAGGAAGGGGCAATGGGCAACACAGAGGGGTCACTATTACACAGGAGAGGTTCCACTGTCAGCAGTAGCTGAAGTCAGTGGCATGGAAAATCTCCTCTGCTTTTTAGTCCAAATGTTTGAGGTGCTATCCAAGGTGATGACACAGACTGAAAAATAGATTCAGTACCTTGGATAGCTGCTTTAGAGTTTGCACTAAACCTCAGAACCAATTCACCACTCAGATGCCAGAGCCACCAGCCACCACTGTCTGCAAGATTTGTGGCTAGAAATGATGCCATGAATCATGGTGTTAAAGTCAAAAAAATGATGAGGCCCTGATCCTCAGTGGAGATGGTGCTCCAGACATCATGATGAGCTGAGAGGGTGCCTTGTGGTGTGTATCATTGTCTGATCAGGAGTCATATAGCTTTTTGCTACCTCTTTCCACAAAGGTCTCTCTTTCTCTCTCTTTTCTGGGGAAGGCAGGAGACTGTTGTGGTGGGCAGAATAAAGGCACTGATGGAGTTTAAACCCCAATTTTTTACTGTGTCCACACAAAGAGGGCTGGACCTGATCTGAGATGGAGCCAGATTTTTCAAGCTACAGGAGTTCATATTCTGCTAATCCTTGGTAGACTTTTTCCACTTTTCATATCTCTTCCTTCTCACTGGTTCCTGTCCTCCTTTGTGTCTGAATTTACACGTCTATTGTTTTCTCTGGTTTCACTTGTTCCTTTAGAAACATTCAGCCATCTTGGGTGAGCTTCTTGCTCTACAAAGAGAACTTTTTCAGTAAGTTTTCTTAGGTTAAATGTGTTCAGCTGAAATTCCAGCTAATGACTGTGCTATTGAACTGTACGTCTAGCTTACTTAAAATGGATGAAAACCTTTAAAATAAATGTCAATTGAAGTGGTGAGGCTAGGTAATCTATCTATACTGTAGATCAAAAGTTCTTAACCTTTTCTTTCCCATGGACCTCCTTTAGCTATCTTTTTTTTTTTCCCACGGATGACCAAGGCTTAACACAAGATTTAAAACACAGTAGCAAGAAAGGTCATCTGCTTTCTCTCAGCCACTCAGCATCATTCACTTACAGGTTCTCACCACCCTAGAAGTAACAAGTGCTGACTACTTTCTTTTTTTTCTTTTTTTTCTTTTTTGTTATGAAACAGTGGCTTTCATATCTCTTGAATGGTTTGAGATATTGTAATGAAACTTTGTGCATATGATGTCTATCACCATCAAAATTGTCCTGATCTTGGAGCCCAGTGAATGACCATCTGTCTCCCTCCCTCCCTCCCTCCCTCCCTCCCTTCCTTCCTTCCTTCCTTCCTTCCTTCCTTTAACTGTAAACATTTCTTCAAGTCTTCATGGACCTCCTGTGAGGACACTGTAGATCTAGATCCTTGGGGATCCACAGACCAGAGGTTAAGAAACACTGCTGTAGACTATAAATAAGATCTTTTGGGATAGTTTAAGCTTTACTGAAAAGTAAGAATATCAGCATAAGTATTCAAGGAACTTTGTTCCTGACACCACAGGAGAGAAGATTTCTCCAGAAACAAACATAACGTATAGGCCAACCCAGAGTATTTCCAAAAAATTAAGACTTAGGAAGCAGTGGTTGGAATCCTAATGATGTAGTACACAGATGGGATCTCTCTTATACATGTAATAGAGTAAAAAGGCATCCTGGCAGCCACGTAGTCCAATCCCTTGGTTCTGGGGTTTAGTCCAAACTCTAAAGCAGCTGTCTGTGGTACTGAATTTATTTGGGGGTCTGTTTCACCACCTTGAATACTACCTCAAACATCTGGACTAAAAAGTAGAGCAGATTCTCCATGCCACCGGTATCAGACCCAACAACTCCTGATAAAGCATCTGTGAATGGTGAAGATGTACATTTGGCCATTGGCAAGCATGCTCCAAGGCTTCTCAGGCATTTCTGATATGCATTGGGTACTTCAGATGCACACGGAGTGCCCCTGTTGTGCTCTGGGACTTCCTACCCAGAGTCCAGTGTCCATCATGGAAAGGCCCAATGCACATCCATGCCCTTTGTACATCAGACCATAGGGCATCAGCCATTCCACTGACTACCACTGGGCAAGGGATCCCCTTATCTCGTAACATCGTGACAGCCCCTAGGTGATTTAATAAGTACAGCATTCCACAAGCAACTTGGCTGCAAAATAGTCAGTGTACTTATGATGAAAAGAGATGGTAAGCACAAAGAATGTTATAAAAAGGATAAGTGATAAATAGATCTGGGGAGCATGATCTCCTATGGTTAGATATAGAAGGAAAGCTTTGCATTAAAAAAAAGATCAGTTACATTTTCAAGGACAGGTAGGATGTTGCAGCACTGAGGAAGCATTAAGCACTAAGCTTTATAACTGGCTGGTTGCTCAGCTGAAGGAACTGCAAACAGAATGCATTCTCTCTCTTTTCCTACTGCTTATCAAGCATCATTGTCATTTCCAATGAGTGACATCATCTCATGATATGTCCAGTGGCCTCAGTTCAGTCATTCTGGCTTCTAGTGAGAGTTCAGACTTGATTTCCTTTTGGACTCATTTGTTTGTCTTTTTGGCAGGCCATGGTATTTGTAGAACTCTCCTCCAGCACAGCGCTTCCAAAGAGTTGATTGTCTACCCATCAACTTTCTTTGCTGTCTAGTTTTCACAACCATATGTAGAAACTGAAAATACCATGTATCGATAATTCCTGACTTTGGTACTTAACTATAGATTTTTACACTTGAAGATCATATCTGGTTTCTTCACAACTGCCCTTCCAAGCCCTAGTCTTCTTCTGATTTCCTGACCACAGTCTCTACTTTGATTTGTGATTGAGCCAAAGTATGGGAAATCTTTAATTATTGCACTATCTTCATCATCTACTTTAATGTTATGCTATTTATCTGTGGTTATTATTTTTTATGTTCATTTTTATGTTCTTATGCACCTTCTTCCTCGAGTATCATCAAAAGTCATTCCCAATCTTTAATAATTTTTTGGCTAGTATAGGAAAAGGTAGCTGCAAAGGAGGAAGGGGATCTCTCCCTTCAGCAGTTGGGCTGAGGAGGACATTTCGACAGAAGACAGCAGAAGGGATGAGAACAGCTCTGTGGGTTAAAGTCATCATGCCCTTGCTGGAAAAATCCTCCTCAGAGACAGAAGCATCAAAGAACTACCTGTGCCAGCTGAACCTTGAGCCTTGGAGAGGGTGGCTAAGGGGGTTGCACCCTGACAGTGAGAGAGCTCTGTCCAGGAGCCAGATGATGAGGATGAATTGTCTTCCCAGCTTGAGACAACTTTAGCAGACAAAAGCACAGACTAGGCTAGAGGCTACCCAATAGAGTGCCCACCTGCAAAGGATTTCTTGAGTGGTAATGGCCAGTGATGTCGACTCGAGTCAACTAACTCAGACTCAAGTCAGACTTAAATCATTTCAGTGACTCGACTTGAACTCAACTTGGCAATAAATGCTGCACTAACTTGACTCAAGACTTGTATATTTTTAGTGACTGACTCGCTACCCTTGGTTCAGTAACATAACACATTCATCCAGAACCCTTTGAACAACACTTCCATCTCTTTTTGCCTACTGGTCACATGACAATCTGTCCCAAGTCCAAAGTGTGGGCAAATTTCTCAGAGGGGAACACCAAACAGGTTAGGCAATGGGCTTGAAGTGAGCTTGAGGTCTGCTCAGCAGTCTGTGCTGCTGCATGTCGGAAGAGCCTTCTAAAACTTCTCCTAAAGGCAAAAGGCAAGACGTGCCCCCAGAGTAAAAGGTGCATTTCTCAGAGGGGAACAGCAAATGGCAACAGGCTTGAGGAGGAAGAATCCTTTGTTCTAAAGATTTGGAGATTCAGTAATGGGGAGTAAGAAGAATCCTATTCTTCACATCAGAAGCTACAGATGGCAAAATCATGACTTTAGAGTGCTGACTCTGCTTACATTGTTAAAACTGACTGTTAAAACAGATATTCTGGAATATAGATTGGAGTATCAAGTGGGCTCCCAGACTTCAGACTTGATTTGAAAGTATCTTCAAGAACTTGAGACTTGTCCTGAGACTTGGAGTAAAAGACTTAAGTACACCACTGGTAATGGCCTCTTTAAGGCCACACCCTTGAGGAGGATGCTATGACTAAAAATATGCAGAGGTGATTTGGATGGAACTCAGGGAACACAACTTTACACTCCTCTATCTTGGGCAAGAAATCTTGCTGAAGACAACTGCTAGCCTTCTTTTGGGTAAATACACTGATGCAAACTCCTGTAAAAAGCATACATTCTTTCAAGGTTGTTGCAGAAGAAAGTATTCAGTACCTCCTTGGGCACTGTTTCCCAAGCACAGCCCTAGTGTCTTTGCAACCTCTCTTTTCTGACTTCAAAAGCACAGACATATCACGCCTCAGATCCTTTCCTAACTGTACCATCCACTGCTTAGTTGCAGGGCTGCATCTTGGCACTCTGAGTTGGGGTTTCATGGGGAGGGGGAAGCCCAGCAGAAGAATGCTGGTGGAGATTTATACTCTACCATCTTTTACACAGAATCTCAGCCCTTTATGTCTGCACTCAGCTCAGCAATGCACTGTTTTCTGGAATCCCTTAACCTGTGCTGTGTTGGACCCCATTTCTGCCTGAAATCGAATGTGGTTCTGCCTCTGACTTGGTTCCTTTTTGGTTGGATGCCACCTATTTGAAGCCTGGACTCTGCTTTTGGATCATCCTTGCCTGACTCACCTACTTTTTGGCAAGATTCTGATAACCTGGTTTTGACTCTGCTTCTGGAGTATCCTGACCTAGATTGCTGCTCTAGCTTGTACTCTGCCAGTTTAAGCATATCTTCTGCAGGCTTTCTGACCTGGAACAGGACTCCAGTTCTATCTTCTGTGTGGCCAGAAACTAAATGCCCTAAACCCTATTGGTTATCCACAACTGAAGGAGGCTCATTGAATCAAATGGGGAGTGGTGAGCTAACAGGTAGGTAAATTCCATTGATTCAGAGAGCCTCCTTTAGCTGGGATTAACTCCAGAATGCCAACCAAATTCTCCTGGCATTGCAGAAATATTTCAAGACATGGTTACTGGTGACCTCAACTTGTAATGGTGATTTTACAACAGGGGCTGGAGTCCTGTGGGTATTTTATGCACATGTAAGTTTCCTTACACATTTGGTTGTACCTTTTTGGTCATTGCATAATAGTTATGCCCAGCTCAGTGTTGTGTAAGTAGAGTTCCCCAAGTGCAACTGCTGCACATGCAGTCATGCATTCTTGGATGTAACACCACGATGTACCATTTGATTGACTGGGATTGCAAAAACAGCCACTGTGTGTCTCCCATTGCACAATGAGACAATAAGCAGGTGCCTCAGCAGTTCCCTAACTGCCCGAACTGCATCAGCTTTCAGCAGGAGGGTGGTGTAGCACTTGTGTGTGTGAATTTACCTCACATGAACACAATGCAGGATCTTGGCCCTTATTGAGTCTCTAAATTCACGTTTGAGGTGGTGGCAAAAAGAAAACCGGAAAGATACACAGGAAAAATGAAACTGGGAAGTGAGGGAAAAACAGCCCTTAAGGAAAATCACAAAGTCCATGGAACTGGCCATGGTACTGAAATACCTTTGCTACTCCACGGAGTTATTTTCAGATTTCTTTGTGCCCCATTAACAGTTTTAGATGGGAACAAAAGTCTACAGCAAAAATGGCAAATGTTATTTATTAGTCTGCTGAGTCAGCCAGCGGTTGATTGCGCTGCTGTTTTATCATGTTCTTGGCAAGCAAAATAACTTCAAGCTAGATTGAGAAGCTATATTAAAAGAATGCTGCCTCCCCCCCCTCCAAAAAAACAAACAACAAAAACTGGAGTTCTAAGGAGGAGACCATCTGATAGCCTCACAGGACAAGTTGCTATCAATCTTCCACTTTTAGCTATTATATTTTTAAAATGTGATTGAGTGCTTTTCATATACAGACATGGAATAAGTGGGACAGCATGGCTTGATGTACCACCCCATCAAAATAAAATGACAGATGAAAAGACTAAAAGGGGGAGGAAGGAGGCAAAAAAACCTCCGAGAACATTTGTTTTGACAGAGTTATGCTCCCACTGATTTACTCAAACTGGTTTTTTTTTTACCCACTGAATAAGGCCCTCGTGAACATAGAATCAAACAGTTGAGTCCTGCGTCAACTTCCCTGTCAACAGGGACCTCACCAGTTGGCTAAAGTGCTCTGATATCACAAGGGGTTCGCAAACTTTCCTAAATTCTGCTCTAAACTCAGTTGCTGATGTTTAGGCAGGCTGCTTGCCAGGTCTCCACTCTGCGGCAAATCCCAGGTATCTTTCTGCTTAATGCGTTCTCTCTTTTTGATCTGGACAGTTAATGCTAAATAATCCAGTGCATATTCATCTGAATTTTAGAAAGGACAACTTTGCTACTTATTTTTGTTGTCTTTTTCAAAAAATGTTTTCTTCTCAAACTTATCGGAACACCATATCATGGAAGAATACTAACTGGTAATAGTGTATAGAGATAGGATCACACACACACTCTACTGTTTTCTGTGGAACTTATGGCATCATCTTCAGTATATCTGTCTGGGAGTAAGCCTGACAATGTCAATGAGGCTTCTGTGAAGGAATAATCTCTTGCTGTTGTTATGTGTCTTCAAGTCATTTCCAACTTATGGCAACCATAAGGTGAACCTATAACAGGGTTTTCTGGGGTTGAGAGTGTGTGACACAACCAAGGTGGCTTAGTGGGTTTCCATGGCCAAGCAGACAATCAAACCCTGGTCTCCACAGTTGTAGTCCAATGCTCAAAATCATGCTGGCTCTCAGAGGAACAGTGTTCTATGTTATTTTATATGGGCTATGTTATTTTATATGTGTGTGGGTTTAATAGTGCTGTTGTGTTGCTTTGCATTGGTATATTCAAGGTTAATGTCACCTCTCCAAATTTCTTGTAAAATGCAAGGGGTGTGTAGAGAATAGAAACTGGAAGCAAAATCAGGCACATAAGTAAGCTAGTCCTAGGAGGTGAGGGGGTGAATGTGAGAGCTGGAAGTGGAAATTTTGCTGAAGCTCTAGAAAGAGATATGAAAAAAGAATTAGAAGGAGGAAGAAATGAAAAAGAGAGAAGCCAGAGCAGAGAGATAAATAGACCAATGAGAAGTAACCCAAGAACGGAGTCAGAAGCAGATAGAATGTGAGGCTTGATCTGTGGGAGAACAATTTTAGCAGAAAAGCTTGCCAGTTGTTATTAACTGCAATCAAGTCAGTCTCAACTTATGCTAACCCTATGGATGAGAGGTCACCTGTCACCAGCTGCCCTGCTCACATCTTACAGATTCAGGGATGTGTCTTCCTTGATTGAGTCCACTCATCTGCACTGTGGTCTTCTTTTCTCACTGCCGTCTACCTTTCCAAGCATTATTGTCTTTTCTAGTGAGTTGTATCTTCTGATGATATGTCCAACGCATGACAGCCTCAGTTTAGTTACCTTGGCTTCTAGTGAGAGGTCAGGCTTGCCAGTAGGCCTCTGCAAAGAATTGCTTGCCTAGAACTGAGAGGACAACAACAGGGATAATGTAAGACCTTTATTTCTTAGAGGCTGTGATTGTCTAGGCTTTTGTTGTTGCTGAGTACTTTCGGGTCATTTCTGACTTACAGCAACCCTAAGGAGAGCCTATCACATAGCAGCCTATCACAATGACTTGATGCTACCCAGTCCCTAATAAGCATACATTCTGGATAGAGTTTGTTCGGCAGGGAGGGGTCACCCTTGGCTTCATCTGGGCTGAGAGAGTGTGACTTGCCTGAGGTCACCCAGTGGGTTTCCATGGCTGAGCCAGGATTGAAACTCTGGTTTCCCAGCGTCCTAGTCTTACACTAAAACCACTAACCAATATCTAGCTCTCTCAGGTAATCTTAGAGAAAACCATTTATTGCTCATTTGAGACTTACTATAAACTGAAACAAACCTTTATTTTTAAAATGATTTTAGGATCTAATTGTGAGATCTAGGAAAAGAAAAAGGGTTTCTTTTTGCTTTTTTTTTCTCAAAGGAGTTAACCTTTTTAAAAAAAAAAAGGTGTTATTGCTGTGGCTTGCAGTTATTGGTTGCCTACTCCATTCCTAAAGCCTTGCCTCTCTAGCGAAAAGGGGCTTCAATTAGGGAATAAAAAATTGGGGGAGGGCTATATTCATGGAAACAGCATCACAAATAAAGACATCCACCTGGTGGCAGCAGAAGGGAGTAAGGCAGAGGGAGTAAGGCCACTCTTACAAAGGTCTGGAGCTGCAGAATTGATTTGAAGGTCTCTCCCTTATCGGTGAGGGCAAGGATTAGAGCAGGAGCAAAGTGTAAATCCTGAAAGAATCTGCAAGGAAACTTGGAAGACTGAGTGCAAGGACTAGCCCCTGCCAATCTCTAAAAGGGGCATGTGGTGGAGGGAGAGGTGGTAGAGCAGTGGTTGTGGGTCTCATCGGATGTCTCATGTGGTGTGTTGTCTCCCTGGGGCAAAGATCCATGATGTAATACATCATAACAAAACTGGTCAACCCCATTGAATGTTATCCCTTCCTTTTAGTTCATGTGGGAATCAATGACTCTGCAAGACATCTATGTAATGGCCATTGGTGAAAAGCAATAAAGTATACACTAAACACTGCAAGATACCAAGAAATTACAAGGGATTATGAAGCTCTGGGTAGGAAGCTAAAGGATCTTGATGCAAAGGTTGTCATTTTATCTCTTCTCCCAGTCGAAGGACATGACCCAGGAAGGGAGAGTAAAAGACCAGAGATGAACAACTGGCTCCATGGATGGTGCCACCAGGTACAATTTGGCTTCAGTGAAGCCAAATAACTGAAACTTGGTGGGATGAGTCTCATGACTGGAATGCAGCAATAGAGGAATATAACCTTTTTCAGAGAAATTGACCAAATAGGAAAAGAGGAGAAGTAGCATTCTATGTCAGGCATATTTGTACCTGTGAAAAGATCCATTACTTAAATCCTGGAAGCCAGGTTGAGAGCATCTGAGTTAAAATTAAAGGAGAGAGGAAAAACAGTGATGTCATTGTGGGGAACTAATACAGACTCCCAAGCCAGACTGAGGACTTGAATGATGCATTCTTGGAACAGATGACCAAACATTCAGAAAGGAGAGATTTCAACTATCCTGATGTTTGTTGGAAGTCAAACTCTGCCGAGAGTATCAAGGTTGTTCAACAAATTTCTCACTTGCCTTACAGACAATTTCATAGTCCAGAAGATGGAAGAGGGAACAAAAGGAACAGCTATTTTGGATCTGATCCTAGCCAACAACGATGACCTGGTTAATGGAGTGAACCTGACAGGATCCTTTGGAGGAAATGACCACGTTCTCCTGGAGTTTATTATAGAGCAGAAAAGAGAAGCCAAGTGTAGTCAGACATGCATTCTAGACAAAGAAAGCTGATTTCAGTAAACTTAGGGAAATACTGGGAGTGATCCCATGGTCAGGAATACTAGAAGAGAATGGATTTCATGATGGATAGGAGTTCCTCAAAGGTGAGACACTGAAGGCACAATTTCAAATAATTCCCATGAGAAGAAAAAATAGGAAGTGTCTAAAGAATCTGAGACGGATGTCTAAAGAACTTTTAATGGAGCTAAGATTTAAGAGTCACTCATACAAGAACAGGAAAAGAGGGTAATCACCAAAGAGGAATTCAAACAAATAGCCAGCAATTAGTGGGAGAAAGTCAGAAAAGCTAAAGCACAGAACAAGCTCATGCTTGCTAAGGTGATTAAAAACAATAAAAAGGGTTGTGGTGTTGATGATGATGACGGTGATGATGATGATGTCCATAGCAAAAGGAAGAACAAGGAAATGGCAGGGCCTCTGCATGGAGAAGACGGTGAAATGCTAACAGGGAACAGAGAAAAGACAGAACTACTCAACACCTTCTTTGCCCCAGTTTCCTCCAAAAAGGAAAACAATGCTCTACCTGTGGAAAATGGAGCAGATGAAGCAGTAGGGGAAATGCAGCACAGAATTACGAAAGAGGTAGTACAGGAATACTTGGCTACTGTAAATGAATTCCAATCTCCAGGACCAGATGAACTATCCCAAGGGTATTAAAAGAACTGGCAAGAGTAATCTCAGGACTACTGGCAATAATCTTTGAGAATTCCTGGAGAATCAGAGAAGTCCCAACAGACTGGAGGAGAGCAAACATTGCCTCCCTCTTCAAAAAGGGGGAGAGGGGAAGGACCCAACAATTACTGTCCAGACAGCCTGATATCAATACTGAGAAAGACTCTAGAGCAGATCATTAAACAGACAGTCTGTAAATACTTAGGATTGCCGTGATCAATGAAGGCCAACATGGGTTTCTCAAAAACAAGACAGGCCAAACTAATCTCATCTCTCTCTCTCTCTCTCTCTCTCTCTTTCTCTCTCTCTCTCTCTCTCTCCCCCTCTCTCTTTTTTTTAATAATGTCACTAGCCTGGTAGACGGAGGGAATGTTGTGGACACGGCCTATCTTCACTTCAGTAAGGCCTCTGACAATGTTCCCCATGCTATTCTTGAAAGCAAGCTAGTAAATCTTCAATAGAAGTAATAGTGTCTAGGTCAAGGGAAGTGACAGTACCAGTCTGTTCTGCTTTGGTCAGACCCCACTGTCTTGGAGTGTGGGGGAGTTTCCTTCTTAGGAAGTTTTTAAACAGAGGTGCACTCCTGCATTTCAGTGGGTTGGACTCAATGGCCCCTGTGATTTCTTCCAGCTCTATGATTCTAGGATTGTATATACCGCTTTTGGAGAGTTTCGCTTCCCTTCACCAGACAAGGCTAGTCACTGACCAGTTCCTACAAGATAAGTATGCTTGGGATAGCAGTCTTAGACCAGTGGTAAATTTTCGCAGCTTCACAAATTTCACTATATAAGATCATTTTTATGCCAGGAATGCCCAATGACTTCTGCCTAACTGGTAAATCCTGACAGCTTCTGGGAATCTGGTGGATCCCGGTTATTTGTGTTCCCAGCATGCACTAGGCAGATAATAGAATAACCGTATTTCCTAAGCTACTAGTAGATTAACTGCACACGTGCTAAAATCAATTCTACTAATGACATTAAAAGATAGTTACAGCCATATATATATATAATTGTGGGAACTGGTTCAGGCTAGCATTTAAGAACATGAACAATGACATTCCCAATTAAAATCATAGCCCAGCTTTAAAAACAATGAAATCTTGGTCAGCTCTCTCTCTCTCTCTCTCTCTCTCTCTCTCTCTCTCTCTTTCTTAGCTTTTGTACTTTATTGCTAATGCAAGATAATAATACTCAGTTAACAAGATTGTTGTAAGATGACCAAAGTAATATGTGGAAGACACTCTTTGATCAATATATATACACTAAGCATTCAAGCCAGGGTGAGACAGCTGTTTAGTTGCTGGATTTAGACAAGGGATGGAGTAGGATTCTAACCCCCACTGGGCCATGAAGTGAGTGGAAATTATGTACGCTGATCTGAAGTCCTTGAAGAATGAGCGGGTATAAAAACTGAGTCAACAAATGGAATATTAGATCCAAAAGTTTCCTTCTTCTGAGGCAGGAGATTCTTCAATCAGTGAAAGTTTCATTCAATGGGAAGATCATTCCTACTCAATGAATGAGCTTTTTCATTCATCATTGGAGGAACTTCTTTCCATTGAAAGAAGGATGGTGCTATCTCAAAACGTAGGTGCCACAACGGCCATCACACAATGTCAATACCTCCTTGCAAAAGTGGGGAATCAGTTAGCTCAGGAAGCTAACAAGAGGGGAGAAACTTAGCAAGACCTTTTTACCAATGTTTACGAGCTCATGCAGGAAAAGAACCAGCCAGAGATTAAAAAGTAAACTAAAAATATGTTTTATTGAGGGGAATTCACTCATGCATGCACACAAGATACAAACAGTCAAGCATTCACACAAGAGCTAACTGAAAGAGAAAGGGAGGAAAAATTATGGATAGAGAGGCTGAGGGTTTGGGGTTATAATTACCAGTCCAGAAGAGTAGTGAAGAATCTGCAATGTGGCTTAAACTTGTGTCTAGGATCAGTACACAGCTCAGAAGCAAACTGGCAGAGAGACCTTCAGCAGCTGATGAACTGCAAAGCTAGTTGCTCAGAACTAGAGACTTTTGTATTCTGTTTCCTCCCTTGAAGGGGTGTAAGTTAATAGTTAATAACTTAATAGTAAGTTAATAGTAAAAAAAAGGGGGGTCTAGAATGGACTGATTGTTTCAATGTCTTGGTCAAGTAGGGTTTCTGGGCTAGGCTTATTGTTTCCTGAGGTTGGGCAATAAATAGGATTAGCTCAGAGCTATTAAGTCAGGCTTTCTTGGCTAATTCTTATCACCTGGCCATGTTGTGGTCACCTCTGACCTACTCCCAGCTGGTGTCCCTGTCTTTTACATGGCCTTTCCAGCCATATATTATTTATATTTTGTGCCAATTACACATAGCTGCCAATCAAACCATATCAAAACAAGGAGGTATCTGTCTGCTAACAATGGAAACATTTGAATCCCACTCTATGCATGAATAAGAAGCATTACATTGCGCATTGGGTTGCATCTATTTTGAATCAAACTTAGAGCAGTCCCATTGGAATAAATGAGGCTTAAGTTAGAAATGATTCGTCATAATGTTTTTAAGTACGGCTACTATGGATCCAACCCATGTCATCATTCCATATTTCTTCTCTTGGAAAAGATCATTTGGAGATTACAATATCTCCCACTTAAGATTATTATCTGTAACATTGAGGAATGTTTAAATGCAAACCTCTTGAGTGGAAGAAGCTGGTGATGGTGGTGGTGGTGGTGGTGGTGGTGGTGGTGGTGTGTGTGTGTGTGTCTTCAAGTTCTTTCTAACTTATGGTGACCTTAAGGTGAATCTATTACAGAGTTTTCTGGAAGCTGGGAGTGTGTGGGTTTCCGTGGCCAAGCACGGAATCAAACCCTGGTCTCCTGAGTTGTAGTCAGAGGCCATTTCTGCACTAGACTGTTATAGTGCTATTATTCCACTTTCAACATCCTATGGAATCCTGGGTTTGCACTTTAGGGAGGGACCTTTAAGGAAGTGGCCCAACACTCAAATCACTACACAACTCTGGCTCACATCAAAGATGTTATACTCTAATAATTCTGTTGATTTCTTTTATTTATATTTCTTTTTGCTAAAAGAAAAAGATAAGTTTGTTTTCTTTAAAAATCAGGTTCACACACAAAACACATACCCCAGTTTTCGATACTATTTCCAGTCTCCATAGTAACCACTGAATACCAAATCATCTTTCAATTGGACAATTCCAGCACTTTTTGAGATCATTCTTGGTTCCCATGGCAATCACTGACACCCCATGATCTCTCAAACCAGGGATTTTAGCCAACAAGATGTCCAACTAGAGCAGAGAATGACCTTGTCCAGCTGGTTCTATTGCCGATGGGGTTAAAAAAAAAAAGAACGTCCAAAAGCTTCATTCCTGAGTGTTCAGACTGACAAGAACTCTTGGGATCTCAGGCAGAGAAAGAACAAAGCCATTTCAGGAAAACCTAATACTGAAAATTAGTTTCAATCAAATGTCTTTTGAGAAAAGTCTACTTCTCTCTTGCACTGCAGCTTTCCTATTGAATCCCAAAGGGATGCACCTTTCTAAGTAGATTCCTTGACATCAGAAGTGGGAATCACACAGCCCTCCAAATCTTAGCCAATATTCTATGTTGGCAATTTAGTTACATACATACAAAGAAATAGGCAACCTCTGCCAGCCTACCTTAACGGCCAACAGTCAGATTAGGTGAATGGGGTCTGTTAATAGTACGACTCTATTCTGCTTTGGTCAGACCTCATCTGGAATACTGTATCCAGTTCTGGGCACCTCATTTCAAGAAGGATATTGACAAGCTGGGACATGTCCAGAGGAGGGCAACCAAAATGGTGAAGAGTCTGGAAGCCATGCCCTATAAGGAGCAGCTTAGAGAGCTGGGTATGAAGAAAAGGTTAAGAGGAGACATGAAAGCCATGTTTAAATATTTGACAGGATATCATATCGATGAGAGAATGGGCTTGTTTTCTGCTGCTCCAGAAATTAGGACAAGGAGCAATAGAGATTCCACCTGAACCTCAGGAAGAACTTCCTGACGGTCAGAGCTATCCGGCAGTGAAATCTGCTGCCTGGGAGTGTGGTGGAGTCTCATTCTTTGGAGGTTTTTAAGCAGAGGCTGGATGGCCATCTGTTGAGAGTGCTTTGAAGTGTGTTCCTGCATAGCAAGGGGTTGGACTGGATGGCCCCTGTGGTCTCTTCCAACTCTATGATTCTATGGTCAACTTCCAATCAAAAAGTAAGGAGGAGAATGTTTCCGGTCCTCTCCCACCAGCAGGTGAGGCAGCAACAAGGACTTGTGAGAGGGTTCCTACTTCAGATTATCACAGCCTCACTGGCAGATAGGAGGCGATTAGAAATGTAATGCTTCTTCTGCCCCAGTGTAAGTTTGCAGGGCTCCTGTCATATGTGTGTATTAGTATATGCAATCATATAACTGTATTAGATTAAATAGGACATTGCTACCTGAAGCACTATTATGCATTAGTATATGCAATCATATAACTGTACTAGATTAAATAGGACATTGCTACCTGAAGCACTATTATGTATCCTTTGCCAACCACTATATACATCTATGTGTCTGATTTTAACACCTAAAGTATCTTTAGGTTCCAAATGGTTAATAGCCGTATATTCAAATGTCATTTGGTACTCGGGAAAGGGAAAGAAGATCAACTAGTGGGAAGATATTATGAGAATGGGACATGCATACATAAGGAGACT
This sequence comes from Iguana delicatissima, assembly GCA_948472985.1. NCBI lineage: Eukaryota > Metazoa > Chordata > Lepidosauria > Squamata > Iguanidae > Iguana > Iguana delicatissima. The sequence continues at coordinate 356,663 of CAOKZL010000992.1, read as the reverse complement.
GGAGTTCACCCTTTCTGCCATGATGAAAGGCACGTAAATAAATGTAAGCTTGGGAAAGTGCTTGTGCTGCTGGGTAACTTGACATTTACAACTTTAATCAGGTGTTGATATACACACCAAATCTTGTTGGACAAGTTATAAAGCCTGTAACCAACTTAGATGCTTGCATGCATTTCTTAACAAATGCTTTTGTTTGAAACTCTGAGAGTAAGTTTTTGAGAGCAAGTTAGCCAGGACATGACACTCAGGCTGTAGCTGAACAGACCTCCTTCACGTGACCCAGCTGCTGGCTATTAAGGTGGGCTGGGGGAGCATCTACGCAATTCTTACACTAAGGCTACATAGTCTTACTGAATACAAAGCAACTATAGACCTGTAATTCTAAATTATGAATCTGTAACCAGAATACTTAATGCCATCCTGTATTGGACTGCAAGTTCCAGCAGTCCTAGCCATCACAAAGAATGGTGAAGCACACTGGGAGCTGCAGTCTGACAGCATACGGAGGGTTTCATGATTTCCATCCCTGAAATAAATGAATGCAGATTAAAATGTGGATTAATAGTAAACTGTTAACTGTGCTGGCTGAGATCCTAAATCAAGGAGACACAGCATAAAGCCCTGTTAGGTGAAACTACAGAGTTTATCACACGGTGTGTTTGTTGCATGACTGCACTGATTTAGTTCTGTGTTTGATCTTTCTTTATCATATGACACTGTGGGCCTTTCCACTCTACACTGTTATAGTGCTATTACTGAACTTTCACTGTCCTGTGGAATTCTGGAGTTTGCAGTTTCCTGAGGCCAAAGAGCTCTCTGGTTGAGAATCCTAAATGCCTCTCTCTAAACTGCAAACCTCAGATTTCCATAGGAGGTTGAAAGTGGAATAATAGTGCCATAACAGTGTAGCGTGAAAAGGCCTGTGACTCTCCCATTGTCATATTGCGTCTCCATAATTATTGGATCAGATCTTTTAATTGACAAGAAAAAAACATTAATGGCTCTATTACCACTACTGTTCAGCTATTGCTTCTAGTGTGAACATTTCATTCCACTGCAGTTCTGATAATCCACAAGAGAAAAATGGCCCCAGCAAAGGAGATGGCAAGCATAGCTAGTCTCACGAGAAGGATCAAAACTGCACAATTATGCAATTGCAGAAAAAAGAAAAATAAACAGTGTGCATGCACTACTTAGAGTAGACACAGGTAGGAAGGCAGGGTCAGTGAGGCAGCATGGAAAACTGATTGTGGGAACGTGCATCACCAAAGCAGCACCATAGCTCTTCTAGTGAGAACGTGTGAAAGTGATTGTTTCCATATCAGTATGTTTCCATTTTCTTGAACAGTACGATTTCTGCAAGACAACAGGCTAGTATGATGTAGCCCGACATCACATCTCCTCTCCCATTCACATTAAATCCACCATCTAACCTCAGTATCTCCCATCCATCTACTGACCATTTGCATGGACAGAGACAAGTTTCCTCTAGGACTTCCAGGGGGGCAGTATCCAGACATCCCAAAGGATGACATAACGGTACTATAGGAACTGTAGGAACATAGAAAGATATATCTCCTTACCACCCAGGCTTCACCAGTCAGTAAACAGCCAATTTACAGGGAGCTGCTGCAGGCAGAAGATGGGTTTGGGGGTTTGGTCACTGCATAAGATTAGCAGATAATTCCAACCTCCACAACAACCAAAAAAATGACTTACACAAGTATACGTTGAACTTATGTCTTCATAAATCAGTAACAGGATGCTAGCCTGCCATTTTTAAGCACACTATTTTCAGCTGATATGTGTCAGTAGCTGTATTTCTCTATATTCAAGTACTGGGTACAATCCAAAGAAAATTAGGTTCACACTCTGACTTCATTTATTTCAGTTCCAATTACAGAGTGATCTTAACCTGAATCAGGCCAATGAAAACATAGGATAAACTTCTTACAGATGAAATAAGTATTCCAGTGTTACCATCATTGGAATCTAAGGGCAGATCAGTTCCTGGCAACATTCAAGCTTATCTCTTCTGTTCTTCGTTTTGTCATCCTTGTACATGCATCTTAGTTTTGCTGTTTGTTGCAGAGAAAAAAAGACAAATCTAAGCAGATAAATCTTTGCCTGATATACACAGGCAGTTCTTAGTTCCTAATGCTAGTTTACATAGGAAGGATCACATAACAGAAGTTAATTAAGAATCTTCAAGACAATGCAGGCAGAAATGAGTGACCAAATTCAAATATCAAAACAGGCCTCTTACTAATTCAATTCTGAAAGATTTCATCATCACCTCGTTTCCCTGCCCGGAAGCCTGAACACTTATCTTGATGGACTGAAGGGATGGAGTCTCCAAGCTTTAGCAAAACATCCTGTTCTTTTCTGGAGACAGAACTGGGACTTTTTCCTGGGTTTTCTTCCTAGTACAAATGAGACCTTTAATAGCAGTTTCCTGCTGAGATTTCTGGGACTTCCTGCAGTCCACCAAGGGAACTTTGGACCTCTTTTTAGAAATGGGAAATGACAGCAGCAGTGGAAGATATTTGGTTAGCCTTTTCTTGCCCCAGGTGCCTAAAGAAGGAGTAGCAGTGTGAACTCTGTAGGACTCCCCAGTTCTAGAAAATCTACCCACTACAAAGTGACACATAATCGCCTCACATAAGCTTAGATTAATCGCAAGCACTGACAGCTTTTGTGACTTACGTGAGGACCTCAAAAATAAAGATTTTAAGTAGTTTTCAAAGAAGCAGAACCTCTTGCAGCATAAAAAGGAAGAAGGGAGCAGAAGAAGGGGAAAGGAACATAGCAGCACCTTTAAAACTAAGCATTTTTTATTCTTGCATGAGCTTTCCTGGTTAAAAACCCTCTTCCAACCCTTTAGACAGTGGCTTCATGGTATACCACATATACTAATACAAGAGTCCTCACTCGTGTAACAAAAAACTTCTCTCAGAGAAGATTTTGAACTGAAGGAAACTGATAGTGGAGCAGATTCCGTGGTTCTTAACCTTTTCTTTACTGGGGACCCCTTGTAAATATAATTTGTTGCTGGGGATCCCCAAGACTTAGATTTGCCTTAGCAAACCATGTCCCCAGATTTTTTTTTAAAGCTTTTGGCTTTTTGCAGATTCAAAAAAAATGCTACAAAGAGTCCCCCCCCCCAAAAAAAAGAATGGCACTGGTAGACGGGGTGACAACAATCAGCAAAATCCAACAAGTTATATTGTGAGAACTCACACCTCTTTAATTCACACTTCTAAACAACTTGGGACCTCAGTACTCGAGGAAGAATTCTCTTTATATATGTATTTATATATGTATATACCTGTGCCAGAGAACTGAGATCTATTGGAGGGGCCTTTCTCCATGTCCAGTCAGTAGGAGAAATATGTTGGGAAAAGACATTGGGGAGAACCTTTTCTGCCCCAGTTGTGAACTTCCCTGCCACTGGAGGCCCAGCTGGCCCCAAAATGTTAGGATCAAGTTAATCAAAGTTAATCAAATCTGGCATTTGATTAAAGTCTTTGGGTTAAACTGATTTTATCCAGGCTGAACATGCTTTATGGTTACACAATTCAAAAACAGTTTTAACTGTTTTTAAATTGTCTGTTTAATTGAGAAACTATTTAATGTGTTTTTAATCTTTTCAAACTTTTGTAAGGATGTATTGTTTTAAATTCATTTTATTGTAAACTGCACTGAGATTTTCAGATGAAGGGTGGGATATGCAACAGTAAGCTCCCCCGTTGAAAGAGTTTGACATTTTTGTCCAATGCAGAATGGCCTTCAGTTCAAGGCTGCAGAAATGAGAGTTGCGCATGCATTGTCCTTTTACATAGATGTGCATCAGTGACGTACATTGAGGCCCACAAGCATTCAACTGTATAATACATATTTGGTGTCTTGGTTCAGTTGTGCAATGTTGCCATCCAACATGAGGCTTACATAGCACAATTAGATTTACCATTATACAACCCTGATGTAAGATCTCAGGTGCTACATAACTTATTTAGCTACATTTCCTAATACAAATGGAAGAATATTGACAAGCTGGAACTTGTCCAGAGGAAGGAGACCAAAATAGTAAAAGGTCTGGAAACCATGGCCTATGACAGTGGTTCTCAACCTGTGGGTCCCCAGATGTTTGTGGACTTCAGCTCCCAGAAGCCCTGAGCATTGACCATAGTGGCTGGGGCTTCTGGGAGCTGAAGTCCACAAACATCTGGGGACCCACAGGTTGAGAACCACTGGCCTATGAGAAGTGACTTAATGGAGCTAGATATGTTTAGCCTAGAGAAGAGAAGGTTAAGAGTTGACAATATAGCCATGTTTAAATATTTGAAAGGGATGCCATATGAAGGATGAGGCAAGCATGTTTTCTGCTGCTTCAGAGACTAGAGTATTGGCTTCAAACTACAAAAAAAGAGATTCCACTTAAACATGAGGAAGATCTGCTTGGTGATAAGAGCGGTTTGACAGTGGATAAAGCTGCTGCAGTGAGTCTCTTTCTTTGGAGGCGTTTCAATAGAGGCCAGATGACCATCTGTCAAGAGAACTTTGATTGTGTATTCCTGCATGGCTTGGAATTGGACTGGATGGCCCTTGTGATCTCTTCCAACCTTATGCTTCTCTGAGTGACCTTGAGGAAATCACAGTTTCTCAGCCTCTGAGGAAGGCAAACTCCTTGTGAACAAAGCTAACTAAGAAAACCTCATGATAGGTTTACCTTAGGGTCTCCATAAGTGGGAAATAACTTGAAGGCGCACAACAACAACAATCTACAGACTGTCAGTGTGCATCAGATTTGGGTCAAGCCTGAATCTCAAGCTGAATCAGGCTCCTCTATCCATGTTGTTCAAGGGCCACTTCCAAAGTCTGTAAACCCAGGTCAAGCTGAAGACCCACTTGAAGAGCTATTATTCCCACCTCCATCCAGCAGTCTTGGCAGTATAGAATGCAAAGTTTGGAGTAAACAAAAAGAACTCCCCCTTTTTAGACAACAGTTCCCAGAATACCAGAGCCATGCTGGCCTACAGTCTATATGGAACTTTTTCCAAACTCTGGGAACAGATGCAAGAGAAATTTGCTGAGTTTTGATGGTAAGTCCCTTGTGGTCTTTTCCAACTCTATGACTGTATGAAATGTATGTGCCAGTAGGAGTATGCATTGATATTGTTCCTGATACATGACCATTGGGCACCAATGTGATCTGGTATAAGAGCTGTGTAGACCAAGCACCACTTAATACCGTTTTTTGGAATGTATGCTCTGCCACCACTCTACCTATTTTTCTTATATTTAATCACTGGTGTGTTTCTCACTGAGATATATTCTATGTATCTCAACTAAGGATGTGTCAATATCATTTTTTCCTTCAAATCTGATTAACCTCTTTCATATCATCATAACCTTCTCCTCCCCTACCAGATGGAGGTTTCTCCTCCATAGTTGCTTCCTAGGCCTTTTTTTTCATGAGTGTAAGCCCAGAGACTCATGTATCATTCCTTCATCACAAAGGTCAAACCTATGAATCACTGCAAATTATTTATGTCCATCAAGTAATTGTTATACAATTATGGAAATTGGACAAATGACAATGGAGAGTTGCCTAAAGTATCTTCTACAAATTTCACTTCTGGAACTACCCGAGGCAGTGATATACAAAGGAAGGATTTCTAACCCTCCTCATCTCATTTTTTTGAAGGACTATCTCCCCAAACAGACATAGACATACATTAAATAAGCATATCCGCTTTAAAAGGAGGAATAATTATCTAATATCTAGAACTGTACCAACTATGGTTTTGGACCTTCCAGTCAAAAGAATTGTCTGGTAGGAGACAGAGCACTTCAGAAATCTATCTATCTATCTATCTATCTATCTATCTATCTATCTATCTATCCATCCATCCATCCATCCATTACTCAAACAGCTTGGCCTAAATGTACTCTGTCTCTCATACACACACACACACACACACACACACACACACACACACACACACAGAGACATATTTAAACAAACACACATACATATACATGGACAAACATACCTGTATGCCACCCATCTCTCAGCATGGGACCCAAGACTGTTTACAAAGGCTAAAACAATGTAAGCTTAAAAACAGATTAGAGAGCTGGGCCAACACAAAATGAATTTCAACAGGGAGAAGTGTAAGGTAGTACACTTGGACAGAAAAAAAATGAAATGCACAGATATAGGATGGGTGACACCTGGCTATACCACAGTACATGTGAAAAAGATGTAGGAGTCTTAGTAGACCACAAGCTGAACATGAGTCAGCAACGTGATGCAGCAGCTAAGAAAGCAAATGTGATTCTGGCTACATCAAAGGAGTATAGTGTCTAGGTCAGGGGAAGTGATAATACCATCCTATTCTGCTTTGGTCCAGCCCCACCTGGAATATTGTGTTCAGTTCTGGGTACCACAGTTCAGGAACGATATTGACAACCTGGAATGTGTCCAGAGGAGGGTGACCAACATGGTAGAAGACCTGGAAACCATTAAGACCTATGAAGAGTGGTGTAGGGAGCTGGGTATGTTTAGCCTGGAGAAGAGAAGGTTAAGAGGGGACATGATCGCTATGTTTAAACATTTGGAGGGATGTCATATGGAGGACGGAGCAAGCGTGTCTTCTGCTGCTCCAGAGACTAGGGCCATTTCCACACCTTAGCTGACGCTGTCGTCCTCTGCAGTGCCTTTGCTGGGAAGGAAGCACAATGGGAACATTTTCCTCTGCACCCAACCAACTCCCAGCAGAAGGGAACACGAGAGACATGCCTCTTCCTTCTGCAGTGCAGCCAGGCACTTTCTCATGCTACATGGGGGCAGAAGGAGCTTCCACCACGCTTCCAGCTCATCTGCATAGCTGGAAAGGACAGAAGCAGTATGTGATTGGGAGTCATTGATGAAAAAACTTTGCCAGTGATTTCCCCTACAACCACAACAGCTGGCAATGGGACAAGATCGTGATGGCATCATAAAGAAGCATCATTGTGGTCCTGCTCCTCTCACGTTCCCATGCCGGGACACAGTCATACAGAATCGGCCTAGGACACAGAGAAATGGCTTCAAACGAAAAGAAATTCCATCCTAAACAATAAGGAGGACTTCCTGAAAGTAAGATCAGCTTGACAGTGGAAAGCACTACCTGGGAGTGTGGTGGAGTCTCCTCCTCTGGAGGTCTTTAAACAGAGGCTGGATGGCCACTTGCTTCCTGCATGGCAGAATGGGGTTAGACTTGGTGGTCTCTTCCAACTTTATGATTCTATAGCAACAAGAAGAAGAAAAAGATGAGAGTAAAGATTTTCTCTCTCTTTTCAACATCAACATGTCAGGGAAGTTTATCACTTATCAGGAAGAGCAGGGCTTGGAGCCACATCACAGCCTTCACATCACATCAGTTCATACAATGGAGACTGAAGGAATGGTCTGATTTCAGCTCTTCTTGGCTTCTTTTATTCTCTCCGTAGCCTCCGCCCAGCTTATCATCTATCTTGCCTGATCCAACGAAAGCAAAGGTGGTGATGGCACCCCATTTACGTCAGCAATCCTCTCTTCAAATCAAATTATTCAAATTATTATTGAAGATAATGTAAACAAACCAGAGGAGAACTGATCTTGGCTTTTGGCTACTTTTCATCAGATTATATCAGCCATCGCACCTGCTATGGATTTATTAGCAGTCAAATCTATTCATATCTCATTGTGGATAGAAATGCAGGCATTCTCATCACTTTGGTCACATTTCAGTAGGCATTCTGCCCAAAATTAGCTTGTCTCTTTGTTCCCAGTAACACACATGCACACACACACACACACACACACACAAGGCTTTCTGCTTTCTATTTTAAACCTTATATTTTTTTGCCATCTCCGGAAACCCATTATTTACATTTTCAGAGCTTAAATTTAGCAAATTTTAGTCCAAATTAGTGTCCAGCCTGTATCACATGACCCAGCCAAGAATAAGCACTATTAAATTCCACTGATGTCAACAAAGCATTGACCGGATGCTGAAAGTAAAGCAAATTCCACTATCTCCATAGTGCCTTCTCTACTGCAAGAGCAGTACAAATTATGGTTATTCATAAGCAACAATGATAGTTATTAATAAGCAACAATTCCTTCATCTGGAATAAGACTGGCCATTGTAATCTTATTTGCCCCTTTAAAAAAATGGGTTGGAATTCAACAAGCGGACTTAGTGCGTGTGAAACTGAACAAGTAGTTTTTCAATGACCATATTCACCTAGAGACTGCAGTGACATTACAACATACAGGCATCCATTGCATAATGGTAAGCACTGGACTGAACTGATGTGCCACATCCGTGATGTGCAATGGATGCTGAAGTGCAATCGATGTTGATGCACATCAGGGCATTCCTGATGCCTATCTGGTCAGTGGCTAGGAAGTGCCAGAGTACAACAGGTGCTTAATATTTTTTTTTTCTGTCAAGCAAATATCCCACAATTGCAATGGGTGGGGACGCCCCGGCTGTGGAACCATGATGACGCTATATGAAAGGACAACTCGCGGGCTGCTGCCAATATACCCCCATCATGGGACAGTGACACCATGCAGAAATGGCCTGAGACTCAAAGCAGGTCATTAAGGTTGAAAGATAGATAGCTTTAAAATTCCTAAGAACAGATGGCACATTCTGAAAGGCCCTTTTCCCTCTGACCAATCAGCCATCAAAGGCCTTCCAAAATGGAAAGGCTTCCCCAAATCTCAAAACATGGGCAAGATCAAATGGAAGAAAGTGGTCCTTCCGATTACCTGGACCCTGAGCCGTATGGAGTTTTATGGCTCTTTGAATAACTAGCACTTTGAATTGTGCCTGGAAATGAACCAGCACCCAGTGGCGCTAATACAGTAAGGGAGTTGGGTGCTCCCTGTAGCCAGCCCCAATTAATAATCTGTCTGTTGCTTTTTGGCTATTTGAAGTTTCTAAACACTCTTCAAAAGCAGCCCCATGTGGATAGTGCTGCAGTAGTCCAAACAGGATGTAGCTAAGGTGTATGGCACCATGAACTTTAGCTGAGCACACCTGGTCATCACTGAAACCTGAACTTCCAAGCTCAGAGTTGAATCCAGGAGCATGTAAACTGTAAACCTGTATCTTCAGGGACCATATAGCACAGGCTGAATCCCTATTCCCTGACCTACCTTTTGATTTACCAAGTGTACTTCTGTCTTGTTTAGCTTAAGTTTCGATTTGTTTGCCCTCATCCAGTCCATTCCTGGTGACAGGCATTGACTTAGAACCAAGACAGCTTCCTTGGATTGAGGTGGAAAGGAATTATGTCGCTGGGTATTATCCATGTCCCAATGACACTGGAACCCAAAACTCCAGTCATTAAGCTATAGTGGAAAATTACCAAGCAATTCATATTGAATATTTTCCCTTACATTTCTGATTGTTACTCTTATTAGTAGAAAGTGCCAGCTGGTAACTAGGAGGGTCATAATGCTCTAGTAACGATTAATCTGCTTTTCCTTGGTATTCCTAAAAGCTTAATAACTGCAGTTTCAAGCCTCCTCCCCAACCTGATTCAAAATACTTTTCCTTTAGCATGGTTCTGTCTTACTTTGGCCCTATGATCAACCTCCAGCCTTTCCCTTCAGTACCTTGACTTTGAGTGGGGTGCCATTTTTTTCTGTGCCTCAGGCAGCAAAATGTCTCAGCTCAGCCCTGGCGTGGGTGCACGTGGAGACAGAAGTGAGGCTTACATATATGTCCCCATTCTCTTCTGCTTTAAGCCCCCACACATTGTTTGAATTTGGACAGGATGTATGTTCCTTTAAAAAACAAAAAACACCCCTTAAAGAAGTAAGTGTATGTTTGACAAGCATTTAATTGAGTATTGGCATTTATGTGATATCAAAGCAGTGGCTTGGGTGCAGTCTCTAGTATATCAAAGCCTGGGGGAAATAGCTAATTTCTGTGTTGAAAGTGAATGTGGAAATTGGGGAGGGGGGGCAGGCAGGCTTCAAGGAGAATCCCCATCAAAGTACCATAAGGGAATGAGCAGCCACAGAAGCTCGTTAACAGCTTGATTAGAAGGATAGAAACTAATCATCCTCACTCTTAAAACAAATAGGAAGGCAGAAGGCTGTACTAAATAAGCACTAATTGGGAAGAAAGAATTATGACAATCCTGATAAGAGATCCCCCTCAAGCAAGCAGGAGTAAGGTTCACTTTAACCAATGTGTTTTATTAAAGAGTTGGTTATTAAGTACCGCACAGCTAATGAAGAAGCCATGGCCATTTGCCAAGCAGTGGAGAATTGTCAAAAGACGGCCTTTTCCACAGACAAGAATCATTTGCCATGTGTCGAAAGCATAACGGCTGGCTGCTCTAGCCCAGTAGATCACTCTTTTAGGAAAACCCATACTTCTTGAACATAGCCTTGAAGCATCCCTTCGGAGAGAGTTCTGGGACATATTTTATGTACACACCATGTTATCTCATGGTACTTTATAGGACTTGAACCAATGGATTCACATTACAGTATAGGAGATTCCAAGTAAAGAATTTCCTAAAAGGAAGAACTGTTTGGCAACAGAAGAGACTCTTTCAGAAGATAATGAACACCTCTTCATTGGAAACAGGGGTTGGATGCCCACGTCTTCGTGGTCACTTGGCCTTGATGTCTCTTGATATCTTTTCCTACCCTGAGTTCCTTCTCCCACATAAAGATGTCTATGCATTAAGACAGGCCTCAGGGAATGTTCTTAAGATCCCACTAAGAGGTGAGATGAGATGCATGGTGACCAACACCAGGGTCTTTTTATGGTGGCTCCTGGACTTTGAAACTCTCCCTCTCTCCAGAGAGGTTCACATGATCAACCTGAGGTAACAAAACTGTGACCTGCCTGTCAAATTGTTGGTGGTTGTCAAAGCATATAAGACACCAGGTAAATAGGAATGGGAAATTATATTTTGAAGAGAAGCTTGGAAGACATGAGACTTCTATGAATCCAAACACCACCTGGATACCAGTTTTTCCACGCAATTCTGCACCAGCCAGATTAACAGCAGCACTCCAGACCAGCTGGAGAAGTTGCACCCAGATGTTCTGCCTCCCTACTTGCTTGTAATACTCTTTAGCAAAAACAGAAAAGCACTAATTTTGCCCTTATCCATTCATACCACATCAACCCCGATCATTTGAAAGAGATGGTACACAGATTCACACAGACCCCAAAACTCCTTGCTATTTGACATGCAGTGAAACCTTGTTTGTATATATCCTCTTTATATTCCAGCACCTGGCTCATTATCCCACATTTACACACAGCAAGCTCTCTTTGTCGTCTTCTTGCCCACTTGCGTAAATGATCAAAGACCTTTGTTTCCATGCACGCCTTCCTTCCTTCCCTAATTATCCTCCCCCTGCACACCTATGCTGTCACCTGGCAGGATGCTTCCTCCTCATACCGCTGAAGATCCATCTATGACAAAATGGGAAAACAGGAAAGGAAGGACAGAGAAGGGAGGTTTGGCATCTCCTGCCTGGTGTTTTCAACTTCCTATGAGGGCTTCACGCCATTACCTACCATCTCCATCTAGACTGAATATAATACGTTTGTCAGCATAAATGTTATTTTATGAACTGCCTCAGTGCTTTGCATACCAAGGAAACTCTAGCCTTGCCCCCTAATGGACTACAAACAAATCTATACTCTCTCTCTCTAATTTATATCCTGCTGAGCTTTCATAGAATCATAAAAATGTAGAGTTGGAAGAGACCACACGGGCCATCCAGTCTAAACCCCTGCCACGCAGGAACACCCTCAAAGCACTCCCAACAGATAGCCATCCAGCCTCTGCTTAAAAACCTCCAAAGAAGGAGACTCTACAGCACTCCAAAGCAACATATTCCACTGCCGGACAGCCCTGACTGTCAGAAAGTTCTTCCTGAGGTTCAGGTGGAATCTCCTTTCCTGCAGCTTGAATCCATTGCTCCTTGTCCTGGTCTCTGGAGCAGCAGAGACCAGGACAGGAGCAATGGATTATTTTATGAACTGCTTCGGTGCTTGCATACCAAAGAAACTCTAGGCTTGCCCCAATCCCTAATGGACTACAAACAAATCTATACTCTCTCTCCCTCTCTCCCCTCTCTCTCATTTATATTCTGCTGAGCTTTTGTTTATGTCAGTGTCAATCTCAGACCATTTCCACACTACACTGTCATAGTACTATTATTCCACTTTCAGCATCCTGTGTTTCTGACTACGCTTGGCTTCCTCTTTCTGCTGTATTATAAACTCCAGGATATAAGGATCCTGCCATCTCCATCCCATTAACAAGGTCATCATTGTTGGTTACAATCAGATCTAAAATAGTTGTTTCCTTTGTTCCCTTTTCCACCTTCTGGACTATAAAATTGTCTGCAAGGCAAGTGAGAAATTTTTTGGTCCTGATACTCTTGCCAGAGTTTGATTTCCAGCAAATATCAGGATAATTGGAGCCTCTCCTTTCTGAATGTTTCATCATCTCTTCCAGAAAGGCATCGTTCAAGTCCTCAGTTTGGCTTGAGGGTCTGTGGCATCATTGTTGTTTCTCTCCCCCTTAATTTTTAACCAGATGCTCTCAATCTGGCTTCCAGGATTTAAGTCATGGATCTCTGCACAGGTGTAAATGTCCCTGACATACAGCACCACTCCTCCTCCTTTCCTGTTTACGCTATTTTTCTGAAATAGATTATACCCCTCTATTGCTACATTCCAATCATGAGACTCATCCCACCAGGTTTCAGTGATGCCTACCATATCATATTTCCTTTGCTGCACTATGAGTTCAAGTTCATCCCGCTTATTTCCCATACTATGTGTATTAGTGCAGAGGCAGCTGAGACCATGGATCACTCCCCCAGCTGCTTACTGGAGGTTTTTTATTTCTCCCACTGTTGGATTCTTCTATGATTCACCCAGGTCTGCCTATAAGATTCAGGTCATCATCTCCAGCACTTGATAAACTCCTGCCTCATGAATACCATCTTCCTCTTCCAAATAACTCAGTTAAAAGCCCTCCTGATTAGATTTCTGAGACTCTTAGCAAAAACATTACTGCCAACTGCTGTGAGGTTCAACCCATTACTTGCCAGGAGTCCATCTTGATGAAACCATGAGCCACAATCCAAGAAGCTGAATTGTTCCTAGTGGTACCAATTGTTCAGCTCCACTCTTTTTCTCTCCCTTCCTGGGCCATGCTCTTCAACTGGGAGAAGAAGTGAAATGACAGCCTGTGTGTTAAGGTCCTTCAGCTTCCTACCCCAAGCTTTGTAATCCCTTGTGATCTCTTGAAGTCTGTGCCTTGCAATGTCATGGATGAAAAGTAAAGGGTAATGGTCAATGGGCTTGACCAGATTTGTCAGCCACTGGGTTAGATCATGGATCTTTGCCCCAGGGAGACAACACACTTCACAAGACATCTTGTCAGGCCACAAACCATTGCTTCTGTCTCCCTCAGCAGAGAGTCCCCTATCAGCACCACAAGCCTCCTTTGGGGAGAATGTTCTCTGAGGACGCACATTGGCCATTTCCGCACGAGACTGTTATAACGCTATTATTCCACTTTCAACATCCTATGGAACCTGGGGTTTGCAGTTCTGGGAGGGGCCGGCCAGCCCCTCCTGGAACCGCAAACCTCAGGATTCCAAAGGATGTTGAAAGTGGAATAATGGCACTATAACAGTCTCGTGCGGAAATGGCTATTGTTGCTCTTGATCCTGTCCCTCACCTCACTGATAAGGGAGAGAGTTTCAAATCGATTCTGTAGCTCCAAACTCATGGAAAGGTCCCTACAGGATTTCAGCCTATGTATCCAATCTTGCTTAGGCAGATATCATTGCTTACAGGAAAAAAGAAAATTCCATGCTTGCTTGAAAAGACATATCAGAAAGCAGAGTGAGTCAACACTTTGCTGATGTGGGTTGGGAAACTACCTTGTACTTGCATAGACCTGTGAGGAGCAGCTTAAGGAGTAGGCATATTTAGCCTGGAGAAGAGGTGGTTAAGAGGTAACACGATAGCCATGTTTAAATATTTGAAGGGATGCCATACAGAAGATGGGGCAAGCTTGTTTTCTGCTGCTCCAGAGACTAGGATATAGAGCAATGGATTCAAACTACAGGAAAAGAGATTCTACCTAAACATTAGAAAGAACTTGCTGACAGTAAGAGCAGCTCAACAACAGAACGCGTTACCTCAGAGTGTGGTGGAGTCTCCTTCTTTGGAGGTTTTTAAACAGAGGATGGATGGCCACCTGTCATGAGCATTCTGGTTGTGTATTACTGAATGGAAAGGGTTGGACTAGATGGCCCTTGGGGTCTCTTTCAACTCTATGATTCTCCGATTCTATCAGAATACAAACCAGGTTCAAGCTGGCTTAAGTCCTAAAATCAGACAAAAGCAGGTGTGTTCATGGCTGTATTAAATTAGGCCTAATTCATTTTGAGTATAACTTTGGCTTGTACTGTGTCAGTTAGTCCTAACTAAAGCAGACTCATTAAAACAGAGGTAGGCAACTGTGGAAGGCATTAGCGCCCTGCCAGGAGAACTTGAAAAGCATTACTACCACCCCTGCACATGCAATTTTTTTTCAAATGTCTCCCAATGCCCTTTAGGACACATGGGAGGCCTGTTCACTGGGTTTGGCACTTTTTTTATAACAGGAAGTGAAAAGAAGTCAATTCTTGTCTCAAAAAAAGACCTCTTCCATTGGCACAGGACCCATTCCAAAATATGGTGAAAATGCCCCGCACTTATGCTACAGGAGATTTTCAGGCATTTTGGAGCAAAAACATTTTTTAAAGAAAATTTGCATTGTTTTTACCCTTGGTGGGCCCAGGGGGGAGGGTCTCCAAACATGGCAGAAATACCTTCCACAGCCACTAGAGATCCCAACGTCATTTGGGAACATTTATGAGCAAAAAAAATTGCAAGCAATTTTTGGACTCCTGGGGGGTGCCCTTTAGCAACCTCTACATTAAATCATTTGCTGAATGGTGATTCAGCCCACAGGTAAATTCCATTGACTCCACAGATCTATTCTAGTTGGGGTTAACAGTAGGATACAGGTCAGTCTGTGTTACAGATAGCTTGGAGCTATCCAGAAAAGGTACTGCAATTCAGAAAGTAATGCAACATTTAATACATCAAGACTATGTACCAACACTTCATGCAATTTAAAAGCATGTTTTGTCAAAAGAGTGCCCAGGGAACCACTGAGTAAGCATATGCATTGAGTAATATTATTCAAAAGAAAGAAAAATAGAACTTAAACCCCCACTGTTCTTTGAACGTTCACAGTGATCCCATTAATGAAACAAAGCATGTGCTAACTTTATTCTTTTATAATCAATGCACTGTTTCTGCTGTTTTCAAAGGACCTTCTGTAGATCACTTCTATTTATTTTTCAAAAGAGGAAAACATTTTAAGTACCTATAAACATTATTGTGAGAGACAGCATAATGTAGTGGTTTGAGCACTGAAATACAAACCTGGAGACCGGGGTTCGATTCTCTACTCAACATGGAAACCCACTAGGTGACTTTGGATGTATCGTAACACTCTCAGCCCTAGAAGACCCCATGATAGGTTTGCTTCAAGGTCAACATAAGTTGGAAACAACTTAAAGGCACGGGGTAAGGCCATTTCGGTACTAGCCTGTTACAGCGCTATTATTCCACTTTCAATATCCTATGGAATCCTGGGGTTTGCAGTTTAGGAAGGGGCCTCAAAGTCCCCTTCCTAAACTGTAAACCTCAGGATTCCATAAGATGTTGAAAGTGGAATAATAGAGCTATAACAGGCTAGTGTGGAAATGGCCTAAGACACAGTATGAAAATGAGTAACACATTGCTGTTCTTGTTTGGAAAAACTACAGTTTACTCCCAGCATTTCATAGCCACCACCAGACCTTTGTATCACAACTAATAAGTGGATGATGGGTGGGCTGGTCACCTGCTGGAAACTGTCTAGCAGCAGATGTGCTACCTCACCACATGACTTCTAAACTACATGACCTCTAAAGTCCTTTCCAGTTGGGTGATTTGGATGACTGAAGACATGTTACCATGTGTACACCCCCAATCCGTGATACAGTATGATTGGCTATAAGTATTGTTTAATTGGCATGAAATAAATATAAGTCTTATACTTAGGGGTGAATGCCACGTGGAAAAGGACTCTGGCTGGGAGCTTCGTGTTAAGACGGATGACCTCAGCATGGCCAGGTCATCAGTTTAAAGGGATTAGTTGGAAAGCCTTGGCACTGATGAGCTGGTGATAATCTCCTCAATGACTCAACCTTCAAGAAAACTGCCTCAATAGAGCAACTGATGGTCATCAACATATACCTTCTTTCCGCCAAAGCTCTCCTTTGTCTCCTCACCTGGCCAGACATTAAGAGGTTATCACGACTACCATCAGTTCTTTGTGACCTGAAGTTAAGACCATTAGTTTGTTCTGGACCCTTTTGTTTACGGTGCTAGACAACAATTAACATGTTCCTCTTCAGGACACAAAAGGGGTATTTAAACCCTGGCTCCAAGTCTGACAATTCGTAGCACCTTGAACACACACAGATGTGTCGCTCTGTCCATTTGTTCAATTCTCATACCCACCAAGTCTCATGTTTGAACCATCTTGCTTTGATCTCTCACTTCTGGAGCGGTGAATATCACCAGCTTCACCCCAAAATCTTTCACTAGCCAATCTTTCTGTCCTTTACCTTTGCTAGCCTTGTGTGGTTCATAAGAATGCTTGTGTGTGTATGTGTGTGTGTGTGAATTCCCCCAATGAAGACATTCTTTTAACTCTCAACTGGTGTCTCGCAGCTAGTTCTGGTATACGTAGGTAAAAAGGTCCCATGGATTCTCCCCTCACGCTGGCCTCCTTTGAGCTATAATTCCCCACCTTTCTAGGGAGATACTGGCACTGCTGGAGGACCTCAAGGTTTCCCACCTTTTTGGGGTAACAGACAAGTTGGTTGAATGTAAGGGGCAAGATGGTTTGTTCTGTTTCTGCATTTGACATTTTCTGTCCCTTTTAAAAAATGTTTATCACATTATATTGTGCAGTGTTACCCACACCATGACCCTGGGACCAGGTGGGCTGATAATCTGAATGCAAAAAGTGCTGCCGTCCCCTCCTGGTTTAAATGATGCCTCCCCTGCCACCCCCGGCTCAGTTTCGATAAAAATGTGACATTTGTTTTGCTGAGAAAAGTTTGCCCACAGACAAGAGGTTAATCAAAAGATACCAAGCGTAGGCTGTGATTGCTTAGCTTGGATTAAACTAAGATTTGCTGGAACCCAGTAATTTGCGCCTGTAATTGCACTCAAGTTTATAGCTATATCTGACAGCCTCTGCTCCACTTTGTTCCCCACCTTTGAAATGTTGTTGCAAGGATGTAACTGACAAAGAACAATGTCTTCAGGAGAAATTGTAAAAGAGCCTATCTCAAGCTCCTCGTTAGTGGCAGTGCAATTTATAGCTGTCATCACCAGCAGTTTCATTTGTAAACAGAGGCCTGGAAATGTGAGGCACATTGCACAAGTTCAGTGCAGAGCCTGGAAAAATTATTTTGTAACTGGGGGATTCTGGAAAGTGTAGTCCAAAAACAAAGCTCCTTCAAAGTCTCCTTTATTTTAAATCCTTGAAGATCAAATGTCTCCAATCTGCTTCCAGACAAGTTAGGTTGGGATCCTGCATTGCACTTAAATAGCATAAATTTGCACACTTGTGGATTAGTGGTGGTTGTACTATACTTTTCTCTTTAATACAGCAGTGAGCAGCCAATTGCTTACCTGCCAATCTGTTTGCTTATTGTTCCAAGCGGAATGAGGAATGCACAAGAGTTCTTTCAGCAATCCTAGTGAATCCAGTGGTACATTGAAGACATCAAATCAACCATTATGCACCATTTGAGAATACACAGCTGCACAAGCAATGGTTACCCTTACAGAACTCCACATATGCTCCTGTGATCTGAAAATGCGAGTATTACGCAGTGGCCAAAAAGGTAGAACTGCATGTGTAAGGGGACTTAGTGTGCATAAAACAGCAAGAGGACTCCAGCCATAAAATGCTTCATAGATCCATGTCCAGAGGAGGTTGACCAAAGCGGTAAAAGGTCTGGAAACCATATTTTATGAGGAGCAGCTTATCGAGCTGAGTATGTTTAGCCTGGAGAAAAGAGGGTTAAGAGGCGACATGATAGCCATGTTTAGATCTTTGATAGGAAGCCACATGGAACATGGAGCAAGCTTGTTTTCTGCTGCTCCAGAGACTAGGCTGAGGAGCAATGAGTTCAAATTTCAGGAAAAGAGTTTCCACCTAAACATTAGGAAGAACTTTTTAATGGTAAGAGCATTCAACAGTGAAATACGGTACTGGAGTGCGGTGGAGTCTCCTTCTTGGCATTTTTTAAACAGAGGCTGGATGGAAGGGCCATCTAGTCCAACCCCATTCTGCCATGCAGGATTACACCATCAAAGCATTCCCAACAGATAGCCCTCCAGCCTGTTTTATAAACCTCCAAAGGAGGAGACTCCATAGCATTCCAAGGCAGTGTATTCCACTTCCAAAGAGCTCTTACTATCAGGAAGTTCTTTCTAATTTTTAAGTGGAATCTCTGTTCCTGTAGTTTGAATCCATCACTCCATGTCCTAATCTCTAGAGCAGCAGAAAACAAGCTTGCTCCATCTTCAATATATTCTCTTTGTTCACATTCCTTCGGTAACTTTGCTTGCCTCTTTTCTTTGGATGCCTGAACTGTATTTCTAAATGCAGAACCAAGGTTTTAAGTTACTGTGATGCAAGAAATTGGGGGACAGAAAGTAGATTTCATTGGGTGGGGCAAAATTCTTATCAGGGGGCAGAGAGCCTTCATCTCCTCTTCCCAGTAGCTGTATCCCTGCCCTGAGGGCAGCAGTCCTGAGTACTGCAAGAGTTAACTGAATTTCACAGCTGAGTTATAAATAGTAGCAAGCCAGTACATAAAACAGCATTTCCTTGGTCTCTATTCGTCATTAAAGCTGCAGTGCTTGTTTATTGGCAATTACTACTATTTCCTCTTTCCAGAATGAAAAAGAAAGCAGGGGGGAAATCAATGAAGGGAAATACTGAAAAACTGATTCCATATGTGTCCTTGCTGTGAAAATTCAGAGGTTTGTGCAAAAGAAAAAAAATCCTTCTGTCGGGCTTTTGGTAATTAAGGACAATTGACAATCTAGCTGCTTTTTCCAGCTAGATTTGTACATTCCACTGATGTGCTGAAGCTGCCATTGTGCTGAATGAGAAGAAGTGTTTCATGTTTGTCTGCATGGGTTGAGATCTTACATTGGAGTTGCGTGGCAGAAATCTCCATATGTGCTTATGCTATGCATCCCGTGAGCTGAAGGGCAGCAGTGTGCAGCTGAAGCAAGACACCAAATGGGCAACTAAATGCATAACCCAGGTATATTCCTGTGCAAAACACAAGGTTTATATTCATGCATCATGGATGCCTTTCACTTTCACAACCTCAGATTGAGGCCTTTTTCACAGGATGTTGTCATCCCGCAACGGGGATGGGAGAAGGATGGGACCGCAACAATGGTTGTGCATGACATCATTCTCCTTCTCCCGTCCCCAAGTGGTGCAATCACAGAGTAAATCATTGATGCGTTTTCCCCATCAATGACTCGCGATCACACCGCCATCCTGCACTTATTTGGTGTTTTAGTGGGTCTGGAAGTGCAATGGTTTCACTTCCTGCCCCGGAGCAGCCTGGGAAAGTACCTGGCTACCTGGCTGCTGCTGGGATTCCCACTGGATGCTGCCGGGAACAGATAAGCTGCAAAAAGGGCCTGAATTCAACCATTTCATAGAAAATAAAAATGTCCAATGTATATATCTACATGTAAGACACCATGACAGGAAAATATAAGGATCCTAGCTATGGCATCCATCATTAGTTGGAAAAGTGGAAACTTTGCAAAGATGATGTGTTCCAACACAGTAAAGGCCTTGCCTTCCCTTTATTTTGATAATCTTATTTGCATATGGAATGAAATGTGCATAAATTGTGTCCCTTTCCTCTAAGACAGTAGTTCTCAACCTGTAGGTCCCCAGATGTTTGTGGTCTTCAGCTCCCAGAATCCCCAGCCAATATGGTCAATGCTCAGGGCTTCTGGGAGCTGAAGTCGAAAAACATCTGGGGACCCACAGATTGAGAACCACTGCTCTAAGAAATGAGGACCGCACGGCTGGCATATGTCTATGAAGGACAAGGAAAAACAAATGACACTGTGGTATAGTGGATAAAGTCAGTCTTGGCTTTGTGGTCACAGGTGCATTAATTAGAATATCACTTATGCTGGTCTACGTTTTATGATTTATTGTTTAAACTATTGCTCCTGGCAAGCTTATTCTGCTGCGTCAATTAATTGCATTTTATGATTTGATGTTTATGGATTCCATTTCTTCGCCTCCTTAAACAGCCTTTTGCCTGGAAAGAAATATGACTACTTTTAGAAGGAATAACTATGCAATTTCTGGGACTGCCTTTGATGACTGTTCAGACACTTCAGCTAGATCTGAATACTATTGTTAAATTCTTAAGAGGTATTAAATGTTAGGATAGATAATATTTCATACCTCTTTCCTATAATCCTTGTATTGGTTGCTGGTCCATTTCAGAGTGCAATCCAGAATTTTCTAAACAGGATAGGACCATGTTACCTGATCTCTCACCCATATTCCTGTCCCGTTGGAGAGGAACTGATAAGTTCCTTTTGGTATATACCTCTGCCTACTGAAGCATATCTGCTAGCCATGTATGAAAGAGCCTTTTCAATATTGGCAACAGGTATTTGGAACTCCCTGCCACATGAGGTCTGAATTCGAGGTGCTGGCAATGACATTTAAAGCCCTAAATGGCTTGGGACCTCAATACTAGGTATATTTAGCGTGATGAAAAGAAGATTAAAAAGTGAGATGATAACCATGTTTAAATATTTGAAGGGATGTCTTGTAGAAGATGGAGCCAGCTTATCTTCTGCTCCTCCATGGTATCTAATGGACCTTGATGGTTTTAATTTTACAAATTGTTTGTTTGTTTGTTTGGTAACTAACTTTTATATTTATACTGTTTATTGGAGTAGGATGTATAGTATTTAATCTGTTAGGTTTCTAATAAGTTGTAAGCCACCTTGAGTTCCATCACTGGGGCAAAAACAGGCTATAAATGAAGAAAATAAATAATAGATACCTAACATGTTGGATTTGGATGGAATAGACCTGCAGAGTTAGCTGGTGGCTCCCATATCAGTGTGATGAGAAAGGTATTCCAGGTTTTACCCCAAACGTTAAAGTACCTATCCAAAATGCTGGATCTATCTAGGGAACCATGAAATGGATTTGCCGCCGTACTGACATGGAAGCCACCAGCCGCCCCTGAAGATCTGGGATTCAATAACTGTTCAGTTGTGCAGTGAGCTACCTGGTTCTTCTCAGTTCCTATTCCTCCCACTAAGCACTCTCATCAGTCGCATAGGGACGGGGGGGGCAATGGGGGCAGTTCGCCCTGGCGGCAATTCTTTTGGGGGGGGCGTCTCGACTCCTCGCTTGCCCTCCCCTACACGCCATAGCCACACCCCATCTGTCATAGCCACGCCCCCCACACTGTAACCCCACACCCCTGTGCCATAGCCACCCCCCACGCACCATAGCCACGCCCCCTCCCACCCACCCCTCCACGCACTCCAAGCTCCGCTACTGACGCTCATTATGAGAATAACTCCACACGTCCCACCTTGAGTTCCTTGAAGAAAGCAAAAGGTATCAGCAGTGGCTGATAGTCTATATCAGCAGCTTTGTTATGAACTCATAACTGAGTCATATCTCCTGGCCTGACCCCTAGAAACCTATCTTAACTTCCAGCAGCCATTCTGAGTGATGGAAGTTTGTTCTGCTGGCCAGCCAGGGAACAATAAGGTGATGTTTCCAGCCTTCTCCCACCTGCAATTTCCAGGACAATGAAGAAATATGACGGAGACCCTAGTTCCAATTGTCTGTTTCACTTGCTGGCAGAAGAGGGCAGGAGACCTCGTCATCCTGCTGAGCCCCAGTTGCCAACAGGACAGACTTCCATTGCTTGGGAGCAGTTGCTGGCTCTTAGTGTATGTTTGAGGGACATTTACAATTATGACAATAGGCCCGTGCTCATGCCTAGGTAGTATTACCGAACACAGTGCAGTTACGGATCCGTAACTCTAGGTTATGAATCTGTAACTTCCACATAGGAAGCCAACGCCTGTAAATAAGGAGAAATGACTTCCAGTCGTAACATAAATTCCTAAGTACTTTAAATCTCTCTTCTTCTCCCCACACCAGCACTGTACCACATAGAAGGGTTTGTTTGTTCTTTTTTTCCCTCATAGCCAGGTGGGAAAGCAACAGTACACGAAAAATCAAATGTATTTTTTCCCCCTGTTTTAATAATTTAACAGCTCTTCCCACAACAACCCAAAACAAAGCCATTTATCACATCACACACAGAGCCTCCAGGCGCCGAAGCTGAGAGTCCCTTTAGATGCCATTTGTCTGCCACGCTGACACCATCCACCTTGACTTTAGTTGCATTTGTAGTTTTTTTTAACATTTGAATAAAACATTTGTATGCTTTAATGTTAAACACAAAAAGCAAGTTTAAATTCTGTTTAAAGAATGCTACTGTTTTTGAAAAGAAAAAAAATATATAACAACTATGCTCCTCAGCTGATAGAAGCTGAGACAATGGGTGAGTCTACATCCAGCTCCTTCTGACATCAGTTATGCTTCAAGGGTAAGTAGGTTCCTGATGGACTCCAGGCCAATGGTGTTGGGTAAATGTTTAAGTCCTTGTTATGACAGTGGCTGGAGCAATGCCTGCTACAGGAAACACAGGTACCTATATGGAAATATCTAAACAGAGGCTGGAACCCTGTTGGTCTTTTCTGTCACAGGGCCACCACCACCTCTACTATGCTAGCCAAGCCTAGGCTAGCTGTACCATAGCCATTTTACTGTGTTCCCTTTAATGTTTGGGCAATGGGAAGGGTAACCTGGCTGAAACATGGGAACCAAACTGGTATGATCTGGTGTGTGAAAATGGAATGTGAACCAGAAAGAGTTAGAATCATAGAATCATAGAGTTAGAAGAGATCACAGAGGCCATTCAGTCTAACTCCCTGCCACGCAGGAACACACATCAAAGCACTCCTGACAGAAGGCCATCCAGCCTCCATTTAAAAACCTCCAAAGAAGGAGACTCCATCACACTCCGAGGCAGCATATTCCACTGCCAGACAGCTCTGACCACCAGAAAGTTCTTCCTGAGGTTCAAATGGAATCTCCTTTCCTGCAGCTTGAATCCATCACTCCTTGTCCTGTTCTCTGGAGCAGTGGAAAACAAGCCTGTTCCTTCCTCAACATGACATCCCTTCAAATATTTAAACATGGCTATCATGTCCCCTCTTAACCTTCTCTTCTGCAGACTAAACATACCCAGCTCCCTAAGCCACTGCTCATAGGGAATGGCTTCCAGACCCTTCCCCATTTTGGTTGCCCTCCTCTGGACACATTCCAGCTTGTTGATATCCTTCTTGAATTGAGGTGACCAGAACTGGGCACAATATTCCAAATGAGGCCTAACCAATGCAGAATAGGCCTAACCAATGCATTACCTCCCTTGATCTACACACCATACTCCTCTTGATGCAACCAATAATCGTGTTGGCTTTCTTGGCTGCCTCATCACACTGCTGACTCATGTTCAGCTTATCTACCAACACTCCTAGATTCCTTTCACATGTTGAGTTGAGAAGGGCAAAGGAGGTTCTTAAGGGCCATTTCTGCACTACACTGTTATTGTGCTATTATTTCACCTTCAACATCCTATGGAATCCTGGGGTTTGCAATTTAGAGAGGAGCATTTAGAATTCTCAGCCAGAGACCTCTTTGGCCTCAGTAAACTATAAACCCCAGAATTCCACAGGATGTTGAAAGTGGAATAAGAGCACTATACAGTGTAGGGCAGAAATGGCCAAAACCGAAACCTATATTGTATCCTCAGTTCTGGGAAGGACATCATCTGTGTGCTTAACCTAATCTTTAATAAAACCTTTCTGGATCCATCTGCAAAGATTGATTATTGAGTTAATATAAGACAAAGCATTATATTTTCTCACATGTAAGTTCCCTTCTGCATACAACGGTACTTTTTTGGCCATTGTGTAACATTCATATTCACTTCACAGTTGTTCATGCAGAGTTCTGCAAATGTAATTTTTGTGCGTGCGGTTGCACATTCTGGGATGGTGTATGAGCTTTCATCAGTGCCTTCAACGTACCTCCTGATTCACTTGGATTGCAGAAACACCCATTAAGTATTCCGCAATGCATACAGTTGGTTACACAATGTCAGTATTGATCAGAGAGCTGGAGTAGCACAACCACCAGTTAACTACAAGAGGGTAGAATTAGACTGCGCAAGCACAATGTAGGTTCTTGTCTGTTTAAAGTTTCTGGCAGACTATGGCCATTTCCACACTAGCCTGTTATAGCCCTTTGATTCCACTTTCAACATCCTATGGAATCCTGGAGTTTGCAGTTTAGGGAGGGGCAAGTGGCCCCTCCCGAAACTGCAAACCCCAGGATTCCATAGGATGTTGAAAGTGGAATCATAGCACTATAAGAGGCTAGTGCAGAAATGGCCTTCATCTCCACTTGTGGTAGATCTTTTACAAAGCTTATGGGTCTTGCCCATTCAAGAGCAAGCCCCTCACAGGTACATTGGTTACTACAAGGATAGCTTATAAGAGGACATTGTTATTGGGAAAATCTCTTCTCCCACCAGCTGCTATGGGGATCCCAGCTAAACGCAGAGGAAAGAGGCAAGCCTAAGAGAGGTGGACCCACCAAACAAAACATCCCAGATCTTTGACTCTTTGAGCCTTGGCTTAACTACACCATTCCTCAGACACCCCCCCCCCACCGTCAGGGAACATTTCAATTCAGCGTTTAAAATCATATTAAGAAGGATCCGTTTGGGAAACGCACATGGAGAAAGGGAGCTGTCTCCACCTCCTCATTCTTTCTAATGCGAAGTATTAGATCACCTATGTTGCTGGGGCAAGGACCACAGGAAGAACATTTCCTGGTGCTCTTTTCATTTGGCAGAAAAAGAAAACAACAAAGAGCAATGAAGCATGGGGTTTGAGCAAGATGGAAAGTAGTTATGCACGTGGGTAGTAGCAAGAGGTTAAAGGTAAATGGTAGGATTGCAGTTCTAATATCATCACATCACCAAGAGGCAGAAAAGGGTTTGGGCTTAATAGAAGCATTTCACACCTTGGGCTCAAACTTAACAGAAGCATTTCATAAGCTTCTGGGAAATAGTCGGTTTCTTAATGAGATCTTGAGAGAGTCGACCTCATCCCTGGAAATCCTGACTTACATGCTCTTGCTTCAAAGAAAAGCCTGCTTATCTGATGCACAGAGACTACAACAGATTACATTAAGGTTCCGTGTTCAGTGGAGAATCAATTTTGGAGTCCAGAGGCAGTAGCTGTATTCCAAATTTGCACTTATGACAGGTAGCGTGTCTGGACGAAATACTCACAGTAGGCTGGCAGAACTTTATCTGGCATGCCTCCACCCTAAAAATCTTGGGTCTTGTAGTATTTTTTTTATTTGATTATTTAAAACTGAACTTTTATACATCAAAATTAACAGTAATAATACATTCTTTTACAAAGAATTCAACATTAAACTATATATTCAACTTGATTAGCATCCATTACATCTTAGATCATTTCTTAATGATTTCTGTTTTATATTCCATCATTCTTTACTTTCATATTTATTTTACTATACGTATTCTTCTCAAGTTGTACGTAGTTTATCTATTTATTATTTTACTTCCCTTCTTCTCCTTAGTTCAGTTTGTTATCGTCCTCATTATTACTCCTCACTTTATATATATATGTGTGTGTGTGTGTGTATATATATATAATTTTTTTCCTAATTAGTTTCATTAACTTTATGTTTGCTATTGCCTTACTCTTGTCTGCCGTATACAGTAACTTAAAATTTTCTTTATCAACTTTTGTCTTGGTCTTGTAGTCATTTGAGGTGTGAAGAATTCTCTGCTAGAGAGTTCTAATGCACAATCCTTTGAACTAGTGCTATAGTCAAAGGGAATGCACACTATAACTAGAATCATAAAATCATAGAGTTGGAAGAGACTATGAGTCCAATCCCATTCTGCCATGCAGGAAGACATAACCAAAATAATCCCTGTAGATGGCCATCTCCTTAAAAGCCTCCAGAGAAGGTGACTCCAAGGCAGGATATTCCACTGTCCACTACTCATACTGTCGGAAAGTTCTTCCTAATGTTTAGGTGGAATCACTTTTCCTGGAGTTTGAGGCTATTGCTCTGAGGCAGCAGAAAACAAGCTTGCTCCATCCTCCACATGACATCCCTTCAAATATTTTAAACATAGCTGTCATGTCACCTCTTAACCTTCTCTTCTCCAGGCTAAACATCCCCAGCTCCCTAAGCCACTGCTCATAGGGCATGGTTTCTAGGACTTTTACCATTTTGGACACCATTCTCTGTACAGATTCCAGCTTATCAATATCTCTCTTAAATTGCGGTGCCCAGAACTGGACACAGGATTCTAGGTGGGATCTGACCAAAGCAGAATAGAGTAGTACTATCACTTCCCCTGATCTAGACACTATACTCTTACTGAGGCAGCTCTCTAAGAAAGGATTCTAACTTTCTCATCAAAGAACAAATCCTGAAATTCTGTAGAGTGGAGCTGTGGCAGTTATAGTGGTATCAAAGTGCTCAAAGGGTGTACTGTGGATACAGACTTAGTCCCTTTCCACACGTGGAGGGAGAAACGGGGTAAAATGCGCAGAAATGGAGCTTACCTGAAGCCGGGTAAATCCGTCGCCACGAGGAGCAGCGCGAGTTCGCTGCTCCACACTCCTGCGGCATCCGGTGGCGTCCAAAATGGCGGCTTACGGCTGTCGGAGGCTCTCCACCAACCGGAGAAGCTCACCAGCCAGAAGCCCGCCCCCTGGCAGATCTGCAGTCACGCACTTGTGTGCGCCTGCAAATCTACACCGGGGCGCTGCGACGGGGTAGAATGGGGCTGCACATTCGTGTTTTATAAAAACCACTTGAAAAGTGTTTTTTAAAAAACACGCGGCGCCACCACTTCGCTTCAGGGCGGTTTGAGGTGTAGAACCTCAAAATTATAAACGCCCCAGCGCACTCCACAGTGTAGACGACCTCTGTTAGAGGTCGCTCTACACCGTTTTAATTACCCCGTGTGAAAAGGGCCTTAGAGCGCCGCCAGACAAAACTTTTACTCTGCCATTGCACTACTCTGTTCATGGACTCTTATAGGGCAGTTCAGGTTATCATTGCCTTCGATGTGCAAGCTACATGTGGTTTCCTGCCATTTCTTACCAGAAAAAAATGCAAAACATGAAGGATAAAAGACTGAAAAGCTGTACAGTTCCTTTGGAGGGTTAGCAGTAACAGCCTTCTGTCTGGAGGCAGCCTGGTATTCGTCATTTGGGTTCAGTTCCTCAAAAGTACACCTGGGAGAGAACCACCAAAGTGCTGTCCTCCCATCAAACTGGAAAGCGAAGATCAGCCCAGTAGGCTTGCTTCTCCCTACCTTATGAAATTCCAGGCCACCTCAGTCTGCTGGGTAACACCCACGCTCCCCTGATTCGATCTGCATAAAGTGGTTATGATTGAGTCATGACTGATTATGACTGGATCAAGGTATAGCTGTAAATAAGGTGATGCTTTCCACACACAGTTGCCAGGAATTATGTCAAGACTTCATTATGCAAAACCATACTGAAGTTGTGCCTCAGCATCTGAGGAAATGAGAGCTTTCTTTCTTTCTTTCTTTCTTTCTTTCTTTCTTTCTTTCTTTCTTTCTTTCTTTCTTTCTCTGTCTGTCTGTCTGTCTGTCTGTCTGTCTGTTAGACTATTTAGATAGCACTGGACAAGGGAAGGAAAGAACACTGTGGCTGCCTAAGAAATGGGTTTCCTTTCTTATTCTTTTTTTTTTATTTGCTTTCTTCTGACCTAGCAGTTCCTGTAGTCAATGCAGAGCCAACTCTGCTACTGCTAAGGCTCTGGGCAACTGTCTTCTTCAGTTAATGGGCTGAAGCAGGTCTCTTCATTCCAGTAGACATAGGTGGGCGTTTGTGTAATACACTCTTCTTTCCAGCCAGGGCTGGATTACCAATGGTTCAACTGAAGCACTTGCTGCACATCTTCCACAAGCTAATGGGTCCAATTCTTAACAAAAAAGAACGTTTTGCTTCCTCTTCTTCTCCAGTCCCTTCCTGAGTAGCCCAATGTTTTTTTGTTATCATCACAATTTTAGTCAGGATGCTGTTAGTGAAACAATTCAAGTTCACTTGGACCCTTCATATCTGCAGGGATTCAGTTCCACAGCCCTCCATGAGCAGAAAATAAAAACCATGAATACATCCTGATTGATTTTCAGATCACCACTATTTTATGTATAGGACATAATGCTCCGTGGTGGCTTGAATTTGCAGATACAGAGGTTCCATAGACAGAGGTTCCACTGTATGTATTTTTCAGTCATTGCAAAAGTTGGCATTTTCATCCTCCTTCTGTAATGCCCAAAGCCTTGCCCGCCCAGGACTCACTATTATGCTGAGATAGATCCCCCACAGCCATTCCATGGTTGGTATAGAGCAGAGATGATTAGAGAAGTGTCAGGCTATGTTCCCATAGTCACAGATTGATGATATCACCTGCTGAGACTGCTAGAGGACCTCACTGGATCTTGAGAAATTGTCCTTAGTCTGTGTCTGGGAACATAGGCAGATCCTTCTCTGCCCCCACCAACAATGGAGTGGCCTTGGACAGGTCATGGTATTGCAGTGTGAAGATCAAGTCTGGAGGTACTGACAAGCAGGTCATAGCAGAGTTCCACATGTTGATTTCTGACACTACACTTGGCCACATGTGCTCTTGGCCTTTGTGAGTTACTTGCATCTTTGCGTTACACAGCAGATAGAGCTCTTTTGGGACTATTCTCCTTTCTGCTCTGTGTTTCACCACCAGCAGAATATTTCCAGAATAAGTGAGACATTTGCAGAAAGGGAGATTCTATTTTTGGAACTGTTCCAGGGTCTCAACCACGTTGCCCTGATTTTGATTCCAGCTGCGTTTCTGTGTATGGGTGAATCGCTTCAAGAGCAGTGGGCTCCCTGTAGAGTGTGCTGTCTATTAGTGCAAGGCCATCAGCTTCAAGGCCAGCCCTGCTATTAGGCAGAGTGAAGTGACTACCTTAGGAAGCAAGGCCTGGAGGGTGGCAACACCCAGCTGTTCCCCTGAGGCACTGTCTGTTTCCTTATTTCAGAAGACAGAACTTTCACACCTATTAGACATTTTACAAGACGGAATTTTGTAAATTACCTCATGTTCTGGGCCCCCTAAGTCAAGCCTATGTTCAACTGCCAGTCCTGTCCATTTCCTCAGGCAGCAAAATGCCTAGGGATAGCAGCCTCCATCAGCTTATTTTGCACAGTCTCTCTTAAAGCTTAGAAAAGTTACTTTTCAGGGCTGTAGCTCTCAGAACCCTCCAGACAGCATAGCTGATAGGTTCTGGCAGTTGTAGCCCCTTCAAAGTAACTTTTCCAGGTTTCAGCTACTTCCTCAGAATCCCATCTTGTGTCCTGCAAAGTACATCCAGGATGAACAAGGAATCTTGTCTTTTAAAAAAGTAAGACACTTTTTGGTGTTGTTTCTGTTGCTGTTGTTGTTGCTGTTGTTGTTGTTGTAAGAATGTAAGGATTTGTGGCAGCTGCAACAGCTCCAGGTAACAAGAAATTGAATAATTTTATTAAAAAGAAACTTAAGGACAAAACTGGCCATCTTTGTTGTTGGGCCTGAAAGCCATTTGAAGGGCTGACTCACTTCTCATCTCTAGGCATCACTTTTCCAAGCCCCTGTTTAGCTCGTTCCAAAATGTGTCTTTACATGTGACTGCCTCAATGCACCCAGAGATCTTCTGGCTACTTTACACTTTTGCAGGAAGCAAAAGTGGGGCTGCAGTGGGGGGCAGTGACTTCAGCCTCGGGGTACAGTGAACCCATTCTGGGTGTTGTTGTAGAATTTAAGGAAGCTATCTGTCAGGAACCGAATTCACACACACAAATATAACAGCGCAATTACACTATTTATTAGGAGCGTGATACATAGTACAGGACTTCAGTGAGCGAACTGGAGGCAATTAGCAAAATCCAAAACATTAAAAGCAAAAAGTTTCTCAACCCGGCCCGCAAGAGACCTTGGAGTTCTGGTTTAGCCTGGCAGCGCTTATCACTGCATTCCTAGCTTTGTTTATCTAACAGTCTCTGGTTCTCATACCTTGTTATAAGCAAGCTGCTAATTAAGTCCTACTACGTGTCCCATAACTGAAATATGGAGGGCTACCCAACACTATCCAAGGTGCTAAACTTGTTTTGGAGCTAGAGTTCCCTACTTTTGATAGCTCCTGGAATACAATCCAGAACAGATCGACAGAAGCCACCAACTGCCACAGCAACCCCATGGGATACTGGCACTTCCTGCAAAATATATGTTTAAACCTCTCTTTTACTTCTGCTCCTGACTCAAATTGGAGAATCTCTAGTTACACTTAAAAAAAAAAAACTTTTAAAAAAGTGAAACTGGAAAAAAAATTATAGAATCATAGAAAGCTGTGGAGTTGGAAGGGATCATGAGAGCCATCTAGTACATCCCCTACCTCCATTCCAAGGCAGCACATTCCACTGTCGAACTGGTCTTACTATCAGGAAGCTCTACCTAATGATTAGATGGAATCTCTTTTCCTGAAGTTTGAAGCTGTTTTGTCGTAGTCTCTGTAGCAGCAGAAAACAAGCTTGCTCCATCCACCACATGACATCCCTTCAAATATTTAAACATAGCTATCATGTCGCCTCTTCACCTTCTCTTCTCCAGGCTAAACATACTCAGCTCCTCGCACCTCTCCTCATATGGCATGGTTTCCAGGTCATATTCCTAATGTTTAGGTGGAATCTCTCTTCTTGTAATTTGACATGGTTCGTATTCTAATCTCTGGAACTGCAGAAAAACAAGCTTCTTCCATCTTCCACATGACATCCCTTCAGATATTTAAAAATGGCTCTCATGCCATCCCTCGGTCTTCTCTTCTCCAGACTACTACATACCAACCTTCCTATGTTGTTTCTCATAAAGCTTGGTTTCCAGACCTTTTATCATCCTGGTCACGTTCCAGCTTGTCAATATCGTTCTTGAACTGTGGTGCCCAGAACTGAACACAGTATTCCAGGTGAGGTCTGACCAAAGTAGAATAGATGCATTTTGGATGCCTTTTGCAAGAAGCCTTCAAGCAGTCTCTAGAAGGTTCAAAATATTTTATTTATGGAAAGTTTAGTTAGCCTGGCTGTTTTATTCCACTTGGGCATATTGTTAGTGCTGAATAAAAAGTTTCCTGAAACATGTTAAACTGCTCTTCTTTGTCGTGAAGAAACTTCTCCATATTCTTTTAATGCTGTTTCTGCCTTTGGTACCAAATTTTCTGCTAAAGATGTAACCCCCAGGAACTCATCTGCTTCATTAACTCAGGTATATAACCATATAGTCCCAGCCACTGTCTCAGAGACTTGAACTATACCACTTTTCAGATACTCTTGGAATGCAACTCCCAGAAGCCTTGCACAGAGTAGTCAATACTGGAATAGAGGAATGCTGGAAGTAGCAGTTCATTTGCCACACAATTCCCATCCCTGCATTGTCTGAGTCTGTGCACACATTTGCATCAACTATATGCTAGAATCGGATAGAGAAAGTGCAACCCCTAATATCCACTTGTGTGGATCCTGAAGCCCTCCTGAAGAATCCCCAAAGTCTACCAAACCCTTGCAAAAACAAATGTCCCCAAATACACCCAACCACCAGCAAATGAAGCAGTGTATTGTTTCCTGTTGTTATTTGCCATCAAGTCAACTTCTGGTAACTCTTCTCTTGGAGACACCTCCAAGAGCTGCAGTCATCATCTGCCCTGCACAGGCCTTGCAAACTCATGGCTGTGGCTTCCTTGATTGACTCAACCCACCTCTAGCGCTATCTTCCTTTTTTTTTCCCCCCACTGCCTTCCACTTTGCTGAGCATTATGAAGTTTTCCAGTGAACTTTTCCCTCTGCCCAGCCCCCTTCCCAAAGTTCAAAAGGCCACCAGCATGAGCTGAAAATGGTGTTGTTATCCTAAGAGGTGGGGGATATTAGGGTCTACCTGCAATATCAGAGTCCCCTTAGAATTTTAGGGAATTTATAGCTCAAAATAGGTCTATGAGAGGAAGGTAACAGCAGTATCTTTTCACTTATGCATGCGAGTACTAACTGAAGAGAAGACTCCAGTTAAAATTAAACGAAGTATTTTATTAGAATTAACAAACAGACAATAAATCAGACACTCTCGGGAACCATACAAGGCTACTGAAAAGTGCGGGATGAAAGATTAATTAGAGAGAGAGAGAGAGAGAGAGAGAGAGAGAATGGATGGAAAGGGTGATAGTTACCAGTCCTGAAGAAGGATTCAAAGCAGAGTGTCTCAGATAGTGTCTGCAGGTAGCGTGGAAGAATGGCAGTCTGGGGCACCACATACAGCATACTACATCCAACATACTACAAATGGATGGGGTTCAAGCTAGGGTTTTTATATATTTCACACCCTGAAGGGTGCATTGACAAAGCTGTAATGGCTTTCCCACAGGCTTGACATAGGGGTCCAGAATGGGCTGACTGCTTAACTCCAGAGTGACAAAATATTTATGGGACTCATGATGATCTCTTAATTTTTGGTCAAGTAGAGTGTATAAGGAAAATCTCCATTGGATAAGATCGAGGGATGGTCTTCAATTGCTCACCAATCTGGGCAGTGTGTCCTTCATTGTATTCAGAAGTGCAAAGAGCCTAGATTGCTAAAAGGATTAGCACAAACCCATCAGACTCTGTTTTTTCCACCTAATCCTCTCTGGACTTATGACCCTGAATATGTCTTAGGTCATCTCGACCCTGAAACACATCTCCAGTCAATGTGACTTCGATCATGTTCTTCAGTTATTAATAAGTCCAATTTATGAAAATTGCATATCTCACAGGAGGGGTGATAGAGTATGGTAACACTGGGCAGAAGTGATATCATGACCCTGAACACAGGCATCCCATGGGGATCAACACTGCCCACTGACCCTCATGCTTTTGTCCATCCTCTGCTAGAAAGAAAATAAACAGTACCAGTACCAATTTTTAAAGACGGGAGATGAGAGATGCTCTTCCGTGTCTGCTCCTCCTGGACTGTTAACTCTCTAGTCCATTTGACCGCAAGGTGGTATTTTTAAGCCCCTATTTACTTATAGTTTTCAAAGAGATAGCCATGTTTGTCTGTCACAGCATAAGAAGGTAAAAGAGAGGAAGGGAAGGAGAGTACTAGCAATACCTTGATTTATTTTAGCTGGAGCTTTCATGGAGTTCAGTCCATTTCTTCAGATGAGCTAATTGAGTTAATGACAAACCACAGGTATATTAGTAGTTACACTAATCCTAGGCATTTTTACTCAAGAGGAGGTCTCAATGTTTTCCACCAAAGTCTTCTCATTGGTGGTGCTGCCCCAGCACCTCTACCAGGCACTGTAATGATTCTGACACCAGGCCAATCCACACACACCACACACACACACACACACACACACAACATGCAAACAGCTTTTGATTCCCTACTGAACTGGTTTTGTGCTTTTTTAAAATCTGCTGTTGCATTTCACTTTTTTGAAAATGTTGGCATACTGCTGCACTAAGCCATTGTTTTACCCCGTACAAATCCATCTGGGGAAAGGAAATGTTTTCGAGGGTGGAATAGAAATGATAAATATTATTTTATAAAGAAAATGGGATAAAAATGTGTGCAGGATTGCACTATTATTTAATTAACTCAGGGAAAAATTGATTTCAATATAGCTCCAAATGATGTTTTGTGGGATTCTTAAGGAGAGATCTCAGTAATTCTTCACATTTATTCAGAAACATAATGTTGGTAAGGAGGAAAAGAATTGTTGTTCAACTTAAAAGTCTGAAAGGAAGTAGTAGTTTTGCACCTCCTGAGACTTATTGCAAGGAAAAATGTGTCTTGCCTCAAGCATTCACACATTTGTGGGGTTTACAGAGCCCTTCTGAAAAATAAAGTGTGCATAAAAGTATGTGTATATTTTAAAATGCGAAGAGTTAAAGTCTCCATGATTAAAACATGCAGAAAGATGCATGTGCAAAATGGATAAATTCAATATTGGGTGAATTCCCACACATCCATTCTGCTTTGATTAGATCTCACTAGGAACATTGCATCCAGTTCTGAGCAGCAAACAGCCCAAGAGCAATATCAACAAGCTAGAATGTGACCAAGATGATCGAAGTGTGAATTGGGGAAAATACATTTTTAAAATGGCATGGATTTCAGTGTGTGAAGAAACCATAAGATCTTGGAAGCTGATGTGAAAAAAATGTAAGGGACCATAACGTTTCAGAGAATACATCTTAGAATATGGAGTATATAGAGAATACGACTTAAACCAGATGCTGCGTACACATAGCATCAACCATCTTCTCTTGTATAGAAGATTCCCAGAAGCATCTAGCTGTGTGCTTTTGGAGACAAAACACTGGGGCCATTTCTGCACTAGACTGTTACAGTGCTATTATTCCACTTTCAACATCCTATGGAATCCTGGGGTTTGCAGTTTAGGCAGGGGTCTCAAAGGCCCCTCCCTAAACTGCAAATCCCAGGATTCCATAGAATGTTGACAGTGGAATAATAGCACTATAACAGCCTAGTACGGAAATGACCCTAGTACCTCTCAGTTTAGAAGAATTTGACTGTAATTAACGGGCTCCCCCATACTTCAGATATTGCAGGAGTGGGGAAACCAATGGACCTCACAGCTAGACATATACCCCTCAAGTATTTAAACACAAACTGAAATAACAAAGTGGTCCCTTCTGGTTCTCAAAAGTGGGTATTTTTATGTTAAACAGTATAAAGAGGACTTCTGAACTATTTAAAAGGTAAGCTGTTGCACCTGGAGGCATCCAGAAGCAGCAATTCACCCTCTTCTTTAGCCAGAGAAAGGCTGGTCCAGGGATTCTGAAGGTATTAAGGACCACTAAAGCATTATTGGGGACTATACTCCCTCTCTAGGAGTTTGGCCATGTCCTTTTTGAATTCCATACAACCACCAAGGAAATGTTGTTCTTCAAGTGAGCCAACCGCAGAAATGATACAATCATCTCTATCCTCTCTCTGTCTCTTTTTCTCTCTCTTCTCCATGATATAGTGTGTACTTAAAGGAAACCAATAGCATCAGTAACGCAACTGATAGACCTATTACACCAGTTTCTATTGCTGGTGTCTAGGGGAAAATTACATTAGCTTTAATGAAATCTTACAAGGCTTTGGAAAGTGTAATAACTTTTAAAACGTTGTTATTAGTAGTACTGTCATTTTTCTTTCGCTCATCACTCTGTTTGCAACTTATGAGCAACAAAAGGTTGCCTGATGATGGCCAGCAGCCGCAAGAGGTGCAAAGCCTCCACTTGAAAGCAATCCTTGGAGAACTCTGCATTCGCTTGGCAATGAATGTGGCCAGTATGTGTTCTTTCTCCTTTCAAATGTGTTTACAAGCCAGATCTATTATTTCAACAAGAGCCTTTCTAGTGATTTGATTACTGAACTGCAAAGACTCAGCTCAAGGGGGATTTGAAAGCAAAAAAGAAAAAGCAGAAGAAGCAAAAGGATGGGTGAGCCGCTAGCTAAATTTGTTCCTGGCATAATCAGGCAGTTTAGTGTCAAACCAAATGACAATGTCATTCAAGCAATTTGCAATTGTGTGAAAGACCTCTCAAAAGTTTGCTGCAAGAATCCCTCTGACACAGAGGCTAGCATCCTGATGGTGACACATAGAAGCTTAAATCCACCTTACACTTGTTTATATAGGCTGGCATCCTATTGATATTTTCATAGACAGACTTATGATCACATAAATTGAAGTGTGATATTCTGCAATGTTCACATTCTCAGGAGGAGAGCAGAGATTTACCTACATCCCTGGGACCGTTGCACAAACAGAGCCAACAGCATGGGCCCATTGCACAAGGGCATCAGAGTGCTATGGGAGCTGTTCCTCAACAGGCACCAGAATTCTGTGAGACTACTCAGGCAATGGGAACTCCCATTGCATAACAGGACACCACACAAGACTCCTTGCAATTCACTACAAGGGGTGCACATCTTGTCATGGATGTAGCTACATCATAAATTTATGAACTGTAGCCGCTGATGAAGGCCATATTTTTGGTCATTGCAGACGCTGGTATTCTCTTTCTTCCTCTGCAACAGCCAAAGCCCTCCAAGGATTCATTCTAGCACTGCAAAAGACCACCTCATTGCTGGTAAAGAGTTGCGGGGGGGGGGGATGAAAGAAGTGTCTGGCTATGTTCCCATAGCCAATGTTGACTGATGGCATCATCTGCTGAGATCTCCAGAGGACCCCAACAGATGTCCATCAAAGATGTCCTTTTCTAATCCCCAACTCCCCATGAGCAACAGGACAGTGATGGAATGGGGCTATGTTAGTTCTGATAACAGGGGAATTGTAGTAGAATTCTACATGAGGAATTCTTATGCCACAGTCAACAGACTGAGGACACAGCAAATAGAAGAGTTCTGGGTGTGAATGGTTCTCAGTGTCTCTCTGCAATGCTAGAAACTTGGGGACTGAAGGAAAATTTCCTTGGAGAGGAGCAGCATTTTTATTTGGGGAGCAATACCCTCATTTTGCCACATCCTACTGCTGGTTCCTTTATCACTGAGCTATGCTCCTTCTGCTAAAAATAAAGATTCCATCCTCTCAATTCCACATAGAGGGTGGAATGTGTCCAGAGGAGGGTGACCAAAATGGTAAAAGGCCTGGAAACCATGCCCCATGAGAAGTGGCTTAGGGAGCTGGGTAGGTTTAGCCTGATGAAAAGAAAGTTAAGAGGTGACATGATAGCCATGTTTAAATATTTGAAGGGATAACATGTTGGAGAAAGCTTGTTTTCTGCTGCTCCAGAAACTAGGCCACAAAGTAACAGATTCAAACTACAGGAAAAGAGATTCCACCTATACGTTAGGAAGACCTTCCCGATGTTAAGAGCTGTTCGACAGCAGAATACTCTGCCTCAGAGCGTGGTAGAGTCTTCTTCATTGGAGGTTTTTAAAACAAGAACCATCTTTCAGGAATGCTTTGATGGTGCATTTCTGCATAGCAGGGGGTTGGACTGGAAGGCCCTTGTGGTCTCTTCCAACTCTATCTCATATATAAAACTCAAAGTTTGTCTGTTTGTCTGTGTCAGGCAGAGAAAACCTCATATGATTGGCTGTGTCAGGTGAGAAGACTTCATATGATTGACTGCCTAAAAAGATTCTCTGAAATCCTGGGGTTTGCAGTTTAAGGAGG
Source organism: Iguana delicatissima (assembly GCA_948472985.1). Lineage (NCBI taxonomy): Eukaryota > Metazoa > Chordata > Lepidosauria > Squamata > Iguanidae > Iguana > Iguana delicatissima. The sequence goes on along the minus strand of CAOKZL010000992.1, from coordinate 318,982 downwards.
GGCCTTTAGAATTCTCAGCCAGAGAGCTCTTGGGCCTAGCTGCTTGCTATGGAGACAAGGCCTAGCAACAAGGAGGGGGGCAGTGTATTCGCTCCAGAACCCAATCTCTGTATGTTAATAACTCTGAATACAGATTGGATTGGGGAATATGGGGAAAAGTAACAGGTACTGGACAAGACAGTGTGGTGAGTTCTTGAGAGGAAAAAATTGCCTTATTTAGTTAATAGTAATATTTTAAAAAAGGGGAAAAAGTCGTAAGTAATACTTTTCATCCTTTCTTATAGAGCCTTTCCAAAAATTGTAAAGCTACCTTAAGGTATTTGTGACAAGTATTACCTATGAGAAAATAAAATCCCGGGCAATGCCAGATATATGCTCTAGTGATTTTATGAAAAAGAAACATAGAAAGGTGCCTCCCACTGAGTTAGTCTGCACGTAGTTCAGTGCACTTTATTGGTAGCAGTTCTCCAGGGCTGGGGGGCAAGAATCTTTACCAGTTCTACCTGGAGATGCCAGGTATCGAACCTGGAACATTTTGTATGCAGAGTGTGTGCTCTTCTATTGGAGCTACAGTCCTCGAGGCCATTTCTGTTTCTCTTTTACTAGTTATATCTGCTCTCCCATCTCCTTGTTTCCTTCCTTCCTTCTCTCTGCCCATTCTCCAGTCCTGAGCTGCTTGACACAGGGGGGGTAGAGCAAACTATGGGAGAGTGGGAAAGAGCATAATTGTTAATAATTGTAAAAAAACTGTTCAGTGTTCTTGGAGTAAAAAAAAAAAAAGGATATACAAACAACATCAATTGTTCCAAGCAATAGCTGTTTAATTTTCTGGTTTATGTGCTATGTTTGTTTTTGCAACAGTTCTTCTTTTTTATAGGAAAAAATTCATAAGGAGCTGTATAAAAAAATCATATAATCAATCATCTAGGGAACATATCATGCAATGGAGTACATTACACACTAATCAACCCGCCAGTTATTACCAACAACATAAATCACAGCCATTTCTCATTAGAGTGTTATAAAGCTCCAGTGAAAGACCAAATTCAGCCTGCAAAAAAAACAGATCCTTCCAAATACCCTTCAACTTATCAGACTTTTGATTCAATGACCATTAATTTTGCTGCAATGGCCTGATAGCTGCCCCTTCTTGCAGATGGTTGTGAAGGTGGAGCAATGGCTACAAGCAAGAGAACATCCTTTGGTGTTCCCAAGGGGATTCTCTCGCTTGGGACAGCAGCTTTCTATGAAACAGTGGAAACTAGTCCTAAAACAGGTTCAACATTAATTGCCTTGAGTTCCACCCTTGGGGAAAGGCAGAACATAAATGAAGTGGTTGGTTAGTTGGTTGGTTGGTTGAACAGTAATCTAGCAGGCAGTGCTGGGGAGTGCTCATGTTCAAAGTTCAGGAAAGCATCACAACCCATCATCTTTTTTTTTAAAAAAAGATGGCATCAATACTATAGAGTCCCATCAGGTTCCATTTTATCTTCTGTGCTTTTTAGCCTGTGTTTGGGATAGGCAACCTCTAAGGTGTACACCTGGTACACCCCCAAGGTGCATCTCTGTCTGGCCTCTCCTCTACATCAAGGATTACAGGGCTGCACTGGCCCTCGAGAAACCTTGAAGGGCTGCATCCCCTTCAGCACCACTCCCCACAAAAAATATCCCTTTTTGCCTCCAGACATCGCAGTGGAATCTGCTGCTGCCCGGGAGTGTGGTGGGGTCTCCTTCTTTGGAGGTTTTTAAACAGAAGCTGGATGGCCATCTGTTGGGAGGGCTTTGATGTGTGTTCCTGTATAGCAGGGGGTTGGACTCGATGGCCCCTCTGGTCTCTTCCAGCTTTATGATTCTATGCCCCCAAATGCCCTCTGAGAATGTGGAGGAAATGTCTCCATGATTTTGAGGGAGTCATTTTAGGCCCAGGAGACAGGAATTGAGCTGGGTGGGCGAGTATGCAAATGAAGGGTGTGGAAGAAAAGGTAAGAGAATGGGGCGGGGAGAGAGGAGCAGGATAGCATGGCAGAGAGGGAGGAAAGGTGCAGCTTACAGGTAGAAATACGAACCCAGGGTATTTCTCCAGGGAGGATGGAGCCTTTGGGTGCTAGGAGCTTTTCCTCATCTACTAGTGAAAGCCCTGACCACCCTGGGTTTTCAAGTTGGGCGATTTAAAGAATGATATTCATTCCTCCTTCTCTCCTTCTTTACTTTGCAGCAGAATGAAGTGGAGTACAGGATGTGCTAAATGGAAGCTTAGACTCAGTTATGGACTGGAGGAGGGCAAATGGAGCTTAATCCAGATTAAACCAAGCTGCTGTTGATGAGTGGCTTGTTTACACTGGATGATGTGGTCCAGCCTGTTCTAGAAAGCATTGAGTTCATCTCAAAGGATGAGGTCTACCACCTGAGGGTGCTCATCATTCAAGATTTGTCAGTGGAGGCACAAGGGACCTCCTTCACAAAGGTTATCATAGCAGCTAAGACTGTTTCTGGACAGGGAGAGTCACAGTAATCCATGGGGCTGCCCTTGAAGACTAGCTTTAAAAAAATGTAGATCGGTCAGAATAAAGCTGCCAGACTATTGATGGGATTGGGATATTGGGTTCCATTTCACCAGTGGTCAAACAGTTGTGCACGCCCAGGCGTAATTCAGCTTGCTGATATTGCTTTACCTCTAGAGCTAAAGACCGGAGACATGAAGGATCACCTGCTTCCATATCAGCCCATACTTGTATTAAGCATCTTCTTGACCCTCCCCCAAATGCCCTCACCCTCTGGGATGAGGTGGAGGGCAAAATAAGACAAGACTTTCTCAGTGGTGAGAATCTGTTTGTTAAAAAAGGCATACTAGCCACCCATTTTGTTAATTTCTTTCTTCTCAGGAAAACCCTCTTTTTCTTCCCTTCCTTTTAACTTCCTCTGAAATTTTTGTGTTGCTTCTGTAAGCTGCTGCCATTCCTACTACTATTACTATTATTGCATTTTAGTGCGACATCATTCAACAGGTATATGTGTTTTTATGTTCAAAAAAATCCTCTTGACCCTAGGCTTAGCAGATACATCTCTCTGTGTCATCATCACTGAAGTCTAAAAGTATTTTCCAGGCAACTACAAAGAACCGGAAAAAAAAGAACCCATCAGGAAAGCAAATCTCATCTTCTATACGTAAAGCATTTCTTTACAAAAAAATTTCCTGAATGGAATTACTCCCATACCACATTCTGCCTTCCCAAATGAAGCCTTTTCATATTCAATATAAGGAACGATCCATCATTGCTTTGTTTCCTTATAGCCTCCTCAGTGTTTATTTTGGGAGGGGGGAGACTTGAATATGGATGAAAAATGTCATAAGGCTGAATCACACTGTGCTGCTGCAGCCTGCTTACAGGTCTGTTTATGAACCCAGCAGACTCTGCCTTGTACATGCTCAATCTTCCCTTTTTGATGAGCTCTTGTAAAATTGCTCCCTGTACAAACTGATCACACATCCTGGTCTCATTGCTTTTGATAATTTCATGATCTAGGGAAAACAGAGGAGGAAATGCCCTTTCTGTAACCAAGAGTCACTACATGTCATAAACAATGTGATTGAGCTTAGCATATGACTTTGATGCTGAAGAACTGAAGAACATAAGAGGGACTGTATTGGACCACACACCAAAGGTCCACAGATAATTTTTCTTAGGCAGAAGATACTCAAAACAACCTCTGAGCATTCCTTGACTAAGAAAACCTTACAAAATTCATGGAGTCATCATAAGTTAACAGGTAACTTGAAGGCACACAAATACACACACACAAATCAACATAAAAATAGTGTTCACCCTCCCACCAAGAACACTATCTTTCTGCAATGGTGGGATTGCATGATCCTGTGAAGTAAGAAGCTATGCTGATGGCAACAGTACTGCTAACTGGGTCTCCCATATCAGGTAGGCTTTTATTTAGGAGCTGGACTAAACATACGTGTGTGTGTGTATGGGGGGGTGACACTGATGGAGGATCTCTCAGAGACAATGGCAGTAGCTCACATTTGCTAGTACTGTGGAGAAGGAGACCCAGCAATCTCCTTTTGAATGTCTTTTGCCACAAAAACCTCAGCATGAGATGTTCCAAAATGAAACAAGAGATAATGACAGAAGATAGGACTCCCAGGTCGGATGCCACTCAATGAGCTACTGAGGTGGAGCAGAAAGCATCTACAAGTAGCACTGTGGCTAATGATGCAGCTGGACTCAAGTGTGTGTGTGTGTGTGTGTATGTGTGTGTGTGTGTTTGCTCACACTTTCAAGTCTCCTGTCAACTTATGGCAACCTCATGAACTTAGGGTTTTCTTAGTCAACAAATACTCAAAGGTGGTTTTTGCCAGTTCCTGAAATATAGCCTACAACATCTGATATTTGTTGGTGGTCTTTCATCTAAGTACTAACCAGGGCTGACCCTGCTTAGCTTCCAAGATCAGACAGACTCTGATCCTTTCAGGGTATTTAGGTTTAAATTTATGGTTGAAAGACTTCAAAATGTGTTTCCTAACATTTTTAATAAAGAAAGAAGATGATTAAAGAGAGGAGGGTTACTCAAGGAAGGATATAGAATGGTAAGCTCTCTAAATGGAAGAAATGCAGAGCCAAAGCAGGCAGATGGTTATCCAGCCTCTGCCTGAAGACCTCCAACAAGGGAAAATTCAATCACACGTGTAGGTTGTATTGTTGGAGGCCTCAACTTTAAGGCCAGAGGTGGGGAAATGTTGCCCTCTAGAATGCCTCTCCCATGAGCCCACACCATGGGTTATCCTGGTGGGCTTCCACTCCAGGAACATCCAGAAGACCACAGACACTTCATCCCTGATCAAGATTTTTCTCAAGAAGTTGTTCAACCCTAATCTGCACTCCTGCAATTTCAGCTCATTAGATCTCAACTACAGCATCATTACACATTATCTGCTAAATATTTCTTTTCAGCTTAGAGTAATGGTTTTAATGAAGGCGTGGAGAACAGTCGGCCCTTCAGGTATTTGGGACTACTACTCCCATAATTCTTTACCATTGACTGTAGCCAGGGGTGGGCAACTGCCAAGAGGCTGGGACCAATCCCCTCCAACTCCTGGTTGGCACCAATAGTGCACCTAATTCAAATGAAGTGACACCGTCTTTTTACTTTGGAAATATGTGAAGGGGCGGGAGGCTGTGAGTTACCATGCATTGCAGCAATTTAGAGCCATTTGAGGGTTAAAAATCCCCAATTTTTAAATTTGGCAAGTCTTGGGGCTTCCAGGGAGCTTCATGTGGCCACACTTTGGGCCCCGTGGTCTCATGAACCACACATTATTCACACTTGGATTAAGTTTTCTAGGGGCTGAAGTCTGAAAACTAGGAAGGACAAAGTTCCTATACATCTGCTTTAAACACTTGAACCCATAAGTGGGACTGTTTTACACTATTACTTTTTAGGAGCAAGAGATGACTGGTGGAATTCCATTCTCCCACCTCTGATGCTATTCCTACTGTCATGCACCCTGTCGTGGACTATAAACTAATGTCTTTCAGATCAACAGCAGCACATCATAAATAACTTTAGACTCTTTGGACTGCAAAATGGAACTTCTGCAGCATTGAGGAATTACCGTTGCAGTGGGGAACATAGCCAAAACTTTTGAGACTTAATCCAGAAAAGAATTTAATTAAAAGACATTACTTTACTGAAGGCTGCCCAGGAGGGGAGGAACCATAGTTAGCTTAGGAAGGATGAAAGTTGCATGGGCCATAGGAGAGGAGGGAGGCAGTGGAAGGATGAGGAGAATGGAGAGTGGGAAAAAGGGGATGAAAGGCAGCAAGTGGGAGAGAGAGAGAGAGATTTAACTTCTGAAACTCTGAAGTATACGTGTGACAAGTTATTGTTTTGTGCCTTCAAGCCATATCAGACTTCCGGCAAAGGAAGCCGTAAGCAATCCTGTCACAGGGTTTTCTTGAACCCAGGTCTCAAGTTATAGCCCAACATTCAAGCCATTACCTCCACATATGACAAGAGGGGAACAAACTTCCTCAGCAGCAAAATCAGATTGAAGTGGAAAGATCCAACTTCTAGGATCTCCACTTGTTTGGTGCAAGCCACACAAATCTACAAAATTAGAGCTCTACAATTCCAATTTAACTGTCCTGTCTGCATCCTATGGAATCTCTGGATTTCTGGTTTGATTGAGAATTCTAACTATCCCTCCCTAACCTGCAAATCCCAGGATTCCATAGAATGAAACCATAGCCATTAAAGCAGTGGTTCTCAACCTTCCTAATACTGCGACCCTTTAATACAGTTCCTCATGTTGTGGTGACCCCCAACCATAAAATTATTTATTTATTATTTACAATGCTTCCCCCCCCGGGCAAAGGCCGCCTCGCCAGCCAAGAACGGGGGGCAGGGAGGGAAAGAGGAGCCACTCATCTCCTCCAGGAAAAAACTCTGAGAACCCCCCCCCCGGGCTCTGCTTCTGCTTCACTCTCGTTTCTGCTGGGGGGGCAGTGTGGGAAAAGTTTCCAATGTTGACCCTGGCCGGGGGGGGAGGAGGAATCCCAGCGCCTTTGTCTTTTGCGCCGGGTGCAGCTTGCCCCCCCGGAAAAGCGCCGCCTTGTGGTCCCTCGACCCTTCCACGGCACCCCCCTCCATGGCAAGTGGGGCAGGGGCTGTGGCAAGGAGGGGGCCTGCCCCCCATGCTGCCGCCGCCCCCCCCAAGCTGGCCTGTCAGACAGGAGGTTCTCCCGGTAGCAGAGAAGGGGAATGATTTCAGTCCCTTCTGAACAGGGGGCAGGAGGATGCGAGTACGTGGCTCGCACTTGTGCACCACCACTCCTGGGCCCTTTCTGCACGTTACCTTATCGCGGAGGTGGGGGGTGCCCTCTCTTCGCTGCTTTTTCCCGCAGCTGGCTTCCTGGTCGTGCGACCGCCCCCCATTTCCTCCCCCAGAGCAGCCTACAGCTCCCAGGCTGCTCTAGATGTATTATTCCATCAGCAACAGTTCCACAGGCAGAGTTCTGGTCTTGCCACAATCACCTGGACATATTCATTCTGGATTGTCCAAAAAGGTGACTCTCCATGTATAGTGCAACTGACATCTCTGAATGCCACTGATAGGATTCTGCTACAAACAAGGAATATTCTTCCTTCCCCATATGAAAAAGTAGATGTGGGTTTAGAATTCACAACAATCCAGGAGCTGGTTTTGGAAATATTCAGAAATGGCTCCCGAGACAGGTCGCACAACCGCCCTGCCCCTTCCTCCCCCAGCGCAGCCTACAGCTCCCAGGCTGCACTGCGGAGGAAGGGGCGGGGCAGGCACGTGACCAGGAAGCCAGCTTCAGGACGAAGGAGCAGCGAAGAGAGGGCACCCCCCACCTCAGCGATAAGGTAATGTGCAGAAAAGGCCCACGAGTGGTGGTGCGCAAGCGCAAACCACGCGCTTGCGTCCTCCTGCCCCTTTGGCAGGAGCATGTGCAGCTGCACATGCTCCCGCCAAAGGGGGCAGGAGGATGCTTGTGTACCACCACCAAGGAGGGAATGGAGCCTAAGACCATCGGAAATACGTATTTTCCAATGGTCTTAGGCAACCCCTGTGAAAGGGTCGTTCGATCCCCAAGGGGGTCGTGACCCACAGGTTGAGAACCACTGCATTAAAGTGAACTCATTGTGCAGTAATTGTATAATGTGGAAGGGCCACAAGTCACAAAAGGGTCAAAATACTCCCTTGTCGGTGTCAATCAAGTGTAGCTAGAACACACATGCTCCTTAAGATATTTGGATGCAATTCTTATCCTCCCTAGTCAGCAGTAAGTGCCTATGAAGGCTTCTGGCTGGTATCATCTACTGGCCCAAATATTTCCCAGTCTTGCAACAAAGTATGGTGGCCAGTGCTCATGATCCAGTTTGCTTATCCTAATTGTTGAATCTTGTCATTTTAGTAAGGACCAAAAGAGAAGAGAGATATGGGGAGACCAAAGGGAAGTCTGGGGGAAAAGCAAAAGAAATCCTGTAACAAGAAAACCTATAAGAAGGGGCCATAGCTTCACAGTGGAAGCCATGCACGGCATATTAAAAGTCTTTCATTCTCCAGAAACTTGAGGGAGGTCTGAAAAAAAATCTGAAACCCTGGGCAGCTATTACCAAATGTGAACTAGATGAATTTATTCCCCTGGGACAAGACCCAACAGGTTGATTGTACCAGGTGGTTTCCTTATTTCTTCAACCATTAGGCTGAGCCTTAAGTTTCCAAAGAAACCCATTAAAGCAGGGTTTTTTGGACTGCAACTCTCAGTAGTCCTAGCTACTGCCAACATAGTGAGGAATTATAGGAGAGTTAGTTCAACAATATTTACAAGGACACTTGATTCCCACTTCTACATTAAATCTGTCCTCCTACATGTGATCTTTTTTACTTGAGCTCTTCTCATTATGCATATAGAGACGCACTTAAGGATGAAGGGAGCTGAAAGAGTTTACCTCCATCACTAGAGCTTTCCTCCATCATTTGTGGACCCAATGGACTGGCCACTCTTTCTGTTGTGTGACCCCTACACTACAAAGAAATGTGTGTGAACAGAACAACAATATTGCCCGCCTTGTTTCAATTGGACTTGTCAGTTTGGTTCCTTCCCCTTGTGGCATTTGAAACATATTTGACAGCCACATCAGAATGTTGCAATTAGCAATAGCAATAGCATGTGTATTTCTACACCGCTTATCAGCTAAGTGCTTTCTAAGTGGTTTACAATGTTTTTAGCTAATTGCCCCCAACAACTCATTTTACCGACCTGTGGAAGGATGGAAGGCTGTGTCAACCTGGAGCCCTGCAGGATCGAACTCAAACATTGTGGCTGCAGTACTGGCATTGAACGACTGCGCCACCAGGGCTGTTGTCCATCCGTATAAGGAAGGCAGTATGAGTTTCCTGCTGAACTGGTAGGGGAAATGGCACTCTTTCACAGGAAGCAAAATACCATATTTGCCGGCATATAAGATGCACCCGCGTATAAAATGCACCCCACCTATACACTGGCAATACTCTTTTCCAGCATATAAGACACAACTGGTATATAAGACACATTCCATTTTCAAACAGTATTTTTCAGGAAAAAAGTGAGCCTTATACACCAGCAAATACAGTACCTAAGAGAGAGACAGACAGACCCCCTTTGAAACACAGAAGCAATTCCAGTGCTCCAGAAAGTGTGCATCAGCAAGGCTTGAGTTGTTTGCTTTACCTAGAACAATGACTCACGTGGCAGCCTGCTGAATTCTACATCAAGGAAGGATGCTGCACTTTGTTAAAAATCCCTCCACTAAAAAGATTTCTGCTGTCTGATGCCAAGCTTTTAAATTAAGGGAAGTTAATGAAAATGGACCAGCAGTAACTATTATGGGAGTGTTATTGCACATTCAGTGGGCTCATTAAGATGATTTCTTGTTGTCTTCGTCTGGGATCTGGGCTGCATCTTGATGCTGGATTGCCCGAGCAACAGTGCCAGGTAGTTTGTGGATTGCCCACAGTAGCTGGAAGGCGTAATGGGATCAGTATATCTCCAGATGCTGGCACTTATCCCAAGAAGCTTTTCCTGGAATAAAATGTATTGTAGTTGTCCATTTGCCTCACGCTCCCAGCATGGCTTTAACAAAAATAGAGCCCCTCGCCCTCCTCCAAGTTGAAGATTTGTTAGAGATATAAAAATTCACTTTTTTCCCCTCAAGAAGGATCCCCTGCCTTGCATATTCCCTGAGCTACACCAAGCTTGCCTAAAGACTGCGCTGCAGGAGCGGTTACCACTGCAGATTTTCGGTCCCAAGAGAACAAGATGATGAGGTATCTGGCAACCACTTGGACACCTTCCAGAAGCAGAGGTGGTGCACTGTCATTCTCAATTAAAAATGCATTTCCATAAACAATATACTTCAATTCGTTTGAATCCATCAAGCGCTTGTCTCTTACCGTTTTGGCAATTTTACCAAAAGGACATCCAGTGCAGCACTTCGGTTTATAACAGACAATCCTACAGATACCTCTGGAAAAGTATAAACAAGGAAAGGAAGAAGACTTACTTCCCACCCACCCCTTTCTTTGTCCCCTGCAGCTTGCACTCAAAGAACTACTGCCTCTAAATGTGGAGGCTCAGTTTAGCTGATGCAACTAATAGCCACTGATAGATCTCCCCTACATGAATTACTTTCTTGACACATCCAGCCTAGTGCCACTCAGGCCATTTCTGCACTAGACTGTTATAATGTTATTATTCCACTTTCAACATACTATGGGATCGTGGGGTTTGCAGTTTAAGGAGGGGCCTTTGAGGCCTCACTGTATCTTGAAGTAGTGAACTGTTAAGTCAGTCAAATGCAGTGTGGTCAGAAATAATTAAAAGCTACTGTGAAACTGAAGCATTCACTCACAGGAGATTATCCCCAGTGCGTGAGAAGTACACTGCTGTTCTGTTCTTGCCACCTTCCAGTCAGTCTTCATTGGGCTGGGTGGTTAATCCTGCTGCCTTTCTGCACTGGAACAGTCAATCACTCCCAACAGAAACACACAACAGAGCTATCCAACCACAGAGGAAGCGGATGGCTGCATTTCTACATAATCACTGTTCTGGGTAGTCTCTTTCTCTTTGGACATTGAATCATACAATCACAGACCCCAAGGAGACCACAAGGGCTGTCCAGTCCAACCTCCTGCTATGCAGTAAGACACAATCAAAGAACTCCTGACAAAGGGTCAATCAGTCTCTCTTTAAAAACCTCCAGAGAAGGACACTCCACCACACTCTGGGGCAGCATATTTCACTGTCAAACTGCTTTAACCATAGAATAGAATCATAGAGTTGGAAGAGACCACAGTGACCATCCAATGCAACCCCCTACTACACAGGAACTCACATCAAAGCACTCCTAACAGATGGCCATCCAGCCTCTGTTTAAAAACCTCCAAAGAAGGAGACTCCACCACACTCTGAAGCAGCATATTCCACTGCTGGACAGCTCTGACCATCAGGAAGTTCTTCCTCAGGTTCAAGTTGAATCTCTATCAAGAAGTTCTTCCTATTGTTTAGGTAGAACCTCTTTTCCTATAGTTTCCCATGTTCTAGTCTCTGGAACAGTTCAAATTAACTTTGTTTCATCCTCCATATGACATCCTTTCAAATACTTAAGTATGGCCATCATGTCTTTTCTTAACTTACTTTTATCCAGGCTAAACTCACGCAGCTCCCTAAGCCACTCCTTATAAAGCACAGTTTCCAGGCCTTAAACCATTTTGGTTATCCTCCTCGGCATCTTTTTTACTATCACCCGTGTGTGAAATGGAGTACCAGCAGACTTACCTTAAAGACCATTGGTGCAAATGCACTGACAAACCAATGAGATTCTCAAATTTCTTACCTCAGTAGCCACAATAACACACTAACCAGTGTGACACAGCAAATGTTGTGACTACCCTGTTTCAGGGCCCATTTTACACCCTGCCAAATCTCTGCATGGAAAGCAATGATGAAAACCATCACCAGAATAGTTGTATACATGCTGATTATAAAAAATCTGATGCATTGATGATGCAAGGATTGAGCTGGAGGGGGTCAAAAAAGTGCAAGGAGGTGTCACCACTTGATCCATGAGCTATCAGGACCTGGGTACCAGGGTCTGGCCAGTCCAGACTTCCTGATGCATGACAATCTCAGAGATCCATACTGCACACCACTTCTTCATTTTGTGTCTGAAGAGATATCTTTCTACAATAGCTCATGAGACCAAGACCCACCAAGATCATCTGTATAGCTCAACAACAGATCACATGTTTTCTACAAAGAAGATCCTGGATATTGGTTCTGGCATCTCCAACTAAAATGATCAGGTAGCGCAGGAGAGAGGGACTTCTGGCCTACAGGACTCATTGGTCCAGGGAGGTTCTTCTGCCCTTCTTTTGATGATCAGAGATTAGAGGATATTTAAAGCATAGGGGATGAGCTCTTATTTGCTGCCCTGAAGTGTTTGCACGGAATGCAAGTTCTTAATTGCTGACTAGCAAGGTTGTGGATTGTATCTTTTCAGACTTCAAGGTTTTGCACTTGCAAAAACCCTGGACTACATAGACCAGTGGTTCTCAACCTGTGGGTCCCCAGATGTTTGTGGACTTCAGCTCCCAGAAGCCCTGAGCATTGACCATAGTGGCTGGGGCTTCTGGGAGCTGAAGTCCACAAACATCTGGGGACCCACAGGTTGAGAACCACTGACATAGACAAACACTGTGATGGGGTACAAGGCAACTTCATATGCTCCTCAGACCATGCAGCTTCCAGCTGAATCCTTGTATTGCCTGTTCCCTTAAAAAGAACCTTGCACTAAAGGACATAGAGACAGTTATCTGCATCTTGAAAGGAGCTTCTTAAATTAACCAAGAGATTACAAAACAAAGAGTAGATTTAAAGCACACACATGTGCACAGAGTTGTAAACACTTTAGCTGCGATTAAATATTTAAATAAGGTCCAAATGTGCCAGATAATCCCCCAGGTGCTCTGCACGAGATGGTGCTGATCAGGTTTACCAGATTTCGTTACTGAAGTCTGTTTGTTCTGTGGTCTGCACCTGATATTTCTCACAAATGGTTGCAATTCTCTCTCTCTGTCTCTGCCTTCAAAGCAGGAGGGGTGATGTCAATTTTTCAATCAGCAGAGGCTAGTTAAAAAGCAATCATGATGGCGGCTGACACATTTCCATTAATGTACAAGATGTACACAGAGATAGATCACGGAACAACAGCTGACAAAATAGTACAATGTTGCCCATGGGGGCAGCAAAAAGGCATTAGAAGCAATGCTCTTTATTACATTTCACCCTTCTCTTTAGTCTCAGAATGGCCACGGTGGTTTAAAATGTATCAAACAACACGGGAAAAGATAAATAAGAACAAATATAGGTAAATGGAATATGACTATTCACAAAGGGTCCAATGCTGGGCTGAACACCTGCCTCCCCACTGCCTCTTGTTTCCGACACACTCACCTGGTGGCCAGAATCGAAAGCAAAGATGGCACACTAATGCTTTGATGCTGTTGTGATTCATTTCAGTGTCTTTGCACAGGAAAACCCCACATCCGTGGGTCAGACCTGCTTCCCATTCTGCTGCTCTAAATATGTCTCAAAATCTGACATCAGAGGGCAGGATCTCATTTTGCCTCGTGGTAAAGTCTTCCTCTGCAGACAAAAGGTACTGTATATAGTCAGCACTTGAGCCTTTTCCCCTCTTTCCTAGTGATCACTGCTGTGCCCAGGCTGTTACTGTTTCATTTTCTATATTTGCCCTCTACACCATAATATATGTGCATATACTTCAAGTTCTAAGGAGCTTATAGAAATATTCCTGAGGAGAAAAGCTCTCCAGAAACAAGAATGTGAGCACATCCATAGTTGCAGGCATATCGGTGAGTTAAGAAAAATAATAATAAAAGGAACTAGAGGTAGCATTGTGGGTCTGTTGCTTTCTTTTTAAGAAGCATAGTTTTATTAAAATAATGCAATACTACTACTGAAATTTTGGAGGCACTGCTGTCGGGTCTCCGAACCGGGATGGAAGGTGGAGAGTCTCAACTTAAGCTGTTTGCAATCATCCAGGTGGCAGCACTGTTGGCATTTATATGGAGTTCAGACTGCAGGTTGGTTTGGCTAGAGGCCATCGACTCGGTTGCAGCTTTGCACATTTCTTGCCTATAAACCACTTTGGCATGCTTGAGGATTGCAATGATGTCTCCAACTATGGTGATGCCCAGCTCGTTCATAATCTCCTTGTTCAGGTCCATCAGCACATTCTTCTGGATCCAGTTATCCACAAACATGACAGCATAGTTGACAGCAGGTCCTGGGGGAATCCCAGCTTCTTTGAAGAACTGAATCCACTCCGAAGTAGCCATTGTGACAGACACCATTGTAGCAAACCCAGGGAAGACGCAGGCAAGGGATGGCAAGGTTGTTTCTGTCAGGCCACTCGAATACCCTCCTCAACGGCCTCCCGGCTCCGTTTCCGAACAGTCCCGCCACTCACTGCCCCCTCAGCTGCCTTCCTAATGTAATACTGAATTCCAGACCAAAGGAGTGACACCAGTTGCATAGGTCCCATGTAAATGCAAACTCACAACAGAAACATGTACAGTGGAGTCAAGCAGATGAGTATACAACAAAAGCTAAATATTTATTTGGGAAATTCAATTTACATACAGCTTGAGATTCTCCATTATATACATAAAAACTTCCAAATTCAGCTCAGCTTTAAATCAAGTAACACATCCAAGTTGGGCTGATCAAATTTATGTATCAACATTGGCCCATTATGGATCTTTTTGGGAGGAGGAACTTATCTGCTTGCATTTTCATAAATGGGAGGAAAATCTGCACTGAAATTCTTGCAAGTGCAATTTCTTACAGCAACTTCAGTGGGATGTAACTATAATTAAGACACCACATTTAAGCAGATATGGAACCAATGCTGCTTCCTTTGAAATGTATCTCTGTGAAACAAATGGCAACACGATAGGGAAATTATTTCTCACTAGAAACTCATGATCTTCTGGATTCCAGAACTGTCAGAACCACCGGTTTTCTCTCTCTAGCTCAGGTGCATGCGTGCAAGCAAGGCAGCGAACTGGGAGAGTGCCAGAGCAGATAATCACTAAAGTTAACAAGGGGAAGGTTAGATGCTACGTTTCTATAATGGAACAGACTTCAAAGGTCACCTTGCACAGAGCAATATCTATTAGCAGGCAGATGCTTCTGGAGAGAAGCAGCTGAACAGACTGCAAGGTGGAAGGAAAAAACACTTTTTATGCAGCCTTGACTTTCTGCTTTCTCACTCACGAGTGCAGGAAATCAGAAACGAAAGGAGAAAGACAATGCAGAAACATTTGCCCATGTTGGAAATTTTATTGGCTGTTAGGATGAGTGACCAGGATTAGTAAGTAATGTCATACAATTTGCGGTATCCTCTGCTCATCAAAAGAAAGAGTAAGCTTGGCATTAAATGTTTGGCAAAAAGCTTAAGAAAATGCTAAATAGATTCTCCAGTTATTTAGTTAATGCTCAAGAGAAGGATAAATAATGTCCATCCTAAAAGATTTGAGTGGAGAATAGCACAGGGATTTTCTGAAGGTAAAGGCAACACTTGCATCCCTAATTCCCTCTTTACCTTTGAATGCCAGGCAGCGGGAACATAGATAAAAGTGAGGAATCAGGTGACAAAAATTCTGCAGTCTTCTACATGAAGTCAAGAGTGCAGAATTAGATGCAAGTTAAAACCCCAATAAAAAATGTTGATACTTACAAACAGAAACTGAAATGCCATTTCCTGGGAGATGCTTTCAAGTGTGGCATTTTCCCTAGCCTAAAGTCCTTTGCTAGACACTGTGATTCTCAGCACGAGACACAATCATGTCAAGGAAAGGGGAGGGTTATTCCCTTATGCTTTCCACTATTTGCAGTGGCTGAAAAGATTAGGGGGAAATGACCCTCTGCAAAAAGAAGGGAGCCAGGAGGTGCAAATTCCTAATGGCAGACTCCTGATTTCTTTCCCATGACCTTCCAGGATTGTCCATTAATACCAGAAGAGAAGGTCTGACTACAATGTGCAAACACTGCGCTATGAAAACAATCCTAAAGCTGTGTAGGAAGAAAGCTGTTCTTCACACAAGCACCTGTGTGACTGGCATATCTAGTTATTTTTCCACCCTGAAAATAGATGCCCCTTGCTATACTGCCGTTCCACACCTGTGACATCCTCCTTTTTAATTAATTCAAGCCCAAATGTGCATCTGGTGATGCCAAAGTGAATTTTCCGATTTCTAACAAAAGGTACACAGAAGCCAAAATGGGACTTTTGGTTAACTGTGAAAAAGTTGTTTTTTTAAATAATGTATCTTTTTAAAACAAAGTAAAAGGTAGGAATGCAAGATCAGACCACACACTTTCGATGGTGCATGCTTTTATGTCAACACTGCGGTTTTGTTAAAACTGCTAGTTGAAAGACAAGACCATGAGGTGCACAGGACATTATACCAAGCCAAGCATAATTCTGATTGCAAAGAAAATATGAAGGTTAGCCTCTGACCACTAAGAACAACATCCTCATCAGTGGTTAGTTGTTAGAGAATTCTGTGCAAAGCATGCTTAAGCAGCCTCTGTGCCCAGTGGTGGTCCCACACATACTTTAACAAATGTCACTTTTACGGCAAAAGATAAAGTGATGGTAACCAAAGTAAACTGGGATACGCTGTTTTTGTTTGAATTTCTCTTGCTTTGAAGCCCATCCTGCCATTTCAATTCCAAGATGCCTCATCAGCAAGAGCTAACATTTAAATCAAATTAGTTCACTTGTTACCTTTTCTGACTAGTAAAGAGTCTGGGGAGTGATAAACAAGTGGCGGTGGAGGGAGGAATTCACATGCTTCGGGTCCTTTTCAGATTATTTTCCTCCCTGGCATGCAACCAGGGCCAGAGATCCCTGCTCCTTACTAGGAGCTGTGCGTCTACTAATTCTGATGAGTTCTGAGTGCCAAGACATTCAACCGCACAGGGGCTTATCTTGAATCGCTACCAAATGTTTTTGTAAACTTGGACTGAATGTCCAGCTGGCAAGTTGTCAGCTGTCTGTTGCATCACGGGCTGTAATCTCACTTGGCTGTATCCTCAAGATCAACAGTGGCACAGCAACAAACTGGAGCTTCACATCTGGCTGGCTCAACCAAATTAGGATGTTGCCACGTCAACATTAAATCCGGGCCAGCAAAATAAATAAATAAATAAATGGCAAAAGCTAAATATAAAACCCAAAGGTAATCCTGAGGAATTGGAAAAATCTGGAGATGAAGGGCCTGCAATTGTTATAGATTGCTGTTCCCACAAATAGGTAAAAGTCTAGGATATTCCTAAATGTTGAAGAGAAAACAGAAGGAACAGAATTTTGAGATTTTGTCCTATTAGTTCATATTGTACAGAAAAAAAAAATTAGTAGATATACTCAAACTAAAGAAGCATTGACATAACTAGTAGATACACAATTTCAGTCCTGAACAGTTGATGGCTAAACCCCACTGTTAATCTACGGCTGTGGTTCTCAACCTGTGGGTCCCCAGATGTTCGTGGACTTCAGCTCCCAGAAGCCCCAGCCACTATGGTCAGTGCTCAGGGCTTCTGGGAGCTGAAGTCCATGAACATCTGGGGACCCACAGGTTGAGAACCACTGATCTACGGGGAAAGAAAACAAGGAATGTTTCAAAATTCAGAAAATCCAGTTCCTCAGTGTATGCAAAATACAGCCTTTCAAATAAGAAAAAGCCGCTGTCCAGTTACTATCAGCCAACTTTGGAAGGTGCTTGAATGCACCTCTGGAAAAAACCTAGAAACTTCAGATTCCAAAGCAACAGACTAGAGGGGAAAGGAGACAATGCTCAGCCTTACAGAACATAGTGCCTAATGCAACATTACATGATACATTTACAACTTAGTCTGAATCGTAGGCTTCACAGCACGGATGTGAATGCTAGGCAGGCAAAACCACGACAGGGGAAGCTCCCTGCTGGAGCTGTCTTCATGGAATTTGATATTCAAGTAGAAATCACCCGTATAGAGGAAAAGCAGGGCTCCAACGCACACCGAGTTTTCTGTTGGCTTAACCTGAAAAAGATGGGTGGGAGTTATTATAGCACAGAGAGAGAAAGAGAGAGACAGAGATTGCTAGTAAGTTGCCAGTGTACATTTTCTCAGCATTTAATGAGGGGAAAAATAACTATTTATTGCAGTGTTTTATCCCATCCTTTTATCTTGAGATCCCAGGGAGATAAATAACATACAAGCAACTTAGACAATTAAAATTAAAATTAATAAATAAAATTAACAACATAAAATATAATAAATCAAAACAGCTTAGAAAGAGCTTGAAATAACCACATACATGCTTAAAAGTAAATTAGACTCCCAAAAGCTTTTAAGAAAAAGCCATGTACAGCACTGAAAAGAAACCAACATTGGCGCTAGCTGGGGCTCCAAGGAGAGAGTGTTCCACAAAGGGGGTGACACAGTCAAGGGATCCCTCTCCCAACTCCATCGTATTGCTCCCACATGATGGATTCTCCAACCAAAGGCCAGCATCATGATGACTTGATTAAAGCCTGGTTAATAGTTCTCTGTAAGGAGTTCGTTGTGAGCAAGCAGCCCTTGCTTATCTACAAGGTAGGGAACATTATGGCTAACATTATATAAAACGAGATTAACAGTTTGTTTTATTAAGAGAAAGAAACATGCTGATCTAGCATGCCAGGACAGTAGAACTAAAGGGTTATTTGCAGAATGTATAGACTGTATAACAACCAGCATGGTGTAGTGGTTCAAGCTCTGGAGACAAGTGTTCAATTCCTGGCTCAGCCATGGAAACCCACTGGGTGATCTTGGACATGTGACACACTCTCAGCCCCCAGAAAACCCTGTGATAGGTTCGCCTTAGGGATGCCATAAGTTGGAAACAAAAACAAGTTAAAATGAATTTACTGTACTGAGCCTGGCCACTCATCAGTGCAACTGGTTGGATGCCTTTGCATCTCCCTGTAGCTTTTCAGAGCTAAGTGAGCACTCTACATAAGTTGCAGCTTCTAAATAATCAAAGGCAACCCCATATAGAACACACTGCAATAGTCACAATCGGGGTTTAAAATGGCATGAATTTTCAGCTTCCAGAATGGGAGGTTGCTGACTTATCCAACAGAAGTGGTCGCAGGCAGTAGAGTCACAGCTGCAACCTGTTTGTCAAACAGCAAGAATAGATCCAAATAGAGGAAAATACTGGAGGCTGTACATCGTTTCAACAATACTTTAGTGCATATCATTCTCTGGATGGCACCCAAGTGCAGTATTAGCATACCACAAACTGCCTTCCCCTGAAAATCCTTGGAAAGTCATATGCTTCAAATTCACCACTGTTTACATCTCTTTACCCAACTGGGACATTTACAGATGAATAGACTGTTATTTTCTCATGTCAGAATAGAGGGCCAAGGTTGGAAACATCTGCCCCAAAGGCAAAGTACTGCTGAAGTTAGAAATAGGTGTACATAGCAAAGAGTAAGCCTTCCTGATTTCAACAGACAGAACAGCAGGTAGAACAACCCTTATTTAATATTGGCCATAGGTCATCACAATACAGCAAAAATATTAAATCCATAAGAAAAAAATCCATAAAAATAATAAATATCAGCAATTCTAAAATAGTAGTAGCTCATTCAATATGACAAAAATAAAACCCAGATGGTGATGATGCAAATGAAATTAACAACAATAATTTATCATAACCAACACCTGCATTTCTGCCTCAGCACTTCCCCCAAGAGCCAGAAATGGTATTAACACATTTTATCCCAACGACCCTGCAAGGGCGGTTATGCTGAGAGCTAATTGTTGGCCCAACGTCACTCACAAAAACTAAAATTTCTTCCTTGTTAGGAATGATTTGGGTGGGGGCTTAGATGAGTTTCCATCCCCATCTAGCTCATGGAACTAGAACGTAAGAGCTGGACTACAGCCATGTAAAATTTAGTATATTTAAGGGAGTTATGGGAATGGTAGAGAGAGGATTGCTCAAAACATAGTTAATGCCCCCTTTCCTACATTACATTAGGATTTATGGATTTTATTATTTTATAATA
Organism: Iguana delicatissima; assembly: GCA_948472985.1. Classification (NCBI taxonomy): domain Eukaryota; kingdom Metazoa; phylum Chordata; class Lepidosauria; order Squamata; family Iguanidae; genus Iguana; species Iguana delicatissima. The sequence goes on along the minus strand of CAOKZL010000992.1, from coordinate 299,274 downwards.
AAATAAGAGGACAGGATCAAAATTCAAAATGACCTTGACAGATTGGAGAGCTGGGGCAAAGCTAACAAACTGAATTTCAACAGAGAGAAACGCAAGGTCCTACACTTAGGACAAAAATGGAATGCACAAATATAGGATGGGGGACAGGTGGCTGGATAACAGTACATGTGAAAGGGATCTAGGAGTCTTGATGGACCTCAAGCTGAACATGAGTCAGCAGTCTGATGCAGCAGCCAAGAAAGCCAGCGCGATTCTTGGTTTCATCAATAAGAGTATGATGTCTAGATCAAGGGAGGTAATGGTACCACTCTATTCTGCATTGGTTAGGCCTCATTTGGAATCCTGTGTCCAGTTCTGGGCACCTCAATTCAAGAAGGATATCGACAAGCTGGAGCGTGTCCAGAGGAGAGCGACCAAAATGATGAAGGGTCTGGAAGCCATGCCCTATGAGGAGCGGCTTAGGAAGCTGGAGATGTTTAGTCTGCAGAAGAAAAGGTTAAGAGGAAACATGATAGTCATGTTTAAATATTTGAAGGGATGTCATGTTGAGTAGGGAGCTGACTTGTTTTCTGCTGCTCCAGACACAAGGACAAGGAGCAATGGATTCAAGCTGCAGGAAAGGAGATTCCACCTTGAACCTCAGGAAGAACTTCCTGATGGTCAGAGCTATCCGGTAGTGGAATATGCTACTTCAGTGGAGTGTGGTGGAGTCTCCTTCTTTGGAGGTTTTTAAGGAGAGGCTGGATGGTCATCTGTTGGGAGTACATTGATGTGGGTTCCTGCATGGAGGGGGGTTGGACTGGATGGCCCCTGGGATCTCTTCCAACTCTGTGATTCTATGATTCTATGACCCCCACCCTTTTCCTTCTCCTTTCCCTGATCTGTTTTTTTTTCCCTGTGGGTGCCCCCTCTTCCCACCATGCCTCAGCCTCCTTCCTCCACTCCACATTTTGATATTTATTATTTTTTACACTTTTGCACTGTGGTCTCTTCCAGCTCTATGATTCTGATTCTATGATCTGAAATACAGTGGCTTCCTACTTTCGTGAAGGTTCTGGGTGCAGAACCCTCGCAAAAGTGGGAAAAAGGGAATGGGGGGCATGGACGACATTTGCAGGTATAGCAGCCTCTTTGGATGGGCTTATGCCTGCCAAATTGCAGACAAATTTGACAATGAATGCTTATATCACTTCTGCTCAGACCTATCTTGCTTCCTGCTCTGAAAAAGTATCTTTGGACAAGCGAAGGTGAAGATAGCAGCCCCTGCTAGAGAATCCTTCCCCGCTGTATCCCTGGGAGTTAATATCCCAGGGAGGAAATGGAAACCCCTATACACAAATTATGCACAGGCATTCAGTATCCACCAGAAATCTTGAGATTTGCAATCCTCATCCATCACTAGGACCTGTAGGTCTTCCTTGACATTGCTTTTTGCCTTTCTGTGTTGCAAAGATGTATTTTCAACAGCGGAGGTTACACGGTCCTTCAGTGGAAACACCCTAAAGGACTGAAAGCCATTCTAGTGAACAGGAGGGAATTTCATTCCTCACTGAAAGTGGTCCTTCACTCTTGGCTCCACATCTGAACTCTTCTAATGACAGGATTTGAGGCATGTAACAATTAAGGTCCTCCAGCTGTTCTCTTCCAGCATTAGTGGAGCATGAAAAGCTGCCCTTAAGTAATGGTTCCAGATAATAAAAGACTCTATAGTATTTGTATGGCTTCACAAAAAATAAAATAATGTACTAGAAATTTGTCAAGTTTCTGTTGTATCTGTCACATACCTATCATATGTAACAACTCAAAGCCAGTGTGTTTTCAAGATGGATTAAACCCCAATGGGCCACCAAGTAACTCTCCCTGATCAATATGATTGTCATTCCAGCTAATAGGGCACCACAGGACGTGGACTGCAGATAGGACTGGAGCCAAAAATGAAAAAGAGAGGCAGTATTCTTGGCTGACCCTTGAGTACAAAACAGTTTCTAAAAGACATGCACAAAAGGGAAAAGTTAAAAAAAATGCTCCCCTCCAAAAAAACAAGAAAACAATCTAATGAGGAATGAGTGAGCTTACTATGCTTTGGAAGTGAGAAAGTGTTGAATAGACTTTGAAAAAAGAAAAGTAGTGATGGGGTGCCTAAAAGAGTAAAACACACTGTCTGAGCATTTACAGTTGGTGGCACTTTAAGGGGAGAGAGATGCCTATCAGAAGCCTGAAGATGCCTTTTGGGGGGGGGGGGTCAGCTGCAACATTTTGCAGGTACCCTTTGTTCCTACCAATACAGAACTTGGGGTTTTCAGCACCTATGGCATTTCAAGTGAAATGTCAGAATCACAGAATAATAGAACTGGAAGAGACCACAGAGGCCATCCAGTCCAACCCCATTCAGACATACAGGAACACACATCAAAGCACTTCCAACAGATGGCGATCCCACCTCTCTTTAAAAACCTCCAAAGAAGGAGACTCCACCACACTTTGAGGCAGCATATTCCACTGCTGGACAGCTATGACCATCAGGAAGTTATTCCTGAGGTTTAGATGGAATTGCGTTTCCTGCAGTTTGAATCCATTGCTCCTTGTCTTAGTCTCTGGAACAGTGGAAAACAAGCCTGTTCCCTGCTTGACATGACATCCCTTCAAATATTTAAACATGGCTATCATGTCCCCTCTTAACCTTCTCTTCTGCAGACTAAACATACCCAGCTCCCTAAGCCGCTCTTCATAGGGCTTCATGGCTTCCAGACCCTTCACCATTTTGGTCGCCCTCCTCTGGACATGTTCCAGCATTCAAGACATTAATATAACAATATTCTGTAAAGAGCTTAGTTATCCTTGGATGACCATGCAAGCCTCTTCCTATGCTGAGATGGAGTTCTATATAAAGCCCTTTCATACATTTCCTCATACCCTTCCTGGTTTGGCTATGGAAATACATATGATGAGGAGCCATGGCAAATCTTGGGTGCTTTACCTCACATAAAATATAGATTTAAATTATCAATGAAAGTCCCTGTGGAGATGTTTTAAGAAATGTGATGTGTTAATTGCTCCTTCTTACTCTGCATTTTTCCTTATTTTTTTCTAAAGGGTCACTTCATGGTTTCCAACAATGCTTGGGAGTTCCAGGAGTGTGTGTCCTGCCCACATTTCTGCCTGCTGCAGAATCTATGCCAGGAGGAACCACAAGAAAATATCTCTCAGAGAAGCTGCTGCTAAGTGAAAATTGGCTTTTATAATTCATAGTACTTAAGATTCTTATTTTGTTCATTCTCAAAACCAGTCTGTGAAGTAAGCTAGACTAAACCAACTAAAGGCTTGAGATACAAAATCTATGAAATAATTTTTCATTAAAAACCCTTTCAGTGGTTCTCAACCTGTGGGTCCCCAGATGTTTTTGGACTTCAGCTCCCAGAAGCCCTTAGCATTGACCATAGTGGTTGGGGCTTCTGGGAGCTGAAGTCCAAAAACATCTGGGGACCCACAGGTTGAGAACCACTGCGCTTACATCAAAAGTACCTTTGTTACTTCAGGAACAGAAACGTATTGTGTCGTCAGGCTGGCTGCGCTCTCCCTGCCCTGTTTTTAGCCATATGCTAGTGCCTAGATGGTTTGCTGTGGAGCGGGAAAGATGGGATGGATGGATGGGAAGCTGTGAACCTGGAAATGTTTGGGTATTTGTGATAAGAACTAACAGACACACCTGCACAGTCATGGTGTTGGCAGACTGAGTGAGAATATGGGAGGAAGAGTCAATGAGCCCGGGAAAAGTGTTTTAAGTTATCAGCAAATGGGGTAGCAGTGGGCACTAATTTTGAAATGTAATGGTTTCTATAGTACTACAAATCCAATAGTTCTTTAGTCTTGGCAATAGCCAAGCTGTTGTTACTTCAGTGTTCCTGAATAAAGCTTTAAAAAGCCAACAAGCCTATTTACTGGAACTCAGGATTAGCCTGTACATCACATATATATAGCTTGGTTTGGCATAACATTGTCATATTTGATACATAAAAAGTGCAACTCATTTTAAAAAAACACAAATTGAAGTTCCTTTTCCATTCCATTATTTAAACAAACAGAACCAGAAGATATTGAACTGTAAGGAAGAGTTATACTTTGAGGAATCTCTTTGGACTTTCCAGTTTATGAGGATCAAATAAAAAGGGAAAGAACAGAACAAACCATCAACATTAATAAAACAAAGATAATTACGGTGTTTCCTCCAGTGCTCCATAGTGTCAAGCAGACATAATGGACTCATTCCCATAAAAAGAACTGTGAAAAATAATTCAGGAACAGATATAACAATGAACTGATACTGTATTATAAGTGTTTCTCAGGCTTTTTGATGTGAAGGAACTAGCCTTTTTTCCTAATCTGCCAGGGACCAGTACCATTTTGGCTACAACTATTATTTATTTTCTAGAAATTCTCCATAAACTAGCAGCTGATGACTCATGCACAGGCTCCAGTCTACAGATCAACACTTTGGGTAGCACAGCTGTACGTCTTAGATAAAAGTCTAACTGCCACAAAGGTGCTGTTGTTTTTTTAAGTAAATATTCGTGGAGCAAATAAATGTATGAACAACTTGACTGGCTTTCTGATGATTAACCGTAATCAGAGTTAACTAATTTAATCAGTTGCTAAGTGTTAATGAGGTAGTCCCTGATAGGAGAATGAGAGCTTGTGTTTTGGGGGTCAGTGTTGATCGACTGGCTGCTCTGTTTGGTATTTTTGTTTGCTTTGGACCACTGGCACATGGTCTAAGAGATGGGACTTCTGCTAAATCTGTGACTTGGTTGAGGGATGGAACAGGCAGTTGCTAGCTTTATATAACCTTTGGGGCCCAGTCTCTGCGGAGACCAAAGGTAAGCATCTGTTTGGGGGCCACCATTTTTTGTAGACTTATATGAGCGTTTGTTTTTGGCTGTTTGTACTCCCTGAGAATACAATCTAAGGGGCAAGGCAATTACTGACTTGGATAGGGATGGAGTTAGCAAGCCATTAGCTCTATATAGCAGCTGTCCCTGTCTCTGGAGCTCAACAAATAGGAAGAGCAATCCAGGCATTTATTTAAGGGTGTTTCTGGAGACTGTGAAGAAAGCCGATGACTGCCTATACACGATGGCAAACATGGATTGTAACAGATTTGTTGCAATGATTTGCAACATCTGTCTATGTTTGTTTTATTGCAAAAGGACCTGCAAGGCTATGCCCCTCCCGAAACTGCAAACCTCAGGATTCCATAGGATGTTGAAAGTGGAATAATCACGCTATAAGAGTGTAGTGCAGAAATGGCCTTAGTCTTGTCTATTTGTACTTGTGTCAAGTAAGAATGTATGGTGGAATCTGCATTGTGTATGTGAAAAGTTTACCCTAGTCCTGTTACTCCTAATGTGCCTATTATCATATAAAAGTTGTATATTCTGTTTATATCTGACATAATATGTTGCATGCAATCCCTGTGGAGTTGGTTTCTGTTTGTTTGATATTTAACTTGTTAAAACTGTGTTTTAAAACTGAGCTCCTATAATTTCATTTAAAGCCATCTAAGCCATACCATGCGGTAGCAAATACTATAAACTAATTCCTTAAACAAGTACTTTTCTTTGCCTGCCCTATCGCTAAATCACGATGTAAAACTGTAAGGAGAAAACTTTCTTGCTGTTTCCACACCATGTATAATTTTACAAGCCTATGTTGCAAGGGTGGCAACTGTGAGGCCCTCCAGATGTTCTTGAACTATTATTCCCAGCATTATTCACCACTGACTAAGTTGACTAAGGCTGCTGGGAGCTACAGTTCAAAAATATGGGGGGGGGCTGCACAATTCCCACCACTGTTCTTTCATCCCCCATCTCAGTCTTCAGCCTACCTCATACAGAAAGTATTTCAATTCTGATTCAACCCCTTTCTTGGCCAAAGAGTGAGTGGGGTGGATGACACGGCAAATATTACTGTGGGTTGGTTATCTCAAGGTGGCTGACTTATGCCTCGACATTCCTTCCTTACAGAAGTTTGATTCTACTTTAACTGCCATGGCTCTCTCCTATGGGATCCTAGGATTTGTTGTTTGGGGAGGAATTTAGAATTGTTAGTGCACTCCCCTAAACTACAGCATTAGAGTTCTCTGAATGTGAATTCTAAGCACTGTAGGAAACTACAGATCCTAGTACTCCATGAACAATCCTGGCAGTTAAAGTGGTATTGAGTTGCTATAATTGTGCAGTGTGGATACATCCTCACTACCTCCGTTGTCAAGAGAGAAGTTAGATCATTTTATGTAAATGTCTACATTTACTTCTTAAAGTGGCTGCAATAACAACAGCCACAGGTATCACCCTTTATTGTAACTTCTTATTCTTTCTTTCTTTTCTCTCTATCATCACCCTCAGGGTCTTGGTTGTAGGGAGGAATAACAGTATGTCTCCAGTCCTTTGTGGATCAAGTATTTTCACCTATTATGGCTCTATAGAACAGTGGTTCTCAACCTGTGGGTCCCCAGATGTTTGTGAACTTCAGCTCCCAGAAGCCCTGAGCATTGCCCATAGTGGCTGGGGCTTCTGGGACTTGAAGTCCACGAACATCTGGGGACCCACAGGTTGAGAACCACTGCTATAGAAGAATCTACACCTCTAGTGTAATTTCTAATTTAATGGACACTGACCTCTTTGACATATAAAAGAGAACCTCAGCTGAACCCCCTCCATTACTCCTTAACAGAGCAAGTAACCACATCCCAGTAACCATATTCCAATAAACAACTCCCCTTGCTCTTCCCTAGTCTACCAGATTTCTAAAATACTTTTATGTTCTCTTTCAGAACAAAAGCCTCTCATTTCCCCACTTTTACACTGCAAGTTTCAGGCAGGCCCTTTTCTATGCAATTTTTTCATATGGCTCTTGTACCCCCTTTAAATAGCATTTTTTTTTCTTTCCCTTTTGTATGCTCATTGCAGTGCTCTACCTGATCCCCTTCAAACATTTATACTCTCAGGCCTAACAGATGAGTCACCCTAGAGTGAATGGTCTCTAGCTCCCAATGGCATTTTTCCAGAAACTAGTTTAAAAGCTACTTCTTAACTTTTCTCCCTCTACAATAAACGGGTGCCAGAGAAGAGGGTTCAACTTGGTAAAGCTGTATGTTTTCTGAGCTTGCACTGTTCAAAATAAAACCTCAAAGCTGGCAAAATTATGCGACACTGCTAATTTCTTCTACACAGACCAGAAAAAGACAAACAAAAACAAACAAACAAGACATCCACTTTAGGATTTGTAAGTCTCTGTGTGGGAAGGTACAGTTTGATTTAAAGGTGTTCTACTCTTGGAGGCTTTCTGAAGCAGCAATCCTAATTTTTCAGACCTTTTTCTTTTTTTCCAGATAGTGAGGACCCTCAGTGAGGTCTGGGGAAGGCTCCATAGGCAGCAAAAAAGACCCATGAGATGTAAGAACCTCACTCTTGCCTCTACTAGAAATTTAGGTTCTTCAGCGGGAGGCCTTTACTACATTGGGAAAAATGGAAAAATACCTATCTGTTCCATAGCTTTTCCCCATTCCCACCTCATTTTGGGATTGATAGGAAAGCAAGTATATGTGTCACTGTAACTGATGCAGCAATGATTCATGCATAAAACTGTAAGATAGATATAAATTCCAAACAAAATGGTAGAATACTATAGGTTGCTCTTAAAGGTTAGTAAAGAAAGGTCTGAAAGTTTGGAGTTGGGTCTACCTTGGAAAAGGTGGAATGTCAAATTAGGAGGTGGACGTATCAACACTAAAGTCTACCCTTTGCCTTTATAATGTGGTAGCTTCAAGTCCCAATTTGGAAGAAAGGCAGGATATCAATCAAATAAATAATGATAGATGATGATGATGATGATAAATAGACAGATAATAAATTTCCTTGCACATTTCACAGAAACCATTGGAAAAAAGGCACTAAATGGCATTGGTACTTCATTCGGTAACACACACAGTGTGAAACAAAATACAGTCAATTGTGGGCATACCGTATCAATGTAAAAAGTGTTGGAACCAACAAAAGTGATGCCATCTTGGAGATCATAGTTGTGGACCCCATTTTGGTAATCTTGATAAGGGATCACAGTGAGAGAGAATGGGCCAACACTGCGCTTGCTCCAGTTTGTTAGCTTCACTTCCAGCTTTATAGGGTCTCCAACTGTGCAGTCCGCGACAATATCACAGTCACAGAGCTTTCCTTCCACCAAGACATCTGTAACATAAAAGCATGGAGTCAGTGATTTATGCTTCATGGACTTAGAATCTTGAATAGCTTCACAGCACCAAAATAAAACACCTGGCAACTGAAGACCAATGCAAGAAAATGATAGATATCTAGATATGCATATACACAATTGCATATTGAGTTTGCATCGTGCTTTATGATCTTCAATGATATACAATTGAGGATCATGTTGCATCATGATTATATTACTTTTTTTCCAGGCATAGGAAACTGAGAGGGAAAAGTGTTGGGGGTCACTAAGGGCTGGGAAGTGCATAAAATGTTCCCCCCTCCCTGCTATTATGGTTCTACAATGGAGAAGCATAAGGCGCTGGAAACATACAGAAAACGTCCATGATAGGACGCTGTTTATAAAAGATTTATTCACCTATCCCATGAATATATATGAAGACCTTAAAATATAAGCTAGGAAAATTGGTTTCTTCTTCAAGGAGAAACGAAATAAATTCTTGTACAATCCAGAGATGAGAAAGAGAAAGGGAAGATAAAACAGACAAAAAAATGAGAAAGTCAATAAATACTTAGATTTCTTTATTGCTGTTATGCAATAAAAATGGTTGTATGTGTATGCGTGTGAAAACAACAAAGGAAACATGAGTTTCAGAAGCAGTCTGAAGAGTGAGAGGAAAAAAAGCAGAAAGACCACTCATGCATTCTTTGGGTGTGTGGAATGCTCTAACAAATCTTTTAGTTGGGAACAATGGGGAGAAAAACACAGAGCTTCCATGGGAATGTTGCGTCCTGAAAGAAATTGTCATGCTCACCATACCTTCTAAGCTAGTCCTGCTGATCACAACCATGCCTAACAAGATGATAATGTTTTAAGTAGCTACTAATGCCGTAGAACTCAAAGACATAGCTTTGTTAGTCTGGATCAGCACGCAAATAGATACTGCAGCAGCTTTAAAGCTAACTGAGAGAAAGAAGTTTGTAGCATAAGCTTTTGTAAATTGAGTCTATTTCATCAGATGCGTCTGATAAAGTAGACTCAGCCTATGAAAGCTTATGCTATAAATGCCTTTCTCCCAGTTAGTCTCAAAGTGCTACAATATACCTTTGCATAACAATGCTGTATTACAACTGCAGCTCTTCCACGGGTTTGGGGAGGGTTTTTTTTTGAAAAACTCAGTTGTATTCATTTAAAACATTTACATGCTTCTCTTCACCAGAGCTTCCAGGATTATACCAGAATAAAATTCTTTGGAAGACTAGATCACTATGGAATGGAAACCTTGCCAGAGAGGCTCTATGAACTTCCAATAACAGAGTGAGGTCAACGAATATGCTTAGACAAACATCATGAACTTTTTACAGAGTACAATCACACCGAGTAGGCTGAAAACCACTGCCCTCAACATGGGAACCAGTTACACTGGAAACTTACATTTGCACAGAAGTACAACATACTTTTACAATAGATAAAGAGATCTGACAGTTATCCTTGATAAAATGGTGGTGTTAGTCCTGTTACGATGCCACCATTAGGTCATCTTGGCCAAGCTGGGGAAATGGGGGACGCAATGCATCCACCCCTGGAAGGGAGGCAAGACTTCACTGCAATATTTACAGACATCCCTGAACTTGAAAGTCCTCCCAGAAGCTTATGTAATGCGGCAAAGGACTCCATTTCATTTGCCAAAGAAGGGACAGTTGCTGGACAAATCTTCTGCACACTGCATTAATCCATCAGGAAAGCCTCAAAGAAGGAATGTTACCAGTGAGAGAGTCACATTATCTTGCTTCCTGCCGCCACTTCCCATGCCAGTCAGAGAATGCAAGGTCCAGCACAGGGACACAATTATTCGCTAATTTTCTTCTCAAAGGAAGCAATGAGTAATTTGAGCAATTTTCTTCCTGCGGTGAGAAAGTTTTCAAAACTTGCACATTTTGGGACTTAGTCTGTGCAAAATTTGACGTGGCAGTTTTACACAGAAAAGAGCATTTGTTTCACAGGAAGCGTTTTTGGTTTTTTTTTTGCACAAAAATACTGCTTTATGTGCTTAAAATGCTGTCTTCGATTCCCAAAAATGCAGTTTTAAACCAAAGAAGACCCCAACAACAGCATATATTTCATTCATTCATTCATTCTGTGGAGAAAAATGCTGTTTTCTGTGCAAAACAACCATGTGCAAATTTTGCATCAAATAAGCCCCAAACTGTGAAGACGCCAGCCAGTCCAGGATTCTTCTAGTCAGGGTTCCTTGACATTCAAGAAACATGTTTTTCAGCCATTTAAAAAAAATTTTTTTCAAACATTCTTTCAAACACTAATAAAATGCTATCTCTTACTTTCACAGATGACTTTTTGAGGAAATAAGAAAAGCCTGTACCAAACAAATCTGAACAACCACTACTTAGATAGTATTTGCAACTACACATTTTAATAAAATAACCAACTTCTTCTTGTTAATATTCTACCTATATTGTTGATGAAATAATGTATTTGCTCTTAAACCTGAAGTATATTTCTTACAATCAAATACGGTATCTGTCCCAAAACAACAATCCAGCTATAGACAACAAAGACAGTATTGGAATCTGCACCCTTCACTTTATCTTATGTTTGGCGGTCAGCCATTGAGGCCAAATGGCAAGTACATGATGTCTTTCAGAATTTCATCAACTCAGCTTTGATGCAACATCAGGGGAAAACAAATACAGTAAAGATGACATCAGGATCATACATTTTAATGTGTGTGTGTTTTTAAAAAAAATACAGTAACAAAATCCAGATCAAAGGATCAACGTTTCCATTTAATCCTGTGTTCACCACCACAACACAGGTATTTTTAGACTGGTCTGTGGCAAAACTTAATGCTATCAACATTATAGTCACACACTCATTCAGCGATGCTATTTCACACACAAGAGCCACCTGCTCTTGTGTGTGAATACTTACTTCACAGCAGATTAGCAAAAAACATTCAAAGTAATCTTCAGGTCTCTTACATTTTTCCACAAACAAAAGAGGTAAAACAGATCCATATCACTTTCACATCCCTAGATGATTTTTCAAAGTTATCTCTTGACGGGGATAACATGGGAATCCTTCATTTATACATTAGATTCAACAGATTTCCATCTCCTCTGTTTCAAGGCACTGGAAAAATCAGAATTTTCTATTCTTGCTGGGCAGATTAGGCATGAGTAATAAGAGATCACACACTGAATCTTTCACAGACTGCCATTAGAATAGTTATGTTATTTCTGAACAAAATGCATGCTTCAGCCCTGTTGGTGAGAAAGTAGGGCTATCTCTTTCCTCTTGCCCAGTAAATTTCTAAAAAAGTTTGACTGGATTCTGCACAAGAAAAAGTCATTCATTTAGAAAATCCCATGTCTATTCTTCTCATCATATCCAAAGCCAAATATTTCAATAGGCATTCAGAACTTCAAGTGGGCTTTCAATCCACCTCTGAAAAGATGGCTACTCTGTTGAACCACACAACTTCTATTCTAACAATGAAGGACAATGAGGAACTTCAACTTAATTTCCCTTTTATTCTGTTGGCATGCAATGCACCTTTTCATGTGATAATTTGAAGTGTCCTTCCACCACATCCAATTAAAATCTGAAAGGTCAGAAGACAGCAACCACAACTCAGGTTTATTTATTCCATATATCTCACAGTCAATTAGCTTCACATTCATTTAGGATGTGTTATGAGTTGAGAGACTAATTGTTTCCTGAACTCAGCAGCAGTACCTGGCACTCATAAAAGTGTACAGACAACCATTTCCATCAAATGATTGATGAATGTTTGCAGAAGCCAATGTGGGCAAAAGAATATATTACGATCAAGCACTTTCCAAGATGGTCATATGAGAACAGATGAAATATTCCAAAGCTTCATTCCCTTCCAGCCATAGCAATGGTCCATTTTACCACGCAGACTTGTTTATATCAACCACAGAGAGAGGAAAGAGCCCCAGGTTCAATGTCCCGTTGCCTCGGATTCTACTTGCTAACACAGATGGCATGTAACGTCATTACTGGCACTAATGTACAGTAGTTCTAAATCTCCAGCATGGCAGCCAAGTGGCCAGCACTACCTTCATTTTGCTCTGATTCAGATTTTGTTGTTGTTGCAAACATAATTTCTGTTACAGAAAATGGTAAGAGGCTAAGCTGAGCACTGCTGAAACATCTAAAGCTCCTGTGGAAAGGCAAGTTGGCAGGGGGAGAACACAAATGATCCCAATTACCTGTCGTTGGGGGAATGGCTGAATCGCATCACCCTCCCACCTCTCTTAGCAGCTGCGCACAATAAAATGACTGACTCATACAAAGCATGTACCCTGGCCTGCAGCCTGAAACAGGTTGCTGTTTGAAGAGAGGGAATGTATTCCAACCCTTCCTGTTTCAGACAGCTTGAATCTTGAACACTCACAATGAGACATCTTTCTGGTTCTATACATTCAGTAACTACTGTTTATGAACACCTAAGTGGGCCTGACACGTGCAATATTAAATTAAGGCAAGAATGCAGGATGGCTAAAAGGATTTTTTTCCTAAGACAGCTAAGTGATTATGAAGCATAAAGAAGGAACTACATGAAAGGCTCAAACTATGCTTCAATCTTCTTTTCTAAATTGAAATTCAGGGAGGGTAGGTCCTTTCATGGCTTTCTGCCATGCTAGCAAAATGGAATTTCTGGCTACAGTGTGCACTAGTTGGATATTGGTAGAAACAGTCTGCTCCAATTATACAGGTATTTAGTTGGACTCACCAGTGAATGTATGTCCTTAATTTAATCTTGCATGGATAGAAGGATAAGCTTTCGGCCAAATTGTCCCAAAAGGCTTTGGGCTAAGGATCTTGGCTACCGAAATCTATTTGCTTTCTGTGCCCTGAAATCCAAAATAGCCTACCTGACCTGAAATAGCCCACCTGACCTGTGGCTGGACTGGGGGTGGGTGGGACACTGCTTACCCCACCTTTTTAGTATATGTCAGCTTTCCTACTCAGTTCCACTACAGTGCTTATAGGGTATTCTAGAACATCGGCAGCACAATTAAAGAGAAAGCTGGGAAATATAACTGAAGTATGATATTGCAATTTGTAATGCATCTGTGCTAAAGAACACTACAAAGTAACAGCTATTTAACACATATGACCGAATACCTTCCAGATGAGAAGAACCATATAAGATGGGCAAAAGAGGCAAGAAAAGTTTTTAAGGAAGTTTTATTACAGCTACTCTGACCTGCACAGAGAGATGGGATCACCAAAATCTGGAACGGCATCCGATCTGCTTGTGATTTTATTTGTTAGCCATCTAACTAGAAAATGTTAGAAATTTTCCTTATCTTGCTTCCTTCTTTTTCCATATTTAAAACTCATTCTGGAGTTTGAACAGAACATAAGGAAAAAATTCTTACAGACATGAAGTAAAAATAATTTGAAAAGAGCTTGGATGACTACAATCACGCCTTTTTCAATTTTTAAAAGCATTTGGGGAAAAACTTGGGAGGAGGAAAAATTGCAAACTAATGTGGTGTAGAAAGCAAGGTGGTTTTCTTGCCTGGGTCTTGAGATTAGGCAAGTATCTTGTACTCCCTTTTGTGTGGTTCATAGAAATCTGAAGCCAGTTCCGGGCAGCCTCTAGTTTCAAGTTAACTACCCACATTTGATAGAGGCACTTTCAGTTCCTGGGCTATTTTTCAAACCTTCCAAATCTGTTTTGAACTCTGTGGTGAAATGTGCTAAGTCAGAGGACTCTACACATTGCTTTGGCTTCCTTTGAACTCCCTTTGTGTACTTCTGCATAAATTGTTTTCTGTTTGTATTCCAAACTTTGTGGCCCCTTTGTGATTTGCGAAATAAAACTTTGGCATCCTTGCTCCCCTACCATAAAAGAGCCAGTATTAGACAGATAAACCCAAACAAGACAGATTCAGGGCGGGCGGCACCCTGCTTCTGCCAGGCTCATCATGCAAAACCACGTGTTAATTTCATGACACTCAAGTATTCAAGTTATGTGCATTTTGCTTTAAATCTGCTCTATGTATCTCAGATCAGTTCCATTAGCCTTCTAACTAGTGTTTAAGCTTGGAAAGAAAATCCTGTTTCTAAATATAAGAGATAACAATATCTAGACAAACCCATATAAATAACTGCTATCTTCAGGTGTTAATGGTTTAGATAGTGGACGTTCTGTAGAATGACACAACAGACTCATTCTCTGAAGGTGCACATCAATTTTTCCTTCTTCCTAGCACTTCTTACGCATTTTCTGTTATTTTTCTTTTGAGCATTTTGAGAACCAACATGGGATTGTCAGGAGCCAGAAGCCAGGCTGATGTACAAATCTACATATTCAGTGGGTCACAAGAAATTCTTGGAAAAAGAAACAAGTTTAAAAGCTGGGTGAAATTTCATTGGAAAAGATGGTATCCCAAAAGGTCTCTGTATCAAAGTGCAGCAAAATGAAGTAAATGGCAACACCAGACAAGGTGACATACTCCAGGCAGAATAAAGCCTGAAATAAGAAAGCTAGCCTGCAGAACAATTAGTGTCTGAATAAAGCCAGCCTTAACAAATACGCAAGACTTCTAGCTTAGACTCCCCTTGGAGGCAAAGCAGTGCAACAGTTGGAAATGAGGAGCCTAGACCAAACTTGATCACCACTTTTCGTTTTCCTGTAATTTTAAGAGAGGAGACAGTTACAACCCCACCCTAGTAGAGCCAGACCACTGATCCAGTAAACACCGTGCTATCAGGTGGCAACTGCTTCCCTTCAGGAGACGTCTTCCTCATCTCAACTACCCAGGTTCACTTCAGCTGCAAATGTCAGGAACTGAACCTGCAGCCTCCTGTGTATAAAGCAAGTGCTCTACCACTAAAACCAGTATTTCCTTGGATTGCTTGGCTCTGTGAATGCTATCATTGATGCTAATGTCAGACTGGGATGACCATCACTGCGATGGAAGGAATCCCATGCACACCAATCTCAGAACTGAGGAAGACTGATATAAAAATGGAGCAGAAAATAAACGATACTAGTCTCCCTGTCCCCAAAAAGTACTAACTCTTTTCCCAAGGGACTCAAGTTGATGGTTCCACAAAGTTCTGGAAAAAGGGTGTCTCATAAGTGGGCTGTGGCCTGCAAGAACGATGCTCTCTGCACATCTGGAACAAATGACTATAGCCAGAACAAACATTTATGAAAAGCTGGTGCCTTCATAGCTAAAGGAAGCTGAAGCCATTACAGTTTTATTTTATTTTTAATTTTTAAGGAAAGACTGGTCAAGAGAGAAATCTGGATGGCTGTAAATACTGCATACATTCCGAACATAAAGCAACAAGAAGAATCTTTGTACTGCACATAATAACCAAAAACCAATACTAATTGGCAAAACAGTCCATTGCTTTCATAATCCTTTCAGCTGCCTAACTTCTGGCAACCTTCCCATGCATGAAAAACATTTTAAAATTGAATTAGTGTCATTTTGTTTTCTTTCAAAATTAGACAAGAAGAAAGGAAGGGAAAAACCACCCAAACGATGTTCCAACCAAAGTGAGAATAAGCAGCTACCACCTGTTGGTACTTGATTGCACCTTTCTGTAAGGCTGTGCCAAGCACTCTTTTAAGAACATGCCTGACGCATTTGTAGGGGCACAGAGAAGACAAAAAGGGGAGCAGCAAAACATCCACATGGGTCAAGATAGTTCCAGGATGTTAAAAGCAGCCTCAGAGGGAGGTGGCTTACAGTTTGAACACTCCATGAGAACTTGAACTGCAGGTTCCTTATGCCTAAAAAAACCAGATGTTACTGGTTGGATGGCTGGACAGCAGTACGTGTGAAAGAGATCTAGGAGTCTTCATAGACTACAAGCTGAACATGAGTCAGCAGTGTGATGCGGCAGCCAAGAAAGCCAATGCAATTCTCGGTTGCATCAATAGGAGTTATGGTGTCTAGATCGAGGGCGGTACTGGTACCATTCTACTCTGCTTTGGTTAGACCTCATCTTGAATACTGCGTCCAGTTCTGGGCACCCCAATTCAAGAAGGACATGGTCGAGCTGGAGCAAGTCCAGAGGAGGGTGACCAAAATGGTGAGAGGCCTGGAAGCCATGCCCTATGAGGACAGACTTAGAGAGCTGGGTATGTTTAGTCTGCAGAAGAGAAGGTTAAGAGGGGACATGATAGCCATGTTTAAATATTTGAAGGGATGCCATGTAGAGGAAGGAGAGGGCTTGTTTTCTGCTGCTCCAGAGACCAGGACAAGGAGCAATGGATTCAAGCTGCAGGAAAGGAGATTCCACCTGAGCCTCAGGAAGAACTTCCTGACGGTCAGGGCTGTCCGGCAGTGGAATCTGCTGCCTCCGAGTGTGGTGGAGTCTCCTTCCTTGGAGGTTTTTAAGCAGAGGCTGGATGGCCATCTGTTGGGAGTGCTTTGAACGTGTTCCTGCGTAGAAGGGGTTGGACTGGATGGCCCCTGGGGTCTCTTCCAACTCTACATTTCTATGATTCTATGATTCTACTCAGAGGGGGGAACAGTTCTTGATCTGGTTTCACCCTCCTGATTTGGGTCTGTTCTTTCTCACAGTGATCTGAGGCAGAGATTCAAGCCACAATGTACCATGATTTTTTAAGGAAACAAATATGACTGCCCGTACTAGCCCCACACCAGAAACTGCCTTATGCCGTTTGCAGCTCTGGAGCAACACTGAAAACATGGTGAGAGGCACTTTCACTTCAGCCCTATTTTTCAGTGCAGTCGATGGCTGGGTAATTTGAAGAATTTGACTGTTATCACAGTGAGTTCTGTGTATTTTCTGTTGATTAGATTCTGATCTGAACCGAAAGGCACATTCCTGAACGCAGGAATTACAAGCTAAGGGTCAGAAAGGTGTCAAAAGATGCAAGACTGCAACCAACGAATTTGGGGCCAGAGGATAAAAAAAAGATGAAATGCACAGGAAGGAAAGCTGGAAAAGAGGAATAATGTAGAAATACAAGATTTGCTTAAGCCCCTAATCCCAGCATCTAGCACAGTGGTTCTCAACCTGTGGGTCCCCAGATGTTTGTGGACTTCAGCTCCCAGAAGCCCCAGCCACTATGGTCAATGCTCAGGGCTTCTGGGAGCTGAAGTCCAAAAACATCTGGGGACCCACAGGTTGAGAACCACTGATCTAGTAACACAGTAGATAGGTTACTCAATGGGAATCTTAGACCAAGTGATCATTCAGCCTGATGCCAAATGTTACATAGACAATTGGTTTTTTAAAAAAGGTGTCATCCTTTTAATAGAGCAAGAAGGGAGCAATCTGATGATTAGAAACAACAAATTATCTGGTGGGTAAGGTCCGAAAGAACCCCACATGTGTATGATAGCAATCTGTAGCAATCCTGGGGGACAGATGTCTGGAAGGGGGGTTAAATAAATGATTTCCAGAAAGATGGCTAATCCTTGTGTACTATAATCTGTTCATACTTGCTCAATAATGGATTCTGCAGGCAGCTGCTGTTTACCTTGCCTTTTTTAGGCAGACACACACAGCTACATCAGGATTGGCTCAAGCAGAACCCTATTCTTTACCAGTGCAAGCTTTATTGCACTTTATATTAAAAACATGCTACTGCAATCAGACACTGAAGAGTCTGTATTTCTCTGGCTATCTTTCACCATCCTCCCAGTGCTGACGCTGCTTAAAAAATCCATCTAGACAGAGGATGGGGCAGAAAAGGGAGCTGGGCATGTGTAAAAAGACTTCGTGAAAAAGGAGTTTTACTGACAGAGGCTGTGCCAACTGAGATATCCTGCATATAAGAGTTCAGGCAAGTTTCTACTAACATCCTCTTTAAGACACTTTTACTAACCTCCTCACCTGCTCCCATCTTCCAATGTTTTTTGATAGTGATTACAAAGTACTGAAGTCTTGTAAGCACTTGGCACTTAATTTGTGCATCTTGTTGCTGCTGTTGCTGTGTGCCTTCAAGTCATTTCTGACTTATCGTGACCTCTCAAGGGGTTTTCTGGGCCTGAGAATGTGTCATGTGCCTAAGGTCACCTACTGGGTTTCCATGGCCAAGTGGGGAATCAAACTCTGGTCAAACTCCTGAACCACACTGTGTATTTTACTGACATTTTAAATACATTAAATTAATGTACTGTATTTTAAACGTCATTGTTGAAAATACACTGCTGTGTTTTATTGACATTTAAAATACATTAAAATGAGCGTACCGTAATTTAACATTGTTGTTGTGTGCCTTCAAGTCATTTCCAAGCTATGGTGAGCGTAAGGGTGAACAATCATGGGGTTTTTAGTGCTATTATTCCACTTTCAACATCCGATGGAATCCTGGGGTTTGCAGTTTAGGGAGGGGCCTCAAAGGAATAATAGCACTATAACAGTCCAGTGCAGAAATAGCCTAGACTTATGTTGTGTGGTCTTCCAAGACCTCTTCCCTCTCACAACCTGTCTGCCAGCTACAGCTCACTCACGCCCCCAACTGATCACACATGCACTGATCAAACACCCAAGGGAGGAGAATTGAAGGTAAACCCTCTGAATAATCTCTTGGTGTTATGTTAGCACCACAACTTTTTAAAATGCAAATTGAGTATATAAGGTGTTTGTTCTCCACTAGTTTTCAATTGCACCATTAAAGCTATTTTTAAAAACAACAACAAAGAAATAGAAAAGGACTTTCCTTCACTAGACAACCTTCACAGATTTAAAACCAAACTAGTTTTCCAGACTAAATCCCACTGCAAAATGTATTGTATTTTTACCACAAAGATGCCAGAGAAAGAACACCACGCTTTGAAGATACACAGAATCATGAACAATGATAGTTTTCCATTGTTACTGAATGTCCATGAGCTAGTCATCTTGCAGCTTTTTTCTTTTTTTAAAAAATCTTGATAAATTTATATTCCACCTTTCAGTGACAACACATTCGCAGGATGACTAAAATAAATGCTAATGCAAGAAACACTAAAACAGCTATCAATAAGCAGACAATTAGGTGATCCATGACTTGTTCTTTTTATCTCATCTCTCAAATAATTTGCTTCTAGATTTTGGGCCGTTTGGCTGATGAGCCTAGTTTTGTTCTGCAGAATTACAGCACTGGGATTCCATGCAACAATCAGAACATGGTTGACTACTCCAATTGGAAAATCCCATTTTGATCTAATCAGGATTATCACACAAGCATTCTCAGTAGCTATTGATTTTGTACTAGGTACAAAGAGGATAGAAAACGAGATCTATTTCAAAAGCACACTTCCCCTTTTTTTAATTTGTTGACTTGGATTCCATTAGCCTCCTCTCTATTCATCAGTTCACTTTTAATTCCCAAATCCATCCTTGGCTCAATTTCTTGACTGCTGTAAAAACCTGGATGGGGTAAAACAATTAAATTTTCACACTAGGCACCACTTTCTGGAAAGAAAAATATGCTCTCTGGAAAGAAAAAAATGCTCACTGTGCATTGCGGGCTGGCTGGCTCAGATACCCCTATGGAAAAGTTGAACAGAAACTAAAAATCTAGGAAATACAATCATATATTACAAAGAAGCCAAGTACTTGAAGGAATGATGTGTGGCCCTACACCAACTTGCTTGCCTACTAGGGTCATCTTCAGTGGGCGCCCACTCCCCTGCATTAAGCAAGGCAAGCTGAGGCTACGGAGAAGGCATCCTGTTTCTGGAACTCATTCCTCAGCAAGATTTGCCCGCTGGCAATACTGCTATTTGGTTGGTGCCAAAGGTCCTTTTCTTAATCTCAAGGTTTTGCTGTTAAAATATTTTTACCACTGTTTTAACCATTTAAAGGACTGCAGCGTAACTCTGTGTGATGTCATAATAAATAAGTAAAATAAAGTAAGTAAAATAGATAAGTAAAATAAAGCAAGTAAGTAAAATAATTAACTTCATTTCACTGATCTACCTTTGGTACTAACTTAAACACACTTTCTCTCACATAAATTCCATAGTGCATTACAGATACTTCTTACTTTCACTTTCTTTCCTTTCCTTGGGTGGTAGGCATAGTCCTTTGGGTGAGCCAACCACTGTCATCTCAAACGAAACACTAGAGAATGAGAAGTTGGTGCTGCAAGAGGATGTTCAGCTATAGTGGGAAAGGGATAACTGGGAGCCCCATTTGAACCACTGAAGGGATTGAAGAGGCAAACCATGGTGCATCTAGACTGTATCTAGAAGACAGATGTATGACAACACTGGTTTCCCCATACTGAATTGTGGCTTTGAGACTGAAAAATGTGGGTAAGACTATTAGGCTTGAAATCTGGGGCTCTAATTCAGTTAGAGTCTTGGGAGCAGAGTGGGAAAAGAACACAGAAATTTGCAGTTGCCCAGAATTTAAAAGAAAACTATCATAAAATGTTTCACAGGTACATGACACCAGAAAAATTGATGAAATTTTACAAAACAGGAACAGGGCAATGCTGGAAATGTCAAAAGGAGGTCGGTACGATGTTTCACATGTGGTGGTCATGTAGCAAAGCAAAGAAATATTGGGGGGGAATACATAATAAGATCTCTACAATATTGAAGATGCAATTTGATAAGACACCAGAAATTTGTTAAATATGACACATATGTTGGACGGTACTGTTTTAAAGAAATACTGGCAGATAATATTGTACATGGTCACGACAACTCGAATAGAATATGCAAGATTATGGAAAACTCAGCAAATACCTACAATTGATCAATGGTGGGCAACTTTTATTGAAAACAAGAATGCAGATATAGTCTTTCAGAGACTAAAGGGCAAATCTGACAAAGAGATTAAAAAAAGATGGGAAATAGTGTAGGGTAATTGTTGGGTACTATCAGATGACAATGCTTAGTATAAGTATATGGTTTATCAAGAGGATGTAATCAGATGAATAGTATGATATGATATAATACAATATCTAGTACGGATTTATTGCAGTAGATATCATGAAATATTATCAATATTATTGTGGTACACTTAATTTTAGCACGCTGATTATATAGAAGAATTTGGAATCTAGGGAGGAGAGGAAGATTACCAGAAATATTTCAATGAATTATAAAACACATATTATATAACTGTATATGTTGGAATTTTAATAAAATTATTAAAAAAACCCAGAAATCTGGGGCTCTGTAATTTGCTATAGAATTGATGTGCGTTAACAATTAACTGTGATATTAATCGGCATTTTAGACACTCAGACCTCATCAAACAACCTTGCTTTAGAGTTGTTTATTCTTCTCTGGTCCTGTTTATAATCAGTATGTGCAAAAAGGAGGACACTGCAAACGTGAAAAATATCTTTGAGCATGACCTAGGATGTAACAAGGTCATGTAGACTCGGGAAGTTAAGGGTCAGATAGAATGTAACACATGTACAAGCTGTGACTCTGTTAATGCTGATGCATGAATCTTTTCTGTAAGCATTCTTTAAAGCAAACATAAAAATGGTAGAAGGAGGAAAGCCTGAAAGAATAAATTGCTCTTCCTGGGATCCTTTGGCCAAAGTTATATATGTCTGTCTGTCTGTCTTTCTTTCTTTCCTTCTCTTTTCTACCTTCCTAACTTGTGTTTGGGCGTTCAAGCTAGCTCCATGTCCACCTGGGGATATGTTTGTTTGTTTATCTACCCTAACAAGACCTTTTAGCCCCTCTGAATTTGGTGCTCTACAATCTCCGTCGCTCAATACTCCTTTTTTGGATGATCCAGAAATGCTGTATTTTGTGGAAAAACAAGCTCAGACTGCAGTGTATTCCCACGATTTTTATTCCTTCACTAGACATTGTCTTTTCACCCACACTACAACAGTGAGATGTAATGACATGTGCCCCAGGCTGTTAGAAAAGACTTTTGGAGCTGAGAAGTTAATGGAGAGAACATCATATCCTGAAGCCATAACCATGTGGTGCTGGAAGCTTGCCTGCTATTTAAGTGAAAGTGGTCAGGAGAGAAACACAGGCCTCTAAGGAACCCCAGATTGCTAAAGGAAATTGTGATAGTATTCAAAAGTAGCACGCTTCCTTCCAAGGCAAAATGAAATCAATTCACTAGCTGTAAAGAAAAAATTTCCCAGCGAGAGATGACACTTTCCCTCTCTCTCATTTTGGGTCAAATCCTGGTACAATATTTAGACCCAATAAAATTAACCCTCGAGTAATCTTTTGTATGAAAACGTGTAATCAAAATAATGTATCCTTAAACTTTATTAGATCCACATGGGAAATAAAGATCGCGTTATTGTCATATGAATTCCATTTTTCTTTTTTACTCTATGCTAGAAGTTTCTAATGAAACCAAATATAATGGGAGGGAAGTAGACTTCTATAGCACATTATTTCTATGATGTTCCAACCAAAAAGGTATCTGCATGTATTACCTGCTGTTATTTACATGGATGCAGACTAGCATAGTCACAAATCATGTTTGCAATTAGGGAAGACATATTGTCACAGCTGCAGCTCTGCAACATGTGCATGTGCACAGAAACTTTATATGAGACAATATAAATATTTTGTTATAACTTCCGTATTTGTAAGACAGCCCAAGTGAAATGGCTCATGTGCAAAGGTTGCTCTCTGTTAGCTAAAAAAGAAAAAGAAAGAAAGAAATACACTGCATAATATCACAGCTTAAAGTTACTAGCAGAGGTAAGCTTTTCAAGTATCTTAGGAGGTTATATTATGGGCCAGTTTAAATGACATGATAATTGATATATGATATGCCAGGAATTTGGAAGAGTCTTGGTTTACTGCTTATCAGTAGTACACTGATACATGCTGACTGATCTCTTTCATTTAAAATGGCAATGGCTAAACTTAATAGCAATAGCAATAGCAGTTACATTTTTATACTGCCTATCACTGCTAAGTACTCCCTAAGTGGTTTACAATGTTTTTAGCTAATTGCCCCCAACAAGCTGGGTACTCATTTTACCGACCTACAGAAGGATGGAAGGCTGAGTCAACCTGGAGCTCGGCAAGATCGAACTCACAACCTTGTGGCTGTAGCACCAGCATTTAACCACTGTGTCACCAGGGCCCCGTAGTTGGTTTATTGTTTACTGAATTCAGAAATTCAAAGGTAGACAATTTCTCTTCTCAATCCAGGGTATCAGCTTTCTTTTTTCTGGGTTACTGGGAAATAATACCAAAGAGCATTTCTCACTGCAAGCAGCTTCTGCATGACAAGCCAGAATTCCTGAACAACCTTGGCTTGCTATGTCATGCAAAACGGACCAATGTGATAGCAAGCAAGAGAACCTACTTGGTTTTTGGCACACCCAACTTTACTGTGAAGGTACAACTAGCCATACCTTCACAATAATGTTGGATGTGCAATTATTTCAGTGCCAGCTAAGGCATTTGAGAAATTTAACAGACAGATTACGTATTTTTTATTGTTATTTGGAACCTTCTTGTCCTGCAGTGATGGTATCTATTCTTGTGTGTTTATTGGTTTACTTAATCTTTCACTACCCCCCTTGTAAAACATCTTAATACATAATGTGTCCAGTTAAGAGAACAGATAAGAGACCTCAGAATGACCTCTGCTCAAGGACCGTAGGATCTGCCAATATGAATTACCAGGATCCTGATGTGACTGAGTATAACTCTTTATATCTTAATAGAAGACCATAAATTTTCTTAGGCCAACTTCTGTTGGAAGAGAATGCTTAATTTTGTATCTCAGCAAACCACTCAGAATATGAAACAAAGGTTATTTCTGAATTTTATACAGAACAAGTTTTACTGTAGAATCAAAGCATGGCATTGAACCAAGTATATTACATCCTAATGAATCACAGACCCATTCTAGAACATCAAACAGGTGCTGGTACAAGTTCAGTGAGGGACTGACACAGTAAGCCATTTTAAGGTCATGAAAAAGAACAATTAGGAGATTCATTTTTCCATGCCAACGTGTAAGAGGAAGTCTTGTCATATTTGAACGGATCATGAGGCATTTTGACCCCAATGTAGAAGCCTATTTTCTTGTATATATAAAAGATAATACATTACTCTTTGTTAATGGGTGGGTAGATGATTCACAGCATCTCTGTAGCTGTGTAAATATGAATGCTAGAACACCAAGCTTTTGGACCTTGCTGAAGGCAGCCATAATTTAAGCACAATGAATTGGAATTAATTGGAGGCATTTAAAGCTTTATTGAGAATCAGATCTTCTTATCTCAGCATTTTACAAAGATAGGATGAGATAAATGTCTGCCTCAGGCCTAGGAATTTGCAGAAAGCGTTAGAAATACTTATCTTTAATGAAAAGGTCATCCAAGGCTTTCCCAATGTGTTAACTGTCCCAAACAGTTGTAACAAAGTTCTTTATATTCAAACTGGTACAAATGAAAATTCTTAATCTTATCAGTTCTATATTAGTCCTGCTTTGTCATTATTACTGAGCAGGAAATATGTTCCATGGCTGTCTTTTTCCAAGCCTCTACATATTGACACAGCAACGGCTTTCCACTTTACGGTTATACAAAATGCAAAAATCAAATCACACAGGAATTACAATTCATCTAGCTGCTTAGGAAAGAGTTATGGATAGCAACAAATTATTAAAGATCTACAGGCTGTATGGTAATAGAATCTCCTTCAAAGAATGTTAGCTGTGTCACATTCATAAACAGAAACGGAAACTGAACAATAAAAAAAAAATTAAGTGTGCAGTACGATGAATTTGGGCTGTCATACAATGGGCTGTTTGCCTGAAACAAATCTTTGAAGATCAGACAGGTATAATTATCAATAAAGCTGGAGGACAGAAGATGTACGTATTTAAAGAGTCAAAGAATTATAAAACTGGAGGTGGCCTTGTGAGTCGTCTGGTTCTGCCTCTGTTCAATACAGGAATACCAGGGCTATATATGCTTAACACGTGGTTTTCCAGCTTCTGCTTCAAGACTTTCAGGTAGGAAAAGCCCACCATCCTTCAGGAAACTGGCTCCATTATTTAAGTGCTTTTATACTTAAAAATGTTTTTCTACTGTTCCACTGATATAAAAGCGTCAAGATTCACGCAGCACCATCACTCAACTTTTTCAGTGTACCTAGCCTGGAGAAATTATTCAAAGACATATCCGTGTTGGTCTGGATCCATACGCAGAGGAATCTTGTAGCACCTTAGAGACTGAGAGGAAGAAGTTGGGGCTAGCTCCAGTGTCCTTCACTTTTCTCCACATCAGCACTTAAATGGTCCTAACACAGAAACGTTTGCATTCAAAGTAAATTCAGTTGTTGGATGAGATGTGACGGGGTCAGAGGAATGGGGCTATAATGTAAACTTGGAAAGGGAAATTACCATTTTAAAGAATGGATAGAGAAAACACAAAAGTTAAATTAAAATTGCTGCTTGAAGCAATTGATTGTAGGTCACGAGGGATATAAGGAACATCTACTTGTACCTTTTATTTTGCTTCTTTGGATCAGTCACCTAATATTCAAAATGGCTCTTGACCTGAAAAATGTTGCCCACTGCTGATCTAAACTTTCAGAAAATAACAAATTAGATTTAGAAAAAGGCTTCAATTGAAAAGGATGGAGAAGGGAATCTGTGTCATGATCTCAAACTGCAGCCACAAGTAGAGGGCAACAGAATGTTGTAACTGTGTAGAGTTGCTAGATCCAGGTCCCGAGAACAATCTGACAGCAAAAAAAACTCCCAAACAAGAGATCCTTGAATCAGAAATCCCAAAGATAACATCCACTAAGCAAGATTTCTCCCACTGAACCCAACCCCTTTGTTGGTATGTTTTAACTACTTCTAATTTCATCTTATTTTGCAATTAATCTTTTAATAATACTTGTTAAAGTTACTTGGTTTGAATCTCATGTTTTTCTTTTCAGAAAAGGCAGTTTACAAATCAATCAATCAACCAAAGTATTTAAAAATGTTGTGAGGTTCAGTGTAACAGACAGCGACACACTGCTCCAGTCTATCTTCTGGTATAGCCTATCCACCAACATCTCTGCCTCCAAAGCCAGCCTGAGCATAGATTAGAAAAGATCAAAATATTTTGGGTGTCCTTGTCACACCCAGCATTCAACCAGTACTTGTGAGTACTGCAGAAAAGAAGATTAAGAGGGGACATGACAGCCATGTTCAAATATTTGAAAGGCTGTCATATTGAAGAGTGAACAGGCCTACTTTCTGCTGTTCCAGAAACTAGGATAAGGAGCAATGGATTCAAGCTACAGGAAAAGCAATTCCACTTGAACCTCAGGAAGAACTTCCTGGAATATGCTGGCTCGAAGGGTGGTGGAGTCTCCATCTTTGGAGGCTTTTAAACAGAGGCTAGATGGCCATCTGTTGGGAGTGCTTTGATGTGTGTTCCTGCATAGCAGGGGTTTGGACTCGATGGCCCCTGTGGTCTCTTCCAACTCTAGGATTCTATGATTCTATTCAGCTGGTACTGGCATACAACTTCAACATGACTTACAAAAGAAACCCCTTGCACTTAGCCATATTAAAGGACGTGCTCTTTAACTGGTTTCACTCTGGAAAAAACTCAGAGAGATAATTGCAGGATTTCATAATCTCCACAATGTCTGCTAAGAGGACCTTTCAATCCATCGGTATTTGCTGAAGCAACTCACTTAATAGAGAAACTGGTGGTAAAAAGCTCAGGGTTTAATAAAATACACACTGAAAAGGGAAACTGTTTCAACATAAATCTGGCCTCACAGGAAAACAAACTTGAATAAAAATAATGCTATTAAAAAAAAAAGGGCAAGGATAAGAGATCTAAATCCTCGGCATTCTTCCCCCATCATTCTGTTCCCAGAAATGGAAGTCAAGACACAAGATTATATATAAGAGAAGCAAAACTTCTCAAAGAGATTGGAAGGCTATAGTTCAAATATACAGGTGAGTATCTCATCCACACATACCGGCAATGAAATGTAAACTTTGCGCTTGTAAAACCACTCTGTATTATGTTCTTATAGCAAGTCAATGCTGATCTGATGTAGAGGTAATCATAGCAGCTGGCCATTCACACCTGCACTGAAAACGTCTAGAAACAGGCGTCAACCTTAAAATGATACATAAACGTGAGGATACAGAAATCTGAAATATGATTATGTTTGGCCATCATAGCTCTTTTGCAAAATGCATTAGTAAATTCTTGTTTGGCATAGGACAGGTCATTGTACAGGGGTTTGCTTATTTAAGGAAGGTCAAAACTATCCCCCATCAATAAATCTGTACATGCTCCCTCCTCCTGAAAAAAATAAATAAATCGGGGTAGATTTCTGTGGACCTCTGGAGTTTGTGCTGCCCTTTCAGAGTCATCTGAGGACAGTGGAACAAGCTTGACAATCCTAGAACTCCCATGGGTTTCTGAATGCACTGGTATGTCTGTGCAATCATTCAGGACCTAAAGGTAAGTTGTAGACTGTGCGTCCACTGTGATTAAGCTCACATTGGTTGGCGATATAGTGGCAGCAGAGTCCTAGGAAAGGCCAAATCTATCCTGGCACTTCATGGCCTATCCAGAAGTTTCTCTTGGAAAATTTTGGGTGCAATCTCAGAATCTTGTCCAAGGACCAGGACTTGGGAGCCTTTCTCCTTATAAGCAGGGGATCCTGAAAGTTCAGAAAGACTAGTAATGTAAAAACTGACACCTCCTTCAGTGGTGAGAAGCTACCCTATGAATACATTTTCTGCTCACACAGTATGTGTTTTCAGCTTCACCTCTCAGCATACCAATGCCATTCTTTTTATGTGGCTAGTTACGTGGCAAAGCTGCATTGATAGGTAATTTAGAACCAATTCCTTAAAGAGAACAGCATGGGGGAAAATGAGTAACAAACAGGCATCAGATCTGTTCCCTGATCCCTAGATTTTCAAAACAAAGATACAGTTAGGTACAAATGAATGCAGCCCTGGGGGTTCATTAGGCCTGTCTTCTCAGAATTATTTCTGTACAGAAAGAAGGATCAGGTATCAGCTGATCTGCAAAAACTTTGATTACTAGAGTCTTGCTATGTATTCCTAGTCAAAAGATGCAGGGGCATAATTAGAGAACACAGAGATTAATGCTTGCTGAACAGCAGCAAAGAAAACAGATGGAGTGCAAGTTTTTGCAGCAAAAGGAGCGTAAACATCACTTTAGATTTGGTCTAATGCATGCTTTCATATGGGATTCTTTGCTCGCTTTTGTGAAATTAATCTGCAAGTGAAGATTCTAAGAAGTAATAAAGACACTGAGATAAATGTACAAGCACTTCAAAAGCTGAGATTCAAGGTACCAAAAATCAAAGTCCGGAAAGGTTTTTTTCTTTCTTCTTTTAAATTTCAACTCTGCTTTATGTCTCTGTGGAAAAACACAAGAGGGTTCCAAGTAGAAGACAATGGCATCTCAATCCCCAGCAAAACTCTGTAAATGATATAGGGGGACTGCATAGTAACAGCCTCATTTGGAAAATGTTCTATGTACTCCCGTGAATAAGTAGAACATTTTTATTAGGAGCATTGTTAACCAGATACCTCATGTTGTATGGAAAGTCAAACAATGTTATTATGTAGGTTTATTACAGGTAGGCTCTGCTTTCAAATTATAAAGATATACCTAATGGTGAAACTGGACACAAGGAGAAAGGGCAGAAATTTTGTGACCTGAATAGAAACCTTTAAAAAAAAAGAAAGGTCAAAAGTGAAGAAATTTCCAAAAGCATTCCTCTGTTTTTCAAAGTTCAGACTGTGATAATATGCTATTCTGCTGTCTGCCTGTCCTCACAAAAAAAAAGAGGAAAAAAGAAAAAAAGGCAAACTGAGGCTTTCACATCCCCAAAGTCCTAGCAATAGAACAAATTAAAGAGCTAAACAAAGAAGGCAATACTGACTCAGTGGGAAAGTCACTGATAATCCATATTATCAGCCTGGCAAACTGACTCGTCTTGTAATTAAATACATCCAATTCGTTTTTCAATGTCCCAAACATTAGCTTCTACCAGTTTTATTGCTATCATTGGTAAAGGGAGAGCAGATGAATTATAACTCTGACTTTCAAGACAACAGAGGACGTGATTCTTCAGGAGAGAAACACATGTTTAATAAAAAGATCTTTAAATCATAGCAGAATAGAAATACTTCCTAGACCTATAAAATGTTGCTAAAAACACGCTGCCAACTTCACCGTACAACAGGGGTGTTTTGACTCAGCACAACCAATGTAGCCTGTGTGGTATTATTTAAAAATAATTAAACTGATTCAAAACAATATCAAGTCAGCAGCAAGAACAGAAAAATTTATGAGGTACAATATAGTTAGGAACAACTTTGGAGATATGGGGCAACCCATAGATCAGATGCAAAAGCACCACTAACAAGGAAGACAAGCTTAATCCCATGCCCCTTTCATCATTCTTAGTGTAACGGTGTGAAAGGTCTATTTATTTATTTTATTATTTTAGTAAATCAAGAGATCTCAAGGTGGCTTACAAATAGCATAAAAACATATTTAACAGGTTAATAAATAGTGAGATAGTTTGAACAAGCTAAGAACATACTAAACAAAAATGAGCTTAAAACAAATCTTAAAAAAATAAAGTCTTAAAAGCGACATATCATAGTCTTTAGGTTGAATTACTGAGGCCCAAAGGTTTTGGTAAACAGCCAATTTTTTACTTGGCACCTAATGACATGAGTATAGGTGCCACTTGGGTCTCTCAAGGGGGACAGCATTCTACAGTTGGAGTGCAAGCATATGTCAAGAGAGGAGATCCCTCACGTATTGAAATCCGAAGCCAGCTAGAGCCTTAAATGTCACCATGAGCATCTTGAATTCTGACCAGAAAGGAATTGGCAGCCAGTGCGATTCTTTTAAGACTGGCATTCCATGCTGTCTATATGATATGATATTCCAATCAGCCATCAAGCTGTTCCATTGTGCACTAGTTGCAGGCTCAGGCTAGTTATTTCTGTCTAGGAAAAGGCCGTAGCTGATGTACCAGTCAAAGCTGGTGCAAAGCACTCTGAGCCACAGAGTCCACTTGGGCTTCCAGTGACAAGGATGGATCTAGGAGTGCTACTAAGCTATGTACCTAATCCTTTAGGAGGAGTGTAATGCCACCCAGAACAGGATGTTTACTCAGTTCCCAGATCCAAGAACTGCCAACCCGCAGAGTCTCCATCTTGCCAGAATTCAGCTTCATTTTATTGACCCTCATCCAGCCCATTACAGCATCCAGGCACCCTCCCAGTTGATTCGGATGACAAGGAGCAAAACAGATGAATTTCATCAGCATACTGACGGCACCACACTCCAAACTCTCTCCTGAACTCCCCCAGCAGCTTCATGTAGATACTGAACAGCATGGGAAATAAGACAGAACCCTGTGGCACACCACAGCTCAATTGCCACAGAGCTGAACATGAATCCCACAATGCTACTGTCTGGAACCAGCCCTCCAGGTAGGAGCAGAATCACTGTGGAACATTTCTTCCTACTCCCACCCCACAGAGCCAGACCAGTAAGATGCCATGATCAATGGTATCAAAAGCCACTCAGGGATCCAGGAAAATCAACAGGGTAGGACTCCTCCTGTCATTCTCCTGGAATAGGTCATCAGTCAGAGCAACCAAGGAGGTTTCAGTGCCCTGTCCTGGCCTGAAACCAGACTGAAATAGGTCCAGATAATTGAGACTAGGTAGGGGGAGTAAGCAAGAATGGAAGTTTATTCATGGAAAAGGCAATTATGAGCACCTACCCAAATACCCACGTAGCTAAATAGGCAGACGCTTGATTTATCAAAATGAAATCTAAAATGATCTCAGTTACCAAAATAAAATCTGAAATATTTTGTAGACATACACAGCACAATCTCTTTCAAGGTGCAGCAGGAATACCAGCTGGTGAGCTGTAGCAATTTTTTTTTAAAAATCTCTCTCTCATTTTCATTTCTAGGAAGACTGTAATTTTAAATTCTGCTGCATGGCTGCTTGGTGGAAATCGGTTTTGAGAGAGCAAAGGTCCATTTCCTCTGACACTTATCTCTTAGGGCTGATTTAAAAGAATATCACCATCTCCTACTGCAGTGGCCTTCAGGTTTTTCTGGAAAAGAAAAATCCAGCAAAAATACCCAATATAATTGTTAATTACCTGGAATGTCAGCCAAGTTTAACCTATTGAAACTTAATTTATGGATTCATCTGGTGGGGGGGTCAGTATCTGCCACGGCATACTGCTTCAGAGACCTGTTCTTGACAATAGTCTGGAACACGAGCTTCTTGAACAAAGGAAGCTTTAAGCGTGACTACGTGTTCACCTATAATAAGGAAACCTTAATAAAAGAGCCACTTAGGAAAGTGTTTAAGATAAGGTTTTTTTTCCATTTAAAAAGACTCTCCCTGTAAGTTCAAGTATTGCCCTTTCCTCATATCTCAGTACATTAATTACCAAATCTCCCAAATGACATAATTTGACAAAAGGCTCAGATTGTTCAATATTCACAGAAATCATGACTCATGATAGGGAATAGAGCTGAATCACATACCAGCTACTTGGTCTTCTCTAAGTCTACAAACATCATGGGAAGTTTTCTTTTAAAAGATGAGAACTCTACAAAGCCACATCAGCAGAGAGCTAACACTATAAATCACTGAATGCTTCCAAACAGTTTTTATTGTGCAATTGCCCTGACTCGCTCACCAAATTTTACAGGGATTCCAGAGGACATTTTCCATTTCTAATCCACCTGTGTTTTCCCACTGCTACTCCCATTTGCTTTTGCTTTTTTAACCCTCTTAGGGAGAAACAGAATACCTATACAATGCTTTTTGATAATAGTCTTAGGAACTTTCCATTTGGATGCATCCAATGAAAAAGACAGCGTTCAAAAACATCCAAAACCCCTTTTTATACATTATTAGTAGTCCCATGAACAACTAGGTGAGGTGGACCAATATTATCACTTCAGTAAATGTAGTGGACACTATCAGGACAGAATAAGAATAAACAGAATGGTTTCTCATTGGCAAGAACATCACAGAAAGGTGCATTTGACCACCCTATCTGTCTAATTCATATGCAGAACATATTATGCGGAAAGCAAGATAAGACCCAGAAGAAGTAGATGTGGAAACTGGTGGAAGAAACATTAATTATTTAAGCTATGCAGATGGTGCCATACTACCACTAGAACATAGGAAAAACTTGCAAAGACTGATGAAAGTTAAGGAGGAAAGGGCAAAAGCAGGCTAAGCATTAAGAAAATAAAAATAATGATGACAGATGATTTATATAACTTTAAAATGGCAGATGAATATATCAAAATTGTTAAAGATTTCCATACCTTGGCTGAGTCATTAATCAAAATGGAGAGTACAACTCAACAAATCAGAAAATTTTGTTATTTTTGTTTAATATAATACAATAATACAATAAATACAATATAATACAATAAATTTCTTTAAAAAAAAAGGAAATCAGAACCAGACTAAGACTTGGAAGGGCAAAGATCTTCAAGTATAAAGACATATTATTTAATAGCAATGTCAGAATCATCCATGCCATAGGATTTCCGATCTGCGTATATGGTTGTGAAAGCTGGACAATGAAGAAAGCTGACAGGAAGAGAATCAACTAATCTGAAATGTGGTGCTAGAGGAGAGTTTTACACATAACACGGACCAACAAAATGACAAATAAATGGGTCTCGTCGTAAATTCAAACTGAACTTTCCTTAGAAGCTAAGATGATGTAAGTTGAAGCTATCATGCTTTGGACATAACATGAAATGCCATGTCTCATTGGAAAAGATGTTAACACTCTTTAAAGCAGAAGGTAGTAGGAAAAGAGGAAGACAATGTTACAGATGGATCAACTGAATTCATCAGTTGCCCAACAAGCCTTGTCTGATGCCAACACTGCTATCTTGTTGGTGCCAACGATCCTTTTATTTGCCCAGGAGTTCCTCTTAAGTTATTTTTACTACTATTTTAACCGCTTTATTTAAATTATTATGATATAGTTTGTGCAACGTCATAATGCAAATACTAGTATATATGCTTACAAATCAGTGAAGACATTGTTGAACTTAAAAATATATCAATAAAATAAGTAACTCTATTCCACTGATCGACTTTTGGTGTGAACGTGAATACGTTTTCTCTTGCATAAATTCTACACTGTGCTTCTTTCTATACTTTTTTTCTCTCAAAGAACAAAAGAGGCTGTTTTGCTTGGCAGGCAAAAGTATTTTGGTGAATCAACCTGTGATTTTATCAGGACTATGCAACAGGGAGCTGACAGCTACAAGGGGATGTTCTGACATGACACGCAGAAGCTGATAACTTGTGAGCACACTTGAATTACGGGAGAGATTTGGAGAGGCAAGCTATGGTACCACTTGAGATTGAACAAGAATGACTATTTCTGTGGTACCACCACTGCTTTTCCCATAAAAATATGGGGCTCTGAGAATGAAAAAAAGAGGAAGATCACATTACAGATAGATTGATTTGATCAAAAAAGTGACCCTGAGTTTGCAAGATCTGAACAGAGATGTTAATAACAGGAGATCCTGTTACTAATATCTCTGTTCAGATCTTGCAAACTCAAGGTTGTGAAACCGACTTGATAGCACATGACAAGAACAACAGAAGTAAAGTAAAATATAAGGCATGTAACAAATACCAGTGTGTTTGAGGTAAGGATGTAAATCCTGATTTAATCAATCCTTGTATGGCAAACAAGGAAAATCTCCCTCCCTCCCTCCCTTCTTCTGTCTCTCTGTCTTATATGAAATAGCAAGGGGGTTTTCTGCATTTTTAAGTCTGTTTTCCCCATTTTTTAAAAAACGGACAAAAATTAAAATTGTGAGAAATACTGCTGTGTGGCATGGGCTATTTAGTAATAGCAGCAAGGGATGGGTTTGGCATCTGATCCATCAGGCCATTCTTTTGTGCTTGTTAATATGAATATAGGGCCCAAATACCCTAAAGGCATCAGATCCTGTCTGATTTTGGAAGCTACGCAGGATCAGCCTTAGTCAGTACTTGGATGGGAGGATACTAGGTGCCTGCCATAAGCTATATTTCAGAGGAAGGTACTGGAAAAACCACCTCTGAGTATTCCTTGCCTAAGAAAACCCTATGAAATTTATGGAATTGCTTCAAGTCAACAGGTGACGTGGAGGCATATGTGTACACACAATATGAATGTGGCTAGCTACACAAAAGGAAAAGATGATAATTCAAATATATTTTGACTAAACTAAAGAAAAACAGCAAAAAAAAGAGCTTGCTCTCTTTGTCTCTTAGCAAAGGCAAGATCTCTTGTGGACTTGGAGAATCCCTGACAAACTATCTTGGCGTGGTGAGATTACTAACCAAAATCTTGCAAGCTGCCATATAGTTTCACTTCCCTAGTGTGAGATCAAAAGCTGAATGACATCCGCATCTATGCTAGTTGGTGTCTATGTGACAATTTCAATTGTTCTCTTCAGCATTCATATAATCCTAGAGATCTTTAAAATAATGAAAAAATAAATTCTATGGATTAGGAAAATCCAAAATGAAATCTCTCCTAGCCACACACACACACACACACACACACACACACAGTGATCCCAGTAATTCACATCCATTCCCAACCCTGAAATCATACACTATAGCCACATAGATACACAAAAGCTTTCTCACCAATAGAATTCTGTATTATCATTTATTCAATTTGTACCAAATTGTATAGTCCAAAATAGGACTCTCATTGCAACAAGTGAACAGACAAGGTGTACTTGCCACTTTTCTCCTTGATGGAGAACCACTAAATCCACAATATTGAATCTAACAATGTGACATTCAGATCCACTGTTCATTAATGACAAGACAGTCACTCATAAGCTCCCCTCTCCATCAAGTGATATTAGTTACACATGCTGAAAAGGGCTTTTGGCATGATGGAAAATTCAAATGACAAGGTTGTGCTGTGCTAGATGTGGAGTTCATTAGCATTTCAAATGCCACAGGCAGGCACAAGAATATTCATTTTTAAGGTGTTCAGATGTAATTAAAAGCAGTCAAAGCATAACCTTGCTTGGTTATGAACAGCAAATCACCCTAAGGAATGGATAACGATGACAAAGATAATCAGACAAAGAGAACAGGCCAGAGCTTACCAGTTAATGTATCAGGAATGAGTCTCAGCAACCCATGCAAAATTCCTGCAGCTTCTCCTCTTGCTGAAACAAATCACTCTTAGCACATAAACACACATACAGTTCTTATCCACAGCTATAATTTTTGTCATTTGTCAGTACTGACGTTAAAGCTAATCTGGGTTTTCATTAACTCAGCACTGAAAAGGTTACCAAAAATTCTGATTTGGCTGACTGTACTATGACAGATATTGAAGTTAAAATATATACCCCATTTGGTTGCAAGTATTTTGTGCATGTGTGTGTCAATCCTCTCTTTATCCTTGTCTTAGAACATTTCCACCCTACACTGCTATGGTGCTGTTATTCTGCTTTCAACATCCTGTGGAATTCTGGGGTTTGTAGTTTACTGAGGCCAAAGAGCTCTGTGGCTGAGAATTCTAAATGCCCCTCCATAAACTGAAAACCCCAGGATTCCATAGGATGTTGAAAGTGGAATAATAGCACTTTAACAGTGTAGCGTGGAAATGGCCTTAGTCTGAGCAGCTTCCTTTTCAAAACTCTAGTTGACCTGGCCATCAAGTCATTGAAATTTAAAGTAATCCTTTTATTAAAGGGCTAATGTTTTTCAACATTCTTACTGGCAGCACTTTACTTTCACAAACCCAGTGAGCTGGTTGTTTGTGCTAAAATTAATACAGTATAAATGGACTTCTTTCAGTGTGACTCACCTAAGAACAACTCTTCATCTTTTGTTTTAACAAACAATTTGGTATCATTAGTAAATATGGCCACCTCATTGTTCACCTCTAACTTAAGATAACTGATGAACAAAACCTAACAGATTCCTGCATACTCTTGTGCAAATCTGTTGGATTAAAAAGTGTTGCTGTTCAATACCTGGAGGAGTTGTATGATCCAGGATGAGCAAGCTGACCTTGTATGTATAACTGAAACCTGGTTTACTTATGAAAGGTGTACCACCTTGACAGAATTGTGCCCACCAAGTTTCTGGACACAACTGCGGCCAAGATTTGGTGGGTAGGGAGACGGAGCCACAGTGAGCTATCACAAATCCATCCCCTTATTAAGGCACCCTGTCTGACAATCTATTACCTAGTAACAGAGTGGGCATCCACTCTGCTGCTCAAGCATCTCGCTGCTTGAGCTGCTGCAGGAGGTATTGGAAGTCGTATTGATCTCCTCCAAAATGATCTGTGTTGGAGGATTTTAACATTCATGCTGAGGCCTTCTGATTGGGACCAGATCAGGATTTCCTGGCTTCCATGGAACTGTCTCAAGTAATAGCCCTACACATGTAGCAGGCAACACTTTTGATCTGGTTTTTGCTAGTCAGAATAAGGGTTCTCTATGAGTATAATTCAAAAGAACTCCATTGTCATGGAAGGATTACAGTCTGATGGGGTTTAAATTTTGTGGTGACTCCTAACCTCTGCAGGGATGGTACAATCCAAGAAAATGATCTGCCCACAGAGACTAATGGGTACGGAAGAATTCCTCAAAGTTTTTAAGGGATCTTCCAAGCTGTGATTGTAGCCTGTTCAAGACGGAGTGGCTCTCCCTCTGAAAGATCAGGTTTATAGCTTGGAGGTTCTCTTAGACCCAGCACTGCTCCTGAAAGCCAGGTGGCTGCAGTAGCCAGGAGTACCTTTGGTCAGTTTCAGCTGGTGCCCCAGCTTCAATCTTTTCTGGGGATCTTTTCTCGGTACAGCGGCTCATGCCTTAACTGCTTCAATGAAACTACTGCAGTGGGCTGTACATGGGGCTGACTTTGAAAAGTGTTCAGAAGATAAGGCTAGTGCAAAATGCAGCAGCCAGACTGCTGTCACATATGTATATTGGAGATCATATGACACCAGTGTTGCAAAAACTGCACTGGTTTCCAATTTGCTTCCACACTCACTTCCATGTCACTCTGACCCACATGCTTGCAGACATTAATCTTAGAGAACTGTAAAACTCTTGGAAAGATACCATTAAGTCAACCAAGATGCCATAATTTGGACTGCTTCATGTTCCACCTCCTTCAGTGGTCAGGTTATGTTAGTTCAAGGATTTCTCTCCATGTTACGGAATTTCCAAGAAAATCGTGGCTGGGCCATTCCTCCCTCCTTTTGGAGACTGGGAGAAACTATTCTTCAGAAAGCTTTCATAGAATGGAGGCTAAACTGACCTTGTGATCCTCCCCTATTTCAGTTTTTGTAATGTTACTGTTATATTGATTTTTTGTTGTTTTACTGTTGTCTATGTCGCTTTGAGAGAATACAGATTAAGATGGCTCTCTCACATTACTTGCTTTTTTACTTTTTTAAAATTTTCATTGTTTTATTGATTTTTAGCTCATATTTTACAGTTGTCTATGTATCTTATATTTCTTGGAAAGCACACTCTGTGAGGGGCAGCACACTCTGGCCTTGGGTCATTAGCCAGGGTCAAAGAGTCAAGAGGCAGCTCCTTCCCATTTCTTCTAGGAACAGCCTTTTGGCAAATGAGAGGAGGCAACTGGGTGCCTTCTAACAACAAGTTGCATAAGCAGCTGAAGGGAAGTGACCTCGTGCCCTGCCAGGAAAAAAATAGATACAGTTGTCCCTCCACATTTGCTAGGTTTAGAGGATCCTCACAAAACTAGAAAAAATTACAAATATAAAAATGTGTATATGAATGTCTCTGCAGGAAGGGGGCTGAGGCATGGTAGGAGAACAGGTACCTGTTGGGAGTTGGAGTTTCCCAGGGTGTCAGCCCTTTGGGGAAATTCTATGAAAGCTAAAGCTGTTAGGAATTAGCCTTCTCTTAGCAGAGTTGTAGAAAAAGCTTGTCTCAATCTCTGTGTGGCTTCCTTGAAAAGAGACTAACTTGGAAAGCAAAACAAGGCAGGTAGTTTCGGGTTCCAAACTTAAAAGATTACTAATAAACTTTACAGTTACATATACATTGGAGAAATTAGATCCTAACTAACTAACAAAAGGATTAGGGAAGATGGTAGCTTCATTCTTAACTCACCAACTTCTTGGTGGAGAGGCTGGCATAGCAGAGAGAAGGTGCTAAAAGCAAGATTGCAAAGGGGCAAAGAAGAGATAGGCGTGTTCTTCTATGTAAGGCCAACAACTGACTTCAGGATGTATCTGTGTTATTTAAAATGATTGGCTGTGGTATCCAGACTGGGTCACATGGTCTGGATACCACAGCCAATCATTTTAAATAACACAGAGCAACAGCTGAGACTTTACGTGAGAGGCCAGAGGGCTTTTACATGCAAAAGATAATTAATTCTATGCTAGCTAAGCCCCATTTGTCCTAGAACAAGAGCAGAGAGAGGGAATGCTAGAATTTTCCAACAGCACCAAGAGTCCAAACCAGGTTAGGGAAATGAATCATAGAATCATAGATTCATAGAACTGTAGAGTTGGAAGAGACCCCAGGGGCCATCCAGTCCAACCCCCTGCTATGCAGGAACACCCTCAAAACACTCCTGACAGATGGCCATCTAGCCTCTGCTTAAAAACCTCCAAGGAAGGAGACTCCACCACACTCCGAGGCAGCATATTTCACTGCCGGACAGCCCTGACCGTCAGGAAGTTCTTCCTGAGATTCAGGTGGAATCTCCTTTCCTGCAGCTTGAATCCATTGCTCCTTGTCCTGGTCTCTGGAGCAGCAGAGACCAGGACAGGAGCAATGGATTATTTTATGAACATGGTGGCCATTTAATCCCCCCCTCTCTCCCATCTCCTTTCTTGGTTTGGGGAGGGCATGAGGAGAGGAACCGCAGTGCTGAGAAATCAGGCTGTGAGCTGTCCTCAGCTGGCCAGGCAACAGCTGGTAGAGGAAGAGGAGGATCAGGGGTGGGTTTTTAAAGACCTGTGAGGCCTGATCAGAGCAGCCAAGAGGTAAGATTTTCCTAGAAAAGAAGTGTCTGAGGGGGAGGGGTTGGAGAGATTCACAAATAATCAAATCTGTGAAAGTTAAAACATGCAAATATGAAGGGCCAACTGTAGTAAGTTTGCAACTAAGAATTTTTCTTAGTTTTAGTTTTAGGATCTTTTTTGGTTTGTCTGTTGATCTTTCTTCTTAATCCCTTTTTGTTTTGTGCTCGAGGGCAGGGAATGTCTTATTACTAATCTTTGGAAACTATTTTAAGGAGCCTTTTTTTAGGTTGAAGAGTAACAGCCAGTGTGGTGTAGTGGCTTGAACACTGAACTATAATGCTGGAGATCAGAGTCTGATTCCCCACTCGACCATGAAAATCCACTTAGTGACCTTGGGTGCATCACACGTTGTCAGCCCCCAGAAAACCCTGTAATAGGTTCACCTTAGGGTTGCCATAAATTGAAGATTACTTGAAGGCACACAACAACAACAACAACAGCAGCAGCAGCAGCAGCAACAATTTAGTAAAAATGCTAATGCTATTGATGATAATGATGATTGCAACGACAGCAGCAGCAACAACAAAGATACGCCATGAGCAGCCTTTTTAAAAAATGTCTTTGCAGAGGAAAGTAGGATAAATATTCTTTTAAAAAAACAGCTTTAATAAGTAATAAGAAAAAATATCAAAACCTGGTTTAATTTGAAATTCGATTATCAGACATTGTGCTTTGTAGAGATTTGCTCTCTCTACCCCAAACTGCATTTCAACCAATACTACTATGAATATTCAAAGACTAACAACGGCAATACCTGCACCTCAGTGCCCTTCTCTGCTTTTCAGTCATCTACACTTTTGTTGAAATGAACACATTTGTGCTGCAGATGAAATGCTGGTACTGATTATTTCCTTTCCCCTACCTCCCTCATAGCTTCCCAAGGGCCCTGTTTAATCTGACCCCATTGCCTACCTCAGAAGATGGGACAATTCTTGCCAAAATAGCCAAGCCAAAGACAGTATCTATACATTTTAAGAGGCATGGTGGCTTCCCTTTGCCTCCAGGACTAACCTTTGCAAATCTACGCTTGTTTGAGCTCCATTATTTCTTCATACCATTGAGCTAATGGAATAATGCTTTTTCCCCAACAGGTTGCAGATAAATGTACCATACCTAATAAATCTTCCATTCTTCTAACAATTAGACATTGTGTATTCAGGTACTATTCATTGCAAGAACTTGTTTCTGGAGGCAAAACAACAAAGCCTTCTGTGCCGTCTTAAAAACTAACACATTTATTATAGTTGATTATATCATTGACTATAATCCATTTCATCAGTTGCATGGAGGTTTATCCTGAATATGTGTGTGTGTGTCTGTGTCTCTGTGTGTGCATCTGGAATTTGTCTGTCTATATCCATATCATGATTTTTATTGAGAGCAGAGCTGTAGACAGTAAAGGAAGAATGAAATTAAATGCAGAAAGTACTAGCAATTATTACTTTATAAACACTGGACATTCATTGAACTATTGCTGATTTTTTTTTAAAAAAATAATTCTAGAACTAATATATATAGTGTGGAAAGAAACAGCTTTTAAACCTCTAATGATTTGTAGGTCTTTAAGTTGCCACAGAACATCTTCCTGTTTTTGCTGTAACAGATTAATACAGCTATCCTCTTTGGATATTCTTAAAGCAGCAGATCTGAAAAGACTGCTCTGTTCCAGGTGGAGTGGAACAGCCCCAAGCACCCATCCTTGTTCAAGCTGCCCAAGGATGAAGGGAGAAGAACGGAACAATCGCTGGATCTTCCAACTGTTTTACTGGTGCAAAAGGAAACTTGATTACCACAACCTATGGCTATCTATCTGTGCCTTCCTGCCTGAGCTTCTGTGATTAGAGTTTCTATTACTTTGCATATTAATTCTAAACATTTACAATGGTCTTTCAGCCTAGGCTAGAAACACCAGCAATATAGTGTTGCACCTGAAGAATAGGTTACTTAACTGTGATCTCTGTGGTCTTGTGACACAAACAGCAGGGAGCCATACGATTAGACTCTTTGCGCTTTCTTCCTCTCTTGTTCTGACAGTAATTAATCTTTCCAACAACACACAAGACCAAGCTCCTTCCCTAAAGAATCAGTAGCCATGTTCTTCAACTCATGACCCAGGCTTCATTCATTTCTTTTGATGACCACACAACCCAAATGTCAATCTACAATATAAAAGTCAAAGTTTGTGAGTGAGCTTGTCTGTTTGTGGGTGTCAGGCAGGCGAAAACCTCATACGATTGGCTGTGTGAGGCAAGAAGAACTGATATGATTGGCTGGCTGTGAAGATTCTACGGAATCTTGACGTTGGCAGATCAGGGAGGGACCCTTAGAATTCTCAGCCAGAGAGCTCAGGCTGGTTGCTATGGAGACGAGGCCTAGCAGCTCTGCATACAGATGGATTGGGGAATATGGGCAAAAGTTAATAATAATAATAATAATAATAATAATAATAATAATAATAATAATATCCCGCCTCTCCCAACGGATCGAGGCGGTACTACAGCAGTACATAAATACATTAAAAGCAGTTAAAACATAACCCATCCTCCCCACTCACCAACCCATCTAACCCCCTAAAACACATTAACTATTAAAAACGTTACATGTACTGGACACACGCTACACGTAAAAAAGTTACACGTACTGGACACACAGGATCTGAAATCTGTGTATTTCGACTGCATCTAATTCCTAAAGTAAGATAAGCTAATTCCTAAGATATTTCTAACAAAGATTACCTAAATCCTGAGCAACGCTGGGTAAATACACTAGTCTAATATATAAAAGTCAAAGTTTGTCTGTTTGTCTATGTCAGGTAACAACTTCTTATGACTGGCTGCCTAAGAAGAATCTATGGAATCCTGGGGTTTGTAGTTTAGGGAGGGGCCTTCTGAATTTTCAGCCAGAGAGTTCTGAATAGGCCAGTCGCTATGGAGACAAGGCCTAGCAGCAAGGAGGAGGGCAGTGTGTTCCCTCAGGAACCCAACCTCTGTATGTTAATATCTCTGAATACAGATTGGACTGGGGAATACGAGGAAAAGTTACAGGTACTGGACAAGGAAGTTTAGGGAATTACAGACACAGGATCTCAAATCTTTCTAACAAGTACTACTTATGAGAAAATAAGATCCTGGGCAATGTCGGGTGTATACACTAGTTAAACAATAGTGCTAAATACAAATATCTAAGGACTTGTAGCAGAGCCACTCACCAATGTCCAGTAAACTACCATCTGTTTGCAAGAAATGCCAAATAGTTTTCAAGTATTTATGTTTTGCTAGGTAAACCTCATAGGAACCACATAAAATGTGTTGACTCATATTTTATTGTCCTTGTCCATTCCTGATCTACCAGTACCAACTTTTCCACCAGAATTCCCTGGAAAATATTAAGTACATTTTTGAAGCCATATGCATGGTCAATTTGTCTAGTGAAATATTGGTCCTGGCATTTAGAAACGGCTCAAGCATCTCTGATATTCTGCCACCACAGAACTGAAGTACTAGTAGTGTTTTGTGTTGAATGTAAAGGCTGGAGATCTAAGGAGTATTCGTCCATGGTATTTGTCCTACTATCTCTAAAGCATGTTATAGACTTATGCAATCATGTTCTCCTGCTTACACCTATATACCTATCTCATTCTAAATTATCAGCATTTGTAGCTGAACCCACTGTATGTTAGTGATGTACTTCTTTACTGATTTTGTTCTCAAAGGAAACAAGGAGTAACTCTAGCAATTTTTTCCCTTCTTCAAGGAAGTC
Source organism: Iguana delicatissima (assembly GCA_948472985.1). Lineage (NCBI taxonomy): Eukaryota > Metazoa > Chordata > Lepidosauria > Squamata > Iguanidae > Iguana > Iguana delicatissima. The sequence goes on along the minus strand of CAOKZL010000992.1, from coordinate 256,193 downwards.
TTTGAAAACTGCATAGTTTTCAAAGACTATTCACACTTTGGTACTTACTGTGTACAAAATTCGCATGTGGTATTTTTATGCAGAGAACAGCACTTTCCACACAGAAAAATGCTATTTGAATCTGCTGCATGACTTTTGTGCTGACTACGTCCTGAACTGCAAAGATTCTTGTCAGCTTGGGACTCTTCTCCTCAGGGTTTCCTGACACTCAAGAAAAAATGGGGGTAGGGGGGAGGAAGGGCTGGCCACTTTTTTAACATTCTTTCCACACCTACTATATGTCTTTATTGTAGAAATGTCAATAAGAATTTTCATGACATGAAGAGGACCATTTGAACACAGTCTAAAATCTACTGCAGCGCATTTCCAGACATCAAAAACGAACACTATACTGGGAAAAACTGATATTCACTAAAGTGAGAGTACTGATGTCCACCTCTTCCAACCATATGTCATAAAGGACACTGCGATACAATATGTTGGGTCTGAACATGGGAAATGTGAGTTCAGTATCCTCAGATATGAAGTTTTCTTAGAATGCACCTTTTTTTCACTCTAACCCACCTTACCTAACCAACAGTGCTAAGATGAAATGTCACTCTGCATGTGCAGAGTCTGTGGTGGTATAGCAACCAGAATATTGGACTCAACCACATAAACGAGGTTCAAGTATCTGCTCAGTTATAAAGCTCATCTGAGTGACTTTGCATCCGCTATCAAGCAAACCAACCTCACAGAGCTGTTGTGAGGATTAACAGGATTGCTTTATGTATGTTATTATAAGCTCTTTGGAAGAAAGGCAAAAGACAAATTGGAAAAAAAGAGAAATAAATGTAATGAACAAGATGAGTGATTACTTTACAGCCAGAATTACTGTCCTCACACAAAGTACTTCAGTTGTTTTAAGCTGAAATACTAATGTACTGACTGACAGATGGTGTTAACCAGAGTCAACAACAATTAGAGTGGACAAAAATGACACATTTTCCATTTAGGAAAGATATAGCTAATTAAACATTCTAATTGTCTCAAGGGATCTTGGTGACTTCTTCCTAAAGAACACAATTCTGATTCTTAACATACTGCATTTAAGGAACTGCCGCTTGCATTTGTGGGCAACATCTCTCTAAAGACTACTTGATATAGTTAGAAACCTCTCTTCGTCTCTATGGCTATTATTTCAAAAATTAGTTATGATACAGCCACTGTCTTTTCTCCATGGTGAAAATGACAACCAGTGCTAAGAAACAGAACTCAACCAAGACATAACAGACCAGGCTTTGACAGGGACAAGAAAGAGTGTGAAATTACAGGAAGCATACTCTTCTCTCTGTCTCTGTCTCTCTATATATAGCAAAGTGAGAATAGCAGCAAAGTGCTATGGCAAAAAGATGTACAGAAAAGAAATAACTTTAGCCATTCTGGTATAAATGAACCATACAGTCATGATTACAAAGTACAACTATTTGCTTGCAAACAGCTGCCTAAAACAACCTAGAGGCAAAGATTTGGTAATAAAAGGCACAATGTTATTCTCTATGGTTGACCTACCGTCAAAGATTTCCCCTCAAGAGATACCAGCTGGCACTGCATTATCACACCAACAAGTCATTAGTGTTGTGGCTTTATTTTCTTTTAGTGTAGAAAGAAACCAACCTAGAACTCTAATAAGGCTTTTATGTTCCCAGAAGGGAGCATTATCGTGTGGGCACCGCCAGAGAAGTAGAATTCAAACACGCTGCCTCTGTCCCTACTTCTGACAAAGAGTGCAAAGCTTTAAAAAAGGAAAAAAGCTTCTATACGCTTAATCTGACCATGGCTACAACTATTTCTTTCTTTTTTGGAAACTCTGCAGGCCAGCAGCTGATGACTCACAGATCCACATAAGTTTAGGGACCACTTCATTTAATAGCACTGCAAAAGATCATTATGTTCATCTGCCCCATCCCAAGACACACTAAAATGAAATAAAGAATTATCTGTTCATTCCTATGGCTCTTATGTATTTATGTGTAACTGATATTTTTCCACAGCAACTTATAGAAAATCATCACATTCAATCAAAGTAATAGTTACTTTAAAAGAAGATTATCCAAATTCATGGAGATCTATCAGCAACCTTTAAGAGCTAAGCTGAACTAGGAAATAAAACTATGAAAAACAGATGAAAAAGCTATACTCTTCTGTATAGTTCCAGAGACATTTGGCCAACCACTATTTTTTTAAAAAAACAACACACAACCCAAATGCTTAATGAGCTGCATCCCTTGATTTAATCCAGGAAGGCAGTTCTTTCTTCCTAACAGTTGGTGCTTTGCCCCGGCCAGAAGGCCTAGCACAGTTTCTCACCTATTTACACGAGCAGATATGGGTACCATCAACGTCACTGTTAATCTGATTTATAGTCTTTCTCCCTGTCCACAATCATAACCACTATTATTGTTTTCTTTCTTTTGGCAGGGAATTCAGGATGAGAGACAATGACTTTTTAGGTCAGTCTATCAATTTATGGCAGAAACCTGAACTGAAGTCACAAGTCCCAACATGACTCATTTCTAGTACTATGTAAAAACATCAGTTACTAGTGAGTAGCTGCACACAGTCATAGAGTAAGATTAATTCATAACAAAACTAAATAATTTCTCAGCTTCTGTCCTCTCTCTAAAGTCCTGTTTCACAAGCACAAAACTCTGAAAGAAGTGGGAGGAGGTAGACATTCTAACAACTGGCCAGGAGGACTAGAAAACATTTCCACAGATGCTTTCCTCAGCCTAAATATTATGAACAGAGCAAAAGGAGAGCCGTCACAATGAATGAGCAAGAGGAAAGAGTCTGTTACATGAGTCCCCATGCCTATTCTGGATTTCTTAGTATCCTTCCATAAAGTAGTGCAAACTGCAGGATTCCTCACTTTACTTGTGCATACGTGACTCAATCTCTTGTTCCTTTGAAATGTCTTATTTGAAATGGATGGAGGTAAAAAATAGCAAGAATGGAATGGCAATTGGCGACCAGCCCAGAGCTGATGACTGAAGCTACTAGAAATGAGATAAATAAGTATATACCCGGACACTCCACATAAAATCATGTAATCTTTGGATAATATGACTAAAGCTTGGCATAGCACCATCATCCAGCATATCAGAATAAATGCAAGTGATATTTTCTTTACGGTTTCTTTTTTAAAATTTTCTCTCCTTCTTCCCCCACTTTTAACAGCCTAGCTGTGGGCTAGCTGGCCACAACCACTGATGTCTGAATTACTGCCCAATGTGTTAGGTCCCCATCCCAACTGTATGATGAATTGGGGCCCCAAAGGACTGTAGCGCTAAGCATGTGCCTTCCTGACAACACTGTGGGGACACCAGGTTGGCACATGTACCACATCTTGCCAGCCTCCCCCCACAACCCTAGCCCTGATTCCAGCCATAGCACTTCATTCTCCTGTACACAAAGATGCTCCATTGGAGGTTAATTGCTTCTCTAAACACGTTCTAAAATATCCTTCTGAGCTGTCCCTAACACAAAACAAGGATGAACATCATCTACATCTCACTATGAAGAGGCAGTTTTTGACTGAAAAGAGACTTACATATAGTAAAATTTTATTAGGACAAAGATTAAATTCAAAATTCTGTGGGATGTCAACTAAACAAAAATAACATCATTTTATAACAAACTTCTCAAACCACTGGACAGCATTTTCTATACTCATAAACTTTTAAAAGAAGCCTCAAATATATTGCCTTCTTTAAGAAATACAAGTTTCAGGTTTGGCTGCAAAAGCATCTTGTTCAGCTTTAGCTTTCATTTTATCTATAATTCTGCCTTGTACTTTGGTTCTGCTGACATTTTACTAACAAAAGTTATAAATTTTAAAGCAATACATTAGCTTGATAGAAGAATGGTAGAGTATTTGAAAGATACATTAAATTCTTCATTAGAAATTAGATTACTTTCTCTCAAGCACAGAGCAATGAGAAAGTATAGTATAGAATTATTAACATCACTACTACTATTACTAAAATTGGCAACTATTACAGTTGTGCCTGTAAAATCCTGTTTCAGTTCTGTTCTGCACATAAGCTTGTATAATCCAAATGCTCGCAAACCATTTAAACTGTTAAGTGATCCCAGAAAGATAATTTTTATTAACTGCTATCTTTTTCCATCTACTTCAAGCATTTGTGAACCAAAGGTAGAAAATATGATACAACCTTCATTTCTTCCTGAATTCCAAATTAAAGGCATGATACATGGCCCAATGGAGTAATGCACAGGCAATGATCTTGGAAAGATTTGGGAATGAGCTATAGAGTTTCCTGTTTCCTTTTCAAACCATATAAACCCACAGTCAAGGTTTATTCCAGGAAGGAACTTAGTTAAAATTAACTGAAATTTGCTACTAACTAGTAGTGACAAAGCCTTGTGTGTGACAAAGCCTTAAAACCAACTGGAATTTGCTACTGAGCAGTGTGACAAAGCCTTATATTTTTTATATTTCTTATGCATACTTTATATGACTTTTAATGAAGGCCATCTAAGGAACAGAAGCTATTTTATGGATAGGGTTCAGCATCTTGGATACCTTCTTTAAATTTCTGACTCAAATTAATCCCTCTCCCAGATTCAGAACACTGGTTAGTGAAAATCTACATCAGCATCAGATCAGATCAGAAGTGATCACATAATCATGTATATGATCTTTTCCTAATCTTTTCACCTTGATTTCTGGATCAGGGTTCTAAGTACAGTGAGGTCGTGTCCATTACGGATGGCTTTCAGGTCATCTAGATGAATATTATGGTCACTGCCTGGGAAAACCTGACTTCTGCTTAAGTAATTTACACTGCATATCAGATCAATATTTTTCACTCAGACTTAGACTCATTCTGCACTGGACTGTTATAGTGCTATGATTCCACTTGCAACATCCTATGGAATCCAGCCAGCCCCTCCCAAAACTGCAAACTCCAGGATTCCATAGGATGTTGCAAGTGGAATCATAACGCTATAACAGTCCAGTGTGGAAATGGCCTTACTCTGTGTGTTGGATTCTAAGCTTCCAACAAGATTTTCTTTCATGACCTAAGCCGCATTTCAAGAACATTTAATATTTATTAATCACAGTTACAAACCCCATTTATCTCAAGTCACTTCCAGGCAGATAACCCACAATCAAAACAGATACTAACAGCAACAAGAATGACAACTATCACAACTAATCACACATTTGTGAGTCAGTGCAAGAAATTTCTCTGATAACCTTAGACTGAAATGTATGACATGTGTGATCAATACCAGCATATTCATACTAACTGGATACCAGCACAGCAACATATCCATACCAAAATATGCCTGATCTTTTATTAAATTCTCTTTCAAACTGTTCTCTATGTCCAACATTGAGGATTAACTGCCCAATGGTACAAGTTCCAAGGAACTGTAATCTATAGCAGATGAGAGTCAGAATGGTAATTTAGAGAAAGCAACATGACACCTCTTACTTTTCCCGCCTTGTCACACTTTATATTTAGATCTACAATGTGTGTATTTTAAATATTAATATGTAATAAATATTAATATTAATAAATACATATTAATATTAAATATTAAACTAAACCACTTTATATGGGAGAAAAATGATATCAAATGCTTTACCTGGTTCACCCTCAAAGACTTTGTTTTACAGAAATGGAATATATATTGTTTTACAGAAATGAGTAGCTGAAAGTAGCAGTTATTGGTCTGTGTTATCTCTCAGGCTGAGACATACACAGACCAATAACTGCTACCTTCCTCTACTCATTTAATTATTCAAAGATGAACTATGGCCATTACAGAGGTAAATTATCACTGTCACCTTATAAAGTACAGCATAAGTCTGCATAATCGACAGTATAGTCCCTACCAAGGAAAGTCTGAAGGATTTGGAGAAAAGAGACTAAGGGGTAATGTGGAAGAGTTTTATAAAATCATGCACAGCATGATGAAAAACCAGAGATAATCCCCACCACCACCTCAAGAATGTAGAGTCATCTGCAGAAACTGACTAGCAGTAGATAAAATAAAGTTCGCACATAACATAATTAAATACAATTTGATAGAAAAGCAAGACACAAATTTAACAAACGAATTAATTATAGAATGTAATGCCTCAAGATGCCAGACACAGCATTATATCATTTCAAAGGGGGATTAGACAAATCCATGGCATATATGTTTATCAACTGTTATTCATCAGCACAACAAAATGGTACTTCCCAATACAAAGTTATTACAGTCCTGACTCAGAGCCAGGACAGCACAGTGGTTTGTTGGGTTAGAACTCTGGAAAACCGGGGTCTGAATCCCCACTTTGCCATGGAAAGCCAGTGGGTGGCTTTGAGCAAGTAATACTCTCTCATCCTCAAAGGAAGATAATGACAAAACCCCTCTGAACAAATCTTGCTAATAAAGCTCCAGGATAGGTTTGTCTTAGGGTTGTCATTAAGTCAGAAGTGACCTGAAGGCACAAAACAACAACAAACACTCCTAAATTGCATTTGTTGGGAGGAAAACCAACATTTTAAACCTGCCACTCATACATAGATAAGATTCTGACATTTTAGTTTTGAAAATATTATGGATCTGAGCCTTACGTATCGCACAGACTGCCTAATCTTCCATTACTACCTTTAAGTTCAACAAAGAGAATCTCCTTGACTCCACATATCAAGCTACTGTAATACACACACACACACACAAAATACAGCCTTGATATTGCCCCTCTCTGAGAAAGGCAAATTTTCCTGATTTGCAGAAAACATTTTATTTTTAGAATTTGGTACTCTCTGTGATACTTTTTCCTACAATACGAGCATTCTCAGCCCACTGCCTTATAAGGATTCAAACTATGGCCATTTCCGCACTAGACTGTTACAGTGCAATTATTCCACTTCCAACATCCTACGGAATCCTGGGGATGAGGCCCCTCCCTAAACTGTAAACTCCAGGATTCCATAGGATGTTGAAAGCGGAATAATTGCACTGTAACAGTCTAGTGTGGAAATGGCCTATTCCTCTCTTGCGCCCCTTTTATGCACACTGAGTGGCAGTGGGACTGAAGGGCACAGGCTGAGGCTTTATGGTCTTTACAGTCCTTTTAAACTACGGATGATGGATTGAGATGGGAACAATGTTCATGCAAAGCATGCACTTTTTTTTTGACATAACTTAAATGAAGAAAAGTAGAACCAAAACTAAATGACCAGAACCTTATTAAATCATGTATTTGCCATGCAGTCAGCCCGCCGTATCTGTGGATTCTGTATCCATGGATTCAACCAACCACCTCTTGAAAATATTTTCAAAAAATCCCCAAAAGGAAATGTTAATTTTATCATTTTATATACTACACTCTTGTACACAATGAGACTTGAGCATCCACAGATTTTGGTACCCACAGGGGGTCCTGAAACCAATCCCTAGTGGATACTGGGGGCCCACTGTATTCAGTACTGCATAACTCATATGGCTGCAGTACACAAGTAGACACAATCGTTCACAGAGACAAAGGAAATCTACAACAAAAGAAACCCTGTACAGGCCTGATGATCTCTCATTTTCTCTTTGTCAATTACCTCATTAACGTGTCTGTACATTTGAAAGAGGTCTGCTCTTCACTCCCAACCCAATCTAAATGATCACTCATTATGTTATACAAGGTAGCTAGAATAAAAGAAGATAAACTTCACATTAAAGACAAAGCATAGCACAGACCAGTAGGAAGTCTGTTACAATCCACTTATCATTTTTATTAGTCCTAGTGTTTTATTATCTGATGGAGAGGTAATTGCATAGTGCACCTAGAAAAACAAAGCCTCCATCAAAAGCCTGTCTGTTAATTAAGCCAACTACACTGGAGATATAAAGCCAAAGTACAGAAGTGGCTTCATTATTCTGGCTTTACACAATTCTATATGCAATCATGTCAATATTGTTATTATCAGATGCTCTATTCTCCTACAGCACAGAGAGGCTTCACCTTTAGCTTTGCACCAAAAAACAGCAGTTGTTGTAGCCCCTTCAAATTTTAATACCATTATAAGGTAAAGACCAGTCACAGAGAAAAAACAAAAACCCAAAGGCCTGCCATACCAGGTTCATAACCTACTCAGCTCATGTAACTGAGCACCAGCATTTAATTCTGCTATTCCTTTGTTGTTTCTCTGTTTCAGATTTTACTGTTAACCTAGTAACTGTACACACAAGAGGGAACTGTGAGAAAACAGAAATCCAGAATGTTTGCTTATTAATAGGAGAAAAAACAAATATGGAAGACCAGTGAAGATCAGAAATCTGAGATGTTAAACCAATGATAAAAGCTCTTTGAAAGAAGATCTCAATTATAATCCTGACTCACATGTGATATCGACTCCACTTTTTTTAAAAAAATTAGAACAGGAAAAGTCACAAGAGGTTTTGTTCATGTTCCTACTGGCTGCTTGCATTATCTTTCTGTGGTCTCACATTTATTTTACAAAACTTAAGTACTTCTGGTGAGTCAGGTGTTCCTATAGACTCTTCCACCAGCAATTCTTCTTTACCAACACTTTTTGTTGCATACTCCAGTGCAAAAGGGTATACCTTTTGTCCCTTGCTCTCACCTAGACACTACCTTTGAAACAGACTGTTATTCAGCATAGCAATTGCACTGTTTAACCCTGCCAATCATTCCACATGGCAAAGCATGTGAAGATATGGCCTTAAAAAAAACTGGGTCATGCCTTCTTGAAACAACATCAAGCAAACCAGTATTAAAGATGACATTACAGAAATGCTATCCACAATGATGGCCACATCTTCTTACTTATTGTCCTCTTGCATGAGTTCTATTTTTAGACCCATCTTCTACATTCTCGGCCGTAGATGACTTTCCCTATTCATTTGTGTGTCTGCCTTTCACTTATTTGGATTTGCCTTCAGTTTCATTGCCTCAGCTACAGAGGGGATACTGGCAACTGAGCTTACGGACAACATAAATGCCCAACCTCTGATAAGGCCTCAATATAGTATTTATTTAGGGATGAAGCCAAAGACAGTCAAGTTTAGCGTAGAACCACTGAAATGAATGGGGCTTGAGTTGGAATTATTCATTTCAGTGGGTTTATCCAAAGTATGACTGCCTGAGGACACAAAACTTAAATTGCTTTTGTTTATATGACAGCTACAGGGTCTGCAAGACAAGTGGAAATAACTTCCTTTCCCGTTCTGTCAGCTTTGGAACTTCATGTCCATTGGGGCTTGGCACCACTGCATCCTAGCCAATATGGGAATGCACAGATTCATCCACAGAATTCTTCTTCAAGCCCATTCTCTTTTCCTCAAGAAACCGAATCTGCACATATAGTTGGATTGTCTCATTGGGACAGACCTATAAACTTACAGCATTGTTTTGACTGAAAGTGTTAGCCAAATCTGACCAACTCTGATCTCCCTCCCCACTCCTTGGGAGCAAAGACATAAACATGGGGAACAAGAAGAGAGCATCTACCACACTTGCAGTGCTCTTTTACAAGTGTTAAAAGTGTGAATTTAATAAGGCTTGCTCTTCCACAAGGATTTCCAAAACAAAGTGTTCTCTTCTTCACACCCCAAGGGAGTATTTTTCTTCCATTTCTTTTTAAACCCAAGGAAAGCACTGAGATGAAATGCTTTACCCCAAATGTTCAAACGAGTTGGTGACACCACTGAAATTCAAGGCTTTGACATCTCCTTTATTCTTTCTTATCAGACCATCAGAAGGAACACAAGGTCTTTTCTTCTCCCCCAAAGTCTAAACCAATCACTTCAGTTGATTTTGGCTAAGAAAGGGAAATTTTCTTTTCACATTTAGCACTGAAGCATGCAGAATGAAGCATATCAATTTTGCTAGGTACAAAATCCCCGCTGGAAATAGCTGAAATGATTTTCATTTTTCAAGCCAACACTTAATGACATGTCAAATAAACATTCAGAACCGAAAGTGAAATCACACAAAATATGCAGCACATTACTTCTTTTGTAGTACATTAGTAAATCAGATGGAGCAGAATCCACCAGGAAGTTCCCCTGTGAAAGCTCCAGCAGAATGAACAAAAGCTACACAGGTATCTAGCATTTACTCATAGTAGTAGCAGGTTTTTCTTAAATAAGAGAGAGAGAGATGTACGTTCTGCAGTGGAGCACATTGTTCAAAGAGAAAAACAATACAAGGATTAAAATAGAAAGACAAGTGAAACTAGAAGAAGGCTCTATGCACATTCAAGAAATAAAATGGTAAACACTCACACTTTTTAATGCATTTGAGGGAAAACCACTAAATACAGTCCTAAAACTGCAAAGGAACAAGAAAGAATGGAGAGAACAGACTGTCAAAAACCACGTATATGCTTATGCCTTGGAAGTCGCTTGGTGTGCTGTCTCCTGCTAAAGATATAATGGGTAGACACAAGCAAAAGAGACTTTTCAGTGATCAGCACTCCTGCAATGAGAAAACAAGGCAACCAAGACCATCTGCCAGCTGAAGGAAGAGTGTGCCTTCCACCCATGAAATTCTCCTTCACTTGTGAGCTACAGATTATTTACCACTTTAAGGACTCAATCTGAGTCACTGGTCTCCATCCACAGTCTGCTGCCACCCACCATGCCTCTAGACCATATGTAATTTTTCTGAGGCTGGGGGCAAATAAGCAGGGCTGCTGGGGCCAGGCCCACCTCTGGTTGGTGTGCCACCAAAGGGAACATTGCATAAATGATGAACTTTGCGAAGAACCACTTTGGAGAAGACACAATGGACAGGGCTAGCTGTCCTGTTGGAAAAAGAAAAGAACAAATAAGACTGCCTTATTGTTTTATACTTGCCTGCTTGAACTGTTATGGCACAGAGCATTACAGGGTATCCAGGTGTGATTCAGCATGGGCAATAATCATGTATTGTCCCTTATTATTGAAGCAACTAAGGACATCAGGACACCATTTTGCTCACTTGCACAAAAGAAAAAAAAATTGAAAACACATCTGTGACGCCAAATTCCTTCTTTTCAACAAACGTAATAAAAATAGGTTTAAAAAGATGTAGGCACCCTCAAATGTAGGTGCGATTTTGCAGTTTAGTTGCTTTCTTGCATATAAATATGAATGAGTTAAAATAGCACTGCAGCAGATTTATCTTGCTTCTGATTTATACCCAGCTGCTAGAAAAAGGAATGCCATGAAGTTAAATATTCCCATAAGCTGTAAACAGTATAAAAAATGACTATGGTTGATCAGCAGATATAAGTTTCCAGGAAGACTTGAGAGTTTGGTGGGTTCTATCTAATAGATAAAGCAATGCTGCAGAACTCCAAAAGAAAACAGAAAAAGAACACATCCCCAAAAGTCTCTAATACTTTGGTTACTCTAAATGCAGATACCGGAAAGGTTTATTAGACGCAAATTAAGAGAGGTCAGGTGAGGGTGAAGGGAGAAGTTCTGTTCTTTTGGTGTGTGTGTCTCCATCCACTTTACCTTACATACTTTGTAATGATCATTAAAGCTATGAGTCCTTTAAAACAGTGCTTCTTAAACTATTTGCTGTGGCCAACTGATGTTTGCTAGAGAAATGACTTGAGGGCACATAGTAATAAAACTGATTTCAATGGAGCTCATTCCCAGATAAGTAGACACAGAAATGTCTGGAACACAGAATTTATGCAATTAATACTTTCAGACCACAACCTAGAGAATCTCCCAGCCAGTGGCTATCCAAGCTGTGGAATTCTGAGTATTGCAGTTCCCAGAATTACTTTACCAATCTCTTAAGTGAGCAAAGCTGTTGTTTGCATTTTCTGTCTTACACAATTTCTCAGAAGTCCTCATGGGCAGGAAGAGTTAGGCAGCTGATACCAAAGTACCACCTAGTTTCCCCAATTCACATTTATTTTGCTGCAGCTCTTTTTTATTGATATTTCCTGCAGGAGACCTTCTGATTGCACTGAGCCTTTTGACTCTTAATTCTGCATAGTAGCGTTATAGAAGCTAAAGTCCCTCCAAAGAGCAAACCTTATATTAAAGCAGGCATGGCTTCTGTATTTGATATGTGACACTAATGAGAATTTATCAATATAGTGAGAAGATCAATGAACAAATACACAGCAAAATAAATTTAAATAGGGACAAATAGGATTTAAATAAAAAAGCTGTTTTAATAAAATGTGTTACCAATCCCTCACTATTTATGGAAGAATGCTACAGTTGGATATTAAGATGAAAAACCTATATACAGTATCTCTGTAGCGACATGTTTCATTTGTACCCAACACAGTGATAGTGTGAAATAAAAATATGGACTTCGTAGCTCACAAAGCAAGCAACCTTTTGATGCTACCAAGCACATGATCTCTTGGATTCCTTTTTTTTTTTAAACTGTTATCTGGCATGTATTGTGCAAGGCCAGCTTTCAACAAGTTCAAAACAAGAGATCTTCAAGAGTTAATTTATATATTTATATCAACAGTGTTTAAAGAAGAAACAAGAGTATTAATGATTTCCACTGTCAGAGTTAACAAGGAGGGACAGATAAATGGGGGGGGAGGTCATTTGGTTGAATAGTGCAGTTCTACCTGATACTTTCCTTCCATATTTACATTTTTTTTAAAGTCACAATATTTAGAAGAAAATATCACTAGTGAACATTTTGACTAAGATGATTCTAAATGTCTGTTAAATTAAATGTAGAAAATTGTATTAACAATTTTCAAAAACTGATTTTTTTAAAAACCATTAAGTTTTTTTTTTTTTACAATAAACATTTGAGACTAAATTTTTTTAAAGGTATAGTCTGAAATATCTGATTGTATAATTTGAAAAAGCAAAAGTAATACAAAAATGTTCATTTTTATTCATGACAGTACCCACATCTGAGATTTTCTACACCAGTGGTTCTCAACCTGTGGGTCCCCAGATGTTTATGGACTTCAGCTCCCAGAAGCCCCAGCCACTATGGTCAATGCTCAGGGCTTCTGGGAGCTGAAGTCCATGAACATCTGGGGACCCACAGGTTGAGAACCACTGTTCTACACGCACATGGGCGCACACACAATAACTATCACTGTAACGAGTACATGCAGTTGATTACATGTAGCTGACCACATGCATGTTTGTGTGAATGTGTTTGTTTGTGCATAGCTGAGTCCACGTATACATTGGCTGTTATTATACGTGGTCCGTATTTTTGTTTCTTAATATTCCACTGTTAACCTTCCTTTGCACTTTCTTCCTTGACTTTTTTCAGTAGTCATTCCAAGTCTTTGCTATTTTCCAGTAGCAATATGATGTCGTCTGCATATCTTAAATTGTTGGCGTTTCTTCCTCCAATTTTCACATCTCCTGCCTCGGAGTCTAATCCAGTTTTATGTATGACACCTTCAGCGTACAAGTTAAACAAATAGGGTAGGAAAACACTGCATTCCTTGACCCCCTTGCCAGTTGTAAACCTATATGACATGGGATCAAAAGCCCGTCTGACATGGGAGACTCTGCCAGCAGTGCTGCCGCCACCAGCATAGCCTCTTGCCTCACAGGATCATGAAATCCCACTACCACAGAAAGGTAGAGCCATGGTGGGAGGAAGAAGAGGCAAACTGTTTATATGGGTTCCAGCATGGCTTTACCACATAACCTCTCAAAACCCACTCTTTTCTTCTGGCCTGGCTCTAAGACCCTCCAGGACAGACCTAACTTCTTTCCAGGAAAACAGTCAAATTTTAGCATTGTTAGCAATCCTACCTGTGCTCCACATGTCTCCACCTGCCAGATTGCTTATTGTTTCTATGCTGATATGTCAACCTACTTCTTACAAGTGTCGAATTCTGCCCCTAGATAGTGTCAATCTCTTCTGACCTTCTGTGGTACACTGGTACCTTGACTTTTGGAGGACATGCCTCTGAGCTCTACTTACCTGCTGCCTCATTTTTTAATAGAATTCACACTTCAATTCCCTGTACACTAAACTGCCAGTTCCTAACAACTGGGTCTAGAATTTTGTGCTGAGAACAGATATGCCAATTAGATTTCTCTTTTCTTCACCTCTACACAGAGTGCAGAGTTTCAGACTTCCTTAGCACACATAAAATCATTCACAAGTTGTCTTGTCCTATCCTTTTGGCCCCCTCCCTCCTTCCAGAGTTCTTTGTATAAAGTGAACCGAGACAGGTTTAAAGAAGGACATTGAACTGAAGTAAAAGTAATTTTTAAAAAATCTCTATTGAGATTCACAGTACTACCTATTTCCAGCTAACAGGGAAACACAATAGCTATACTGTTGGAAATGCTTTTTCAACCAGTTACATTTTGGTTCTCAGCCACATTCTGCAAGAAAAAGAGTGCATTAAAACGATAAATAACAAAAAGGAGAGGGGAAAGATGAACTAATTTAAACTCAAGAGAGAGAAAGCAAGAGTTTGATGAAGGATTGGGGATGTTGTGGCAAAGGCCTTCTTCTGTGAGGAAAGACTTTTACTGAAATAAGTCTTAGTTAATAAGCTGATTCATTAGAGTCACTATAAATATGGTACAATTTGTCCAACCTTTTTTTTTTAAAGGATTTGTTTTACCTTATTTGTTTGCCTAATTGAGCAAAAAGAAACCTGGAAAAGAGACAGGGACAACAGTTGTTCTGTGTGATACTGGTTGAATAAACTGAATAGGGATGATGTTGCATTTTGGATGGTCAAAGGTAATCATTTGGCTCACTCTTTGGATGCTTGTTTGCATGTTGCTGTGTTTTGGGGGTTGTGTGCTCTAGCGGAGCATAAGCTCTAAGGGGGCAAGACTTCTACTGAAACAAAGTGAGTCACTGACCTGGTTGGGAGTGGAGCTAGTAGTTCCTGACTCTATATAGCTTCTCCCTCAGTGTCTGGAGCTTGCCAAACAAGAGTGGGACAACATGTTTTGCAGGAAAGGCCAGAGTACAGTAACATTGAGTATATAGGATGACTGAATATGGCCAGTGGGGGAACAGCTGCAATACCTTGCAAAATCTGTGCAATGTTTGTGTTCCTCTCTGAAGATGTGGAGCAAGTGCAAGCTGGATACACTTCCAGAAGAGAAGCAGCAACAGCTTGAGGTCCACATATCTGTGTTCAGATTTATCAAGAAGAATTAATCGTTACTGGACACAGTATGTTCACCTGGAAGGGCAACATACAGAGGATGCCTCAAGGCAAAAGGTCATTTCACAAACACATATATATGGAAGAATGTGACACATAGGGGCAGAGCTACACAGTAGTGCGTGTAGAGCTACACAGCTGATGCCAATCTGTGCCCATGATCAGTGATTATGAGGCACAGGAACAGGGACAAAAGTCTAAGTACTACAACACAGCAGTGGCCTAGACGGTTCCTTGAATGGAAAGGTTTGTGTCAGTTCTTGGAAGAAGAAGAAGGAGGAGGAGGAGGAGGAGGAGATGATACATAGTGTAGTAGTTTGAGCATTGGACTACACTTCCCCACTTGGTCATGAAAACCACTGGGTACCTTGGGAACATCACACAATCAACCTCAGAAAAACCTGTGATAGTTTCACCTTGAGGTTGCCATAAGTTGGAAATTACTTGAAAATGCACACAAGAACAACATCATAACTGATTTCCAGCTGAGAGGAATAGAGGGAGTAACACACAAACCTGTCAGGCTATCCTAAGAGGTGTGCTGTCTTTCAGCGGTGAAGATTTGTGATATAACAGAGGGGCTGGAAAGTCCACTGACTGTTACTCCTCCACTTTTGATTCATGTGAGAACAAATGATACTGCAAATCAGAGTTTCCAACATACTGCAAGCAACTATGAGGCTCTGAGAGGAAGCTCAAGAACGTGGGGCACAGGTTGCTGTTTCATCACTATTTCCTGTTGAAGGACACAGCTTAGGAAGAGAAAGAACAATACTAGAAGTGAAGAACTGGCTCAACAGATGACACTGTTGGGAACAATTTAGCTTCTTGGATCATGGTCTGCATTTCCATGAAGAACAGCTTCGAGCTAGAGACAGGTTACTAGGAATACTGCAAACTCTATTAAGGCAGGGGGACAACAAGTATTGGGGACAGTTGCTCAATGATATAGGGAGAACTGGTCTAACAGTATAAGAACCCACCAGTGGAAAAAGAAAAATAGTAAGTAAGCAGTTGAAGATAATGATCCATGGCTTTATCTCTCTCTACACTAATTCATAGGACATGGGAAATAAACAAGATGAACTTGAACTCTTAATGGAGCAAGGTAAATTTGATATAATAGGCATCACTGAAACCTAGTAAGCTGAATCTCATGACTGGAATGCAGTAACAGAGAGATCTAATCTATTCCAAAGAAATAAACCAAACAGGAAAGGAAGAGAGACAGCATTATATGTCAAGGATGTGTACACCAGTGATGCCACTCAAGGTTTAAAGCACGGAAAACACATTGAAAGCATTTAGGTAAAACATAAGGGGGAAGAAAATCATAGTGAAATCACTTGTGTGGTCGCTATAGCTCTCCGAGCCAGACTGAGGACTTGGATGATGTTTTCCTAGAACAAATTACAAAGCAATCAGAAAGAGGCAAGATAGAATAATGTTAGATTTCAACTATCCTGATATCTTTTAGAAGTTCAGTTCTGCCAAGAATTTAAGAGCCAGCAAATTCCTCACTTGCCTTACTGACAATTTCATTGTCTAGACTATCTTGGACCTGTTCCTAACTGACGGGGAAGAACTGGTGAATGAAGTGGAATTAATGAGAACCTTGGGTTGAAATCACAATATCCTCTGAAGATTTGTTATACAAAGGAAAGAAGATGTGTATGGGAAGGAAGGAATGCTGAACGTGATGATCAAATGACACATTATGCAGACTGTTGAAGTAAACATTAAGTGGGATGAAGGGTCAATAATCACCAGCAATCTGTCATGACCCCACACAGAGAGGGGGAGGATAAATGGAAATGAGTTGACAACCATAATAATCTACCATCACAAAATAATCTGCCAATATTAATCATATTTTACAGTTATGTAGCACACTGAGAATATCCATAGCACATGCACTTGCCAGCAATCCTTGGGACTGCCAGACATGCCACACTGGAGTCAATATTACTATCCTGTCAGAATGGAAAGATTATTCACAGCTGAACTTTTCCAGGATGAAAATGGGTTTCCCAACAATCAGGAATCCTCGTCAGGAGAAATAGCAGTAGTGAAAATATGATACAATTTTCACCTGGTATTTACATTCTGAGTTGCTTCAGCTACCATCATCCTGTAGAGAAACAAACGTAGGTTTTAGGACTGAATATTGTGGCGCAACCTGCCTCACATTTTTCACACAAGAAACACTTTCCAAATAGCCACTGTGAGGACTTTGCTGGGTTTTGCATATACACACACAAATGAACCTTGCACACAAAAAATGTGGCTTTCTGGAAAGAGTGGGTTTTTGCATTAAAGACATGGTCTTTTTCTAGGAGGAAGAAGATCTTGATGCAAATAAACTTTCCAGAAACCCACTTTTTGTGCAAGATCAGTTTGTTTTGGCACAAGAAAGAACCCTGCTTTTGAACAAAAACCCTATGTAGGTCTCTTTAAAATTGTGAAAATTGTGTTTTTAGTGAGATACACAGATTTTTCATGCAAAATCCACTGTTTCCAGATTGCCACTTGGGGGGCAGGGGAAGGACCAAAAACAAAAAAACAAAAAAACCAGCCCATTCCAAAAGACACAAAAGTTTCATACAAAAGAACCACATGCTTATCTGGAAACAGTGGTGGGTTGGGGGTCTTGCACAAAGCCCCACATTTTTATGAAAAAAGCCACAGGTGTCTCTGCACAGAATGAATTTTCCTAAAACACTTCAATATGCATGAATACTGAGAGGGAATTGAGCAGAATTATTCATTTTCTCCCATGGTGGGGACAACTGTGGCAATTATTTGTCCTCATTTGCAAGGACAAAATAGTCATGTATTTATATCCTTACTATCTTGCCATTGCACGTAGAAACTGGAGGAGTTAAGGCCAGGAGAAAAATAGCTTGCTTGAGGCTAATTAGTGAATTGCACAAAATGTCTTTATGGGACGAGAAGAGAGGGAGATAAAAACACCAGTCCATAAACTAGGGAATAACAATCAGTCATTCAGAATATTTTGTTTTCTGCTTCTAATTTGAAATCTACTAGTTTCCTGTACAATCATATAACTGGATTACAGAGCTGGCAGAGCACAAATTCTATTGCGCTCACTCTTTTAATACATAGTGATTTTTTCCCCTCATCTTCCATATGTCAAAAATAGAGCCATCTTGTATGTGGTAGAAGTTGCTTTTCAAATTTTCCTGTAGAATGTAGCAGACTGTTGTTTCAGGCACAGACAGTCTTACCAAAAGAAAGTAATGTTGAAGTAAGGCTAGGAGGGAAGAGAATTCTACCTCTCCTTTCCATCTGATTCCAAGGAAGCTGTCTTGATACTGAAGCAATGCCTGTTGTCAGTGAATGAGGGCAAACATACTGAAGCTTAATCCAGACAAGACAGAAGCGGTCCTGGTCAGCTGAAAGGCAGATCAGGGAATAGGGACTCTGCCTGTGGGGAGTGGGGTTACACTCCCCTTGAAATCTCAGGCTTGCAGTTTGGGTATTTTCTTGGACTTAACTCTGAGCCTGGATGCCCACCCAGCCATGGGAACCCACTGGGGGATCTTGGGCAAGCCACGTTCTCTCAGCCACAGTGGAAGGCAAAGGCAACGCCCCCCCCAAGCAAATCTTGACAATGAAGTCCTGTGATAAGGTAGTCTTAGAGCCGCCGTAAGTCAGAAACAACTTAAAGGCACAGAACCACAATAATACGACAATGAGGTTCTTGTTGAGATCCTTTTGTAAGCACGGTTCCTTCTGAGTTGCACGTATTCCTTTGATTTATAAAACTAATGTAGCAGAAAGAGATTACCAAGGAAGTGAGCAAAACTTGAAAAATTTACTTTTGTGAACCACAAAGCTGAATCACTCATGCCGGACTGAGGAAACTGCAGTCCCATAAAGTAACTTTTCAAAACCCCAGAGCAGAATAGCTGGGCAGAAAGCTGACTTCCAGGCAGAGCGGAGCAATTCTCCTTTCAGCTCCAGAAGAAAAGTCTTGATGATAATATCTGTAGCAAAAATAGATACAGGGCCTGCAAGATACGGATAAAGACGTTGAGGGACATCCAGGATGTTGAGAACGGTTTCATAAGAACATATTAAGAGACAAGCTGAGCAGAACTGAAGGTGCAGAAAGGGTGAGACACAACGACTTGAGACTGAATTTGAGGTTGAAATGGAAAAGGCTGGAAGTACACAAAGAGAATGAGAACAAGTCATAAACAGGCATGATAAAACAAATAGGGCAAAAATAATGATAGGAGATTAGTGTGTCTGTTCAGCTTCAGAAAAGAAGGATGTCAGGTGTTTACTAAGGCCCCAAGACCCAGTAGAAGGCCTGCAAAACCATCCTAAAAGTACTGCCATTACCATTTTGCCCAAAGCATTCAAGGACAATCCAGTGCAGGTTAAGAGAATCCTCTGATTGCAGGTCCTGCCTCTCTATTTTGAGATTGTGGGAGCAATGTGTTAGTCCTGCCATGGGTCCTGCCAAAATCATGGAATGAACACTGAATATGTAGCAAACAGAGAAACTGTGCCCTCCTTGCAAGCTACAAGGAAGGGCAATCCCACTGTGAAATACAGCATTCACCCTGTTGATTTTATACAATAATTAAAAAATATTCATTTTCAGAAGATGACATAGTGAAATATGATGTATCCACTGGTCCAATAGATGGCTGGATCTGTTTCTAATTTGACAAAGTATGTTTGTACATTAGAACTGTGGAAGTACTGTGCTTTTTTTGACCTGTCTAGTTCTTAGTTTAGCTGTCAGTGTCACACAGCATCTTTCACCAAACATAAGGACTCAAATTGTTAAATAACCCCTGAACTCCATATATGCTTCAGTATCTGCTAAGAATAACCAGGTAGAAAGAAAACATTTCAGGGCTTAGTTTTTCATCTGACAACAGTTGAAAAACATTCTCAGCTGCCATGTCAGATTGTCATGCACATTAATTTTAGATAGAGATTTGAAAAGGGAAGCAATCGCACTTTACCTGCAATCCATCCCACTAGAGTCAGCAAAGAATCTCATGTTCTGTGAGAATGACATTCCAGTACTCTGTTCATTTTGAGCGCTGCCTGCTGATCAAAGAAAATTAAATGCATCACAGAAATCACATTCTGCGTACATTTCATTGGAGATTCTTTTTTTGCAGCTGGTGGCCATTGAAGCGTCAGTTTTTCCCCTAGAATGTCAATCACCTCATGATAGAAGCTTTTTAAAAAAGGCACTAACAAAAGGAGGGGGGCATTTTTGAAAAGAAATTTAGAGTCTCACATGGAACCTATGCAACAAGTATGCTCATCTAACACACCTTTATATTCTCTATTCCCTGCTGTTTGCAAAACATGTAGGACATATAATGCTACCGAGATGTAAAAGAAATATTTTTTTTAAAGGATAGCAGTACTCAGGACCTCGTTTTCCTTTTCCTCAATATCAGAGTTACATATTAAAGATTAGCCTTGATAATTTACATGCATAATTTAATTTCTATGACAAAGAACTTTTCTTCTCAATATTATTTCTAGAAGTGGTGATCTTGGGAATGAACAGTCAGCTTCTATCAATTAGGCAGATAGTGAAAAGCCACTGGGCTCTCACAAAGTCTAAGAAAAATACATTATTTGTGGATCATCTCTGGAAGACTGGGAGCTAATTGTAGATCTTTGCAAATCTTGCAATAAGACCTGGGGGCAAATGTGTAACTGTTAATCTTCAATCCAGATGAATCAATTAGATTGCACACAGAGTTGCTTGGCATTTATCACACTGCAGCTGCTATACAGGAACTGCAACAATAGCTGAAAACATGCTACATTATCCCTGGGTAGGGCAAATTGTGACATCTCAAGGTACATAAAAGAGCCCAACTGCTCCACCTAAACTATCTGTGAAGGTTGCTTCTACTGCAGAATGTAAGATTAAACATATTTATAAGAACAAAATGAGCAGTTAAAAACACTCCAGCTTCTGAAGGTAAAGGCAAAAACACATTATTGTATTATTACGACACGGAAAATGCTGTGTTACAGTTTATCCAACTGCATCCAGACAGCTACATTTATTTAAATCCTGGCACACAACAGTCTAGCCATCAAAATAGGTAGGCGTTTTAAAAATGCATGATTCTGTGTGTAGGAGGGGGAGGAAAGCCAGGAGTCAGAGGAGGAGTGCTGGGACAATAGGCTCCAGAAAGAGGAATCTTAGGATCAACTGAAGGATCAAACGCCAGTCCTCCTCTGGACTCTTTAAAAGGATCTGGCTCCGTAACGAGAGCAGAACATGGATTCACACTCCAAAGCACAGATACCCACAAGTCTCAGAAAGAGAGACACATCAGCAGCGGTGGAGGTTGGACTGCGTGGAGGGGGGGGAGGAGGGGAGCGTGGCTACAGTGTGTGGGGGCATGGCCGTGGCATGCAGGGGTGTGACTACGAGTCAGGACACACCAGAAACATTGCCGCTGGGGGCAAACTGCTCCCATTGCCACCCCGACCCTACGCAATTGCACATCAGGAGAGGCAGCATGAAGAACTCAGCTGTGATGATACTAGAGAATTTGGCATAGCTTGACTAAGTAGAGATATGTCTGATTAGCAATAAAATCTTTTGGGCAACTGTTCATAAGCACACACTTCTGTGATGTTGTTGAAATTCATGTCTATCTTTTGCCTCCAATTATCCTTACTTTCAGCATTCCTGCCTTCCTATTATGGTTTTCACTTGACTTCAATGATTCTGGCATGTATCCCAGGCTTCTCCTTTGCCTGCTCCTTGCTTGGCATTATGAGCTGTTCAGATGCTTTTCTATTTCTCTGAACTTGGCCTGTTTTATGATGACTCCCTCTGCCTGTTCTTCTGAATTATGACACCAGGCCTTCCTGCACTATACTGTTAGAGTCTATTATTCCACGTTCAACATCCTATGGAAACCTGGGGCTTGCAGTTTGGGGGTGGCATTTAGAATTCTCAGCCACGGAGCTCTTTGGCCTCAGGAAAATACAAACCCCAGAATTCCACAGGATGTTGAAAGTAGAATAACAACACTATAACAGTGTGGTGCAGAAAGGCCCACCCTGTATCTCCCTGTACTGACTTTCTGACTGGGCCTGACTTTCACTCCTTTCATTCCTATCTCCCTAAACTACCTGCTTGTTTTGTGAACTAGTCAGTCGTCCTGAGCACTGACAACCATTGAACAGGAAGGTTGCACTGTAGCTGTTTGTAGTGAGCCACTAAAGAAGCAGACTGATCCAGGTTGTCTTCACAAGCCTCAATATGGCAGCCCACCACTTTTTGAATGTTTTACTGGTTCTTCTTCAGCTGATCTAGCTATTAATTCATCCAAGACAAAATTAGGATTCTTCCTCACACCTACCACTGCCGCAGCACTAGAATTACAAGGATCTACCTTGTAAGACCTAGTTCTGTCCTTAATCCTCTAGGATCAGGTTTGGTAATTCACATCTGAAACTGATCCCAATCATACAGGGCCCCCATACCTTCTCCTCCCCACCCAGGTGACTGCATTGATCCAAAAGGTATATTGTTAGGACTTTTAATGTGAGAAGTATTATTCTGGGTCTTGGTTGCAGTAATCTAACAAGATGACTAGAAAGTCAGAGAAATAGCCAGCTTCAAACAATATGCCAGCCAGATACTGCATAGGTTCTTCCCAAAAAATGTGGTTGAGTTATAAGTGAAAAGTAGACAAGAGAACAGAATGGACTTGAAAGATGAGATAAGGCAGCAAAGTAGTCCCTATGTACTAAGACTGAAAGTCTATAAAAGGCAGCAGAGCAGGAAACAAAATGAGCAGAATTAATAATCACCTTGTTTCTCAGACTGAGGTGTGCTGAGTGATGATGGAGTCTATAGGATATAACAGCTCATCAGAGCAGGCTTATAGGACACTGGAAATATGTTTTGAGATTTGTAGTTTGAGTAGCCTCTAATGTCTGCAAATGGAACTTTTGAATGATAACTTGCAACTGCATCTTGCCAGTTTCACAGAATCATAGAATCACAGAATTGGTAGAGACCACAGGGGCTATCCAGTCCAACCCCCTGCCATGTAGGAACCAACATCAAAGCACTCCCAACAGATGGCCATCCAGCCTCTGCTTAAAAACCTTCAAAGAAGGAGACTCCACCAAACTCCCAGGCAGCATATTCCACTGCTGGACAGCTCTGACTGTCAGGAAGTTCTTCTTGAGGTTCAGGCAGAATCTCTTTTTCTGCAGCTTGAATCCATTACTCCTTGTCCTAGTCTCTAGAGCAGGGGAAAACAAGCCCGCTCCCTCCTTGACCTGACATCCCTTCAAATATTTAAACATGACTATCAGGTCCCATCCTAACCTTCTCTTCTGAGACTAAACATCCTCAGCTCCCTAAGCTGCTCCTTATAAGGCATGGCTTCCAGACCCTTCACCATTTTGGTCGTTCTCCTCTGGACACACTCCAGCTTATCAATATCCTTTCAAGAACTGGACACAGTACTCCAGATGAGGTCCAACCACAGCAGAATAGTGTGGTACTATTATCTCTAGACACCATACTCCTATTGATGCAACCAAGAATCGCGCTGGGGTTTTCATGGCTGCCGCATCACACTGCTGACTCATATTCAGCTTGAGGTCTACCAAGCCTTCTAGATCCCTTTCACATGTACTGTTATCCAGCCACGTGTCCCCATCCTATATTTGTGCATTCCATTTTTTCTGCCTAAGTGTAGGACCTTACGTTTCTCTCTGTTGAAATTCATTTTGTTAGCTTTAGCCCAGCTCTCTAATCTGTTAAGGTCATTTTGAATTTTGATCCTGTCCTCTGGTGTATTAGCAACCCCTCCCAACGTGATGTCATCTGCCAATTTGATCAGCATGCTTTCTATTCCTTCATCCAAGTCATTGATGAAGATGTTGAATAGCGCTGGGCTCAGGATAAAACCCTGTAGCACCTCACTAATCACTTCTCTCCAGGAAGAAGAGAAGGCATTGGTGAGCACCCTTTGGGTTCAGTCAGTCAACCAGTTACACATCCATCTAGCAGTAGCACTGTCTTCAGTACAGTTCAGTTCAACACCCATTCTCTTTTTACTCCTTACTTTATTATCCTGCTAGTGTGTGTGTGTACTGGGTGCTGCTCAGGTCTTTACCTAGTACCCAATGAGCTTCCCATTTTCCTTTTCTGATGCCAGGAATTTTACCAGCACTCACTTTAAATACCCTAAAGGCACCAGATCCCATCTGATCCTGGAAACTAAGCAGAGTCAGGCTGTATTTCAGAGAAAGGAACTGGCAAAAACCATCTCTGAATATTCCTTGCCT
The DNA here is from genome assembly GCA_948472985.1 of Iguana delicatissima. Lineage (NCBI taxonomy): Eukaryota > Metazoa > Chordata > Lepidosauria > Squamata > Iguanidae > Iguana > Iguana delicatissima. The sequence goes on along the minus strand of CAOKZL010000992.1, from coordinate 231,678 downwards.
AAAAAAACCCTATGAAATTAATTAGATCACTATAAGTGGACAGGAGACCTGAAGGCACACAGACACACACACCACTTAGACAACACATTTCCATTTTCCTGTCCTTTCTTTTTAACTGCTTTAGCAGTAATGTCTTATTCCTCTTCTCTTTCCCCACCTTTTTTTCCTGTCTCAAGAATCTTAGCAGTGCTGCTTGAGAGTGCCCTCTCCTTTTCCTAGGTGAGTTGTATCCTTCATGCCTCAAGATGGGTCCCTGGGGCCTTTTATTTTCTCGCACAAATACACTCTTCTTGGAGAGCTCTGTCTTATGTTTGGAGATTTATAAGAAGAGTGACTGACAGGTTGGATTGTGTGGTGGAAAAGGAATTAACTATGGTGGATGATGACTGGTTGAGGTAGTGGCTGTTGTGCACAATGAGGATGAGAGAAGCAGGGCCCCCCTTGTTTCTAGAACCCCCCACACCTGTGGTTTGGAATTTCAGCATGAAATTCAGCACTGAAACTTCGACAATTGCAGAAAAACACTGCCAAGTTTTGAGGCATCTGGTATGATGTCTTAACGATTTATGTCTGTCAGAGAAACACACAGATACTCTCTTTTATTACTATAGCTAATATTGTATCCAGGTGCCAACCTCATACACAGTTGATTTAATAGTATACTCCTAAAAGAAAAAAAGAGGTGGGTGGGGAAAGTACCAAGTAGCACACGATGAGGAAGGGTGTTATGTGCAATCGCGGTTACAGACTATACCGTCAGTCTCCATTCTGCCACGTTCGTTGGTAACAATAAACACAGGAAACAGCCTGTGGATGCTGCCACTGCCTTCCTGACACTCAGCCTGACTCCATCTGGAAGCATTCTGAAAGCATTTTTGAAATGCCTGTAGATCAGTTAATCAACCAAATTTTACTGATGCCCTGGACATGAAAGACAGAAAAAGAGCTTAAACATGCCAAATTTCATTAAAATCCTCCACCAGTGGCTATAAAAGGAATTAGCATGAGAAGCAGAACACAAAACTGTCTGAAGCACACAGTAGTGAAAAAGAAGAAAAACGACCTCCTTCTGAAATAGTACAACAATTTCTCTAAGCAATAAAGAAGGGGGTTGTTAAATAATAGACTAGACATACTCTAATAAAAACCGTCAAAGAACACTTTTATTTTTAAACCTTTAATACAATCTTCTCTATTTTGCTTTCATTAGGAAGCAGCAACAGTTGATCAGATCTTATTATCACCTTGTCTGGACAATATCTAATCAGCATTCAAGTGCATCAGAAACAAATCAAAGGATGCAGGAAGCACTGAATTTAATAAGATGCCTGCACTGAAAGCACACAGTACAGAGAATTCTCTAATGGCACTTAATACGTCTTTCTTTGACACAGTGAAAACATAAATTCCAGATAGGAAATACAGCTATCCGTAATACTTTTGGTCCATTTATACCAGTTATACTCATTCATGTTTATGCAGAGTATTTTCACTTAAGCAACTGGTGAACGGTGTTCACTGACGGTACAGGGCTGATTATCTTTCATTAGAGGTTTATTAGTAGAGGTCAAACAGCCACTTGGCATGGATGGTTCAGCTTGTGGATACTGTCAGGATTCTCTCCCTTCTGAGCCGCAGCCAGCAAGGGAGGAGGGAAGTCGAGAATACTTGCAGAAAGAGTCCGAATACACCAAACACAAGGAAAACACAAGCCAAGCCCGGTCAAGGTCCAGTCCTAAGGTTCAGGAGGCAGAGATCTGTCCGGAGGGTCTCAGGGAGCAGGAGACATGAAGGTCGTGAGGGCTTGCTAGTAATTTGCTGCAAGCAAAGAGCACCCATGCCAGCAGACTTAAATAGCCGCTGTGAACAGGTGCTGCTTGTTATTGTTTCTTCAACCTCGTCCATGCAGCCTCCCCCTGAGCAGTCCGTTTCAGGTGGCTGTAACTCCTCTAAATCACTGCAGGTGGCTGTAACACCTCTGAATCACTGCAGGTTCCCTCTCTGTCATGAGCTGGCCGGGGCAACTCTCTCTGCTTGATCTTCCAGTGCAGGGAATGTCTGCAAGTTGATTTGCTCACTCACTGGCTCAGTTCCTAGCACAATCAGTTGCTCCTTGATCTCAGAGGCATCATCTATCATAGATACCTGCACTGGCAGGGGGTTGAGCTAGAAGACCCCTGAGATCCCTTACAACTCTAGGATTCTAATGGAGCATTTATTCTGCAAGAGCTGATTCCTTTTTTCCAGAAGGGTGTGGTTTAAGGAATATCCTAAACCAGAGAGAGCATGTCGGCAGAAGGTAACAGCAGTTAATATTTGTATTCTCTCTGAAGCTCTCTAGTCCTTTTGAAACCATCACTCCACATTGCATTCAGCAGACCATTTAGTCTTTGCCACCCGTATATCTACAAATGCTGGGATGAAGCTTTAAAGGTTGAGCTCTGTTGGAAAGGCAAAGATGCACTTGATCCAAAGAAAGGTAAAACAATTTGTTTCCGTCTCTAGAGAAGTTTCTCAACTATATTCCAGACAGCACTTGATAAATCTTCCCCACAGGTGGGCAAAATCCCTGCTGATGTTCCCCCTTGCTTTTCAAACTAGCAGGATTTCATAATACAGCAGGTATTTGCTTCAATAATGCAACACTTGAGACAACTTCAGAAGCAAGACTGGGGAAGAGGAGGAAGCAGCAGCATGTCACCTGCTTAATTATTTTAATCTTTCCCTCACAGTCTTCTACAAGACTTTTGTTATAATGTGTAAAATACAGACCTTTAGATCTGACTGCTGATGCATTTTGAATGCACAAAGGGAGACAACTTGCTACTTGACTTTCCTTTCAGAACACAAAGGGATTGAGTTAGCAGCAGAGACAATCAAGGGAAGTGCATGCATCTCTTAAAACAGTGGCTCTCAAACTACAGAGTAAGTTCCCCTTACTGAACGTTGAATCTGCACAGTTTCACATTAAAAGGGTGACTATATCCACACTGGAGACATGTGATCTCTCGCAAGTAAACCTCAGATTAACCAGAGAAATGATCAGGCATCTTTCAGGCCGGCACTGCAGAGGCAGACGTCTGATTCAGAGAAAAAGACCTTCTCCCTGTGGGGGCTGTCAGCTCAACAGAGGCTACAATTCAGAAGAAGGAGAATTCAATCCGTTGCTCAATCTGGTTTCCCTCAAAGAACTATCCATCTGTGATAGTTGTTGTTGTTGTTTGTTGCTTTGTTGTGTGCTCTCAAGTCAACACGATAAACCTTAGGTCAACCTATCACAGGGTTTTCTTGGGCAGATTTGTTCATTAGGGGTTGCCTCTGCCTTCCTCTCAGGCTGAGACAGTGTGACTTGCCCAAGGGCATCCAATGGGTTTCCATCGCTGAACGGAATTCAAACCTTGGTCTCCAGATCTGTAGTGGAATGCTCAGCCTGTATACAATGGCGGCTCTTTTTGTTTGATGGTGCTGTTAGCAATAAATTCTGCCTTTGGGAGACAACAGAGAGAGAGAAAGAGAGAGAAAGAGAGAGAATGAAAGAGAGAGAGACAGAGAGAGAGAGATTCAGAAGGAAAAAGGTGTGCAGGAATCTCTAACTCCTTTGCCTCTATTCCAAGGTCTACCCTGGATCAGGACTCCAGGGCTTCTTCTTCTGAACAAAGCATTTCTAGTCTTCTAAACATATTTTAATGTGAGTTTGCCCCTTCCAGTGCTACACTCATACAAAGAGCTGTCCTTTCCTTGCCTCAGGCAGAAACTTTACACACACAAAAAGAGTAGGCTGATTTGCAAAACTTCAGACAGTTCTAACTCAACAATTCCTTTGTATCAGGCCTGTGGCTTTCAATGTCACTTAGCCTAGACAGTCATTCTCAGAGACCCTACCCCTTTTCCGGAGTAATGAAATTAAAGAGCTGGTCTAGGTTAGCATTGGCTGTCCTCTCCTGGCTTGTTTCTTGTCCTGGTGATCCCATTTCGGCAAGGAACAGGTTGCTTCCTCAGAGACTTGTACTCAGATTGTGGTTTTGGAGGGGCTTTGGCCAACAGTCTCTGGTTCATCTACCTACCCAGTATGTATCACAACTGGCATCAGACCTTGATCTAAATTCTCCACAGTCATTGCCTCGTTTCTCAAAGCCATTCTACTCCGAGACCGTTAGAAATTGCCCTGCAAGGCAGTTGTTCCACAATATGTTTGTGTGTAACAGCTTGGAAAGTGAGTTGACTTTGTCTGCAAAGCTTGCCTCAGTGCCAGTATAAGCCAAATATGCTACAAAAGTTTGGCTGCAGCATGGTCAGAAACAATGAACTAGGAACAGATCCACATGGTAAGGCAGTAAATGCAAATGGCTTGGCATATGTAATAGGTACTGCATGGTTGTAGCTTTAAGCACCCTTTACTTGACTAAACTGGGATTATCAAAACACGAAGTTATAAACACTAAGCAAGAAACATTCTTAAATGAGAAGAAGGAAAACCAATAATTTTAGAGAAGTAACTTTGCCAGAGTGATACAAGAGCCAGTATGGTGTACTGGTTTGAGCATTGGGCTATGACCCCAGAGAACAGGGTTCGAATCCCTACTTGGCCATGGAAACCCACTGGGTGACCTTGGGTGTGTCACACACACACACAGCCCCAGAAAACCCCATGATAGGTTCACCTCAGGATTTCCATAAGTTGCAAATGACCTGAAGGCACACAACAACAATAACAACAACAACAACAACTTTGCAACAGCTGGGGCAATGCTGCTAACAGTTTTAAGTGACACATTTTTCAGCATCCATAGGAACCACTTGGCAAAGTCTTTCAGAAAGCAGAATCTGAGATAGAGAGATTATAGCAACAACAAAAAAAGTTCATGCTGGAATAAACCACAGTCTCTAGCAAAAACAATCAACATAATAGCATTCCTGGAAGAGACCTAATTAACCGTGAGGAGCTAAAGTATAGGTTTATACTGTGTTTCTCAAAGATGGGATTACTGTAGAGTCATCACTTTGTTTTGAATCAATCAAAATTTAACAACCATAGGTCAGGCATCATGATTCAAAAAGCTACTCTTTAGGTATGCCCGAAGAATGATGTGTATACACTGAGACTTATCCTCTCACAGCTCAATTGCACTGAAAAGTATTTTAAGCTCCCTCAAGATTTACTGTGACACATTAGTTATGGATGCAAAACCAAATGAAACTAACTTATATAGAAAAAGATTGAGAGAAACTACTCTGCTGATTATGAGAGAAACTAACCAATAATGTGACTACCTTTCAAATGTTTAATTAATAGTAAAAATTATAACATAAAATACAAAACATAATGTTCAGAAGTTATCCCTTATATTTAGAAGCAGCCTGAATACCCTTATTTCATACCATATTAATATGACTGCTTCAGATTACAGTCAGCTCTCTGTATCCATGGGTTTAACAGATTCAATTATTCACAGATTATTTGCCATAGTCTCTCTGCGAGCCCCACAAGACTGAGAGAGATTATGAGAGACAGCAAACACAAGACAAGGTAAGTCCCTATTAAAAATGGTATAGGGCTGCATGAGGGGGAGATGACAGCAAGCCCTACCAGCCATTTGCTTCTGCCTTGCAAAGGAACTCCACCACCTCAAAAGCAAAATTGGGCAGTTAGCATGTTCCCCACCACAGCCTCTAGATATTTATGGTTTTTCCACTTTTGCAAGGGTCTTGCACCCCCAGTCCCTATGAATGTGGAGGGACAACTGTACTATATACAGACATAATAAGTAACAGAAATCTGCACCCCTTAAAATGTCGACTTGGACCTGAATTCAATTGTGCTAGTGCTAGTTACAGTGGACTCACTGAATCAACAGCTGAATGGAAAGTTGCTATGTACGTAAGTCACACTGATTTCAATAGGTCTATTCTATCGGGAACTAGGAGTAGGAATTAGGCTTTGTCATACAGATTTTTGCATATCTGCCTGTATTTCATTTCAAGATAAGGGTTGATTTTACAAGTGTTCATAAGGAATGCTCCCAGTGAATACAGACTTTGAAGCTGTTCTCCATTATTGTATCCTGCTGTATGGTCTAAAGAATGGGAAACATCACTGACCAAATAATAGCCTTGGACGTACACAGGACTGTGGTATTAAAAGAGAGAGAGAGAGGGGGGGGGGGACTGTGGACCAAAAACCAACAACAACCCTTTCTCCCCTTTTTCAGAAATAAAAATCAACAGCCAAGGTCACCAATCACCATAATACATAAGCTCCTAATTAACACTCATTTGAAGGCTATTGTAGATAGAAATTGCTTCCCAATTGTTGTCTCACTCATGGTCACAACTGTGAGAATCGCTCCTCTCCCTTTTTCAAGAGATCCATTTAATGCTGCTAGAAGCCTTTGAGCCTTGGCTTCCCACTAAGCCAAAAGAACTCATCTGACAGGTCTCCTGCTGTATCATCTACCTATCAGTGGTAGGCAAGCATGCTTGGGGCAGAGTGCTTATGTTTTGCACATTCTTTGCTTATTCTTTTCAATGTGGCATGAGCAGGAGAAAATTCCCACTGGATTATGCCCTACTTTTCAAAGGCAGGAGAAATGTGTAAAATGAAGATTTCTAAGGAAAAAGTGAAAAATTACAAGATATAAGAAAGGAGGAGAGTTCTTACAATTTTTATTAGTTAAAAGCAAGTCGAATGCTTGCTCTTGTGTTCAAATAAAAAGCTATATTGATTTTTAAACAAAAAGTTTGGCCTCTGTAGAACATACCTCAGGGTTTAAAACCAGTAGTTTCTTTTAATTTTTTACTTGTACAATTTCATTCCACATAAAATACTAGCTTTGCTGAGTCAACAGCCTTTTGGCAAGCACAAAGTAAACAAACCTATTCCAGCATCAAAACTGGAACATTAAGAAAAAAAGTTCTGGGCAAGTGCACAAAAAAGAGTAAAGGGTTCAAGGAAAGCATTAAAGCTACTACATGAAATTTGTAATACATTCTTTGCTATGCCTTTATTAATAGTTACTGGCACGGTTTGCTTTGTGAAAATGAAAGAAGTGCTAAATAAAGAACAATAACAACCAGAAAAATCATTCCTAAACTGGGAATTTGAAAAACTGTGATAAAGAACAAACAAACATGTCACAATATCTTTAGCTAGTCACCCTAAAGTTTAAAATCTAGTGCAAAGATGGTAGGTTTTTACATCAGTATGACAGCAAAACAAATCATGCAAGATTACACTTTCAAGTTAGCTGCCTTGTTACTTGGTTCTTCAAGGATCAAACGTTCACTCCTTGGGCAACTGAAGCCCATGCATTAAAGAATGCCAAAACTGGGGGCACTGGATAGTATTGGTCATAAGAGTCTTTTTGTCCTGTGCTGTCCTGATGGATTTTCAAATTTTTAACCTGTGAGGTCAAGAGTGACTGGTCTGTCTTTTTCAGATGCTAAGGGGGCATTGTGCAGCACATAGTTTGGATGGTTGATCTCTGACCTCTCTAATGTTTGAGAGCTATGAGAAATTACAGATCATAACCACATGTGGAATAGAGCTACTTATTCCCCCTTCCTCGCTTTGTCACAGTATGCTGAAGGATTTTATACCTACCTGAAAGGCAAGAGTATGTATGTTTTTAAATCAGCTAGGTCTCCTTGTTTTCTAGATGTTTTTGCCTGTTGTCTTATTCTCCTTCTCCTCTCTTAGCCCTCTCTGGCATGTTAGTGCTGCAAAGGTAGACTCCAGGAATACTGTTGCTATGCTAGGAAAGATCATCCTCCAAACATACTACTGAATTTCAGCTGGGGTTAATGGGGCCACTGGGGGCCACCATTGCAAGGTCTTCTCTGAGTTCCAAATATGTGTGTATGTATGTAAGTATGTATCTGTCTGTCCGTCCGTCCATCCATCCATGCAGAGAATGACTATGTCAGGCTGATTGTTAGACCAGACCTCTTCTTTTAGACAGCCTATAAAATATACAGTGGGCCCTCTGTATATGTGGGGGTTCCATTCCAACTTTGGAGACCAGTGTTTGAATCCCACCAGGGGACCTTAGGCAAGTCTCTCAGCCTCAAAGGAAATTAAAGACAAACTCCTCTCTGGACAAATCTCACCAAGAAAACCCCATGATAGGTTCATCTTTGGGTCACCGTAAGTCAGAAATTACTTAACAAGAACAACAAAACATGTTTAATCCTTCACACATGCACACGCGCGCGCGCACACACACACACACACACCACTGGCTTTAAGGATTTGGTGACACTCAGAACATGAAGGGAAAGAGGGAGGTACGACTGATCCCAGCCGAAATTTCTAAGCTCAGTAGCAGCATGATTGAAACTTCATCCATTCATCATCATCACTTTATTAATATCCCACCTTTATCCTAGAATCGGACTCACTGTAGCTTTAATGCTAAAACTTTACAAAAGTTTTTAAATAATTTTTTTGAATTTGCAGGGGTGTATGGGGGAGGAAGGAAACTGTTGCTGCCAACAAAGGTTTATTTTTCCTCCCACTCAATGTTTCATTCCTCCCTCACGCATGCCATCCCTTGAAGAATATTTCAAATGGGAAATGGAAAGAAGCAGCAAGAAAGGATATAAAAAGGTGTCAGACAAATCACAAATTGCCAGTCTTGATGAACCCATTTAGCTAGATGTATGTGACTTAAAAATTCTTTTTTTGAGATGTCAGTAGGTAGTGTTAATAGATTTGCCTTTCCATAAAAGAGGAAGCAGAATAGTAGTAGTAGTCGCAGCAACAGCAGCAGCAGTAATAGCTTCTAAAAGAAGAATTCTGGTCTAACCATCTGCTTGACATACTCATTCTCTACATGTATATATATAAATACCATATTTGCCGGTGTATAAGATGTACCAGCATATAAGACGCACCTCATTCATATACCAGCAAATACTATTTTCCAGCATATAAGATGTACTGGTGAATAAGACACACCCTATTTTCAAACAGTGTTTCTCAGGAAAAAAAGTGAGTCTTATATTCCAGCAAATAGAGTAGATATTTTCAGGAAGAAATGTCCCATCCTATAAGCTCCAGTTGAAGTCTGAAGCCTGGCCAATCTTTTATCAACTTAGTGAGCACCGGGTCTTAGACAGTACCCTGCAGTTGTTCTCACTTCAGTAACAGAAAGAATCCAGAGAGAGAGCACACCTCTACTACATTCTGGCTCAATCCACTTTATACGAAGTTAGATTTTCATTCAAAACATCAATATTTGGTAAAACTAAGAAAGAGGTTCAACACAAGGACAAGTTTCCTGGGTACATTTCTTTCCTTGTGATTATTTAACGAAAAGCAGGACAGTTTTGTTGGTTTAGGACATTCTGCCTTTGATCACAGACAGGATCCCCTCTAAGCTTCCATATCTTAGAAACCTCTGGAATACCAAACAAATAAATTTCAGTTTCCACAGATCCTTCAAACTCCTCTAGAAGGTTGGTTTAGGTCACTGATGTGAAATTTTAAAAACTCTACTCTGATTGTCCTGTTCTTTCATCCATTAATATAATCACAAATAATAACAAGGATAACTGCCCCACTCTCAAATTCTAAAGACAAATTCAAACCAGGAAAGTATGGTCTTTAATCACAAAAAGAAATAAATTGGCAAAAACAAACCAAGCCATCATCAATCATAGAAATGTCAACTGCTTTCATTAATACAAATGCATCCTCAGCTCCTGCTCTTGTAACTCAGAGTAAGAAGGCCTTGTACATTCAATAATAGGACCAGACAAAAAAGATTACATTAATGCTATAAAAAGTTGGGATTTCAATATAGCAAGTGGATGATTATTTCTTCTAGGAACCAACACAGACCCTCTGAAGTACTTCTCCAAATGAGATGCAGAAAGCATAAATTCAATAGATGCTATGCATCTATTACATTAAGATCATCTTTGAAACAATTAATCAGAACTTGGAGTGCCACATAAAAAGGATGCTTCTCTTTAAGATAAACATTTTGAAACTTCAGTATTTCATTTAAAATACTTCTTCATAAACAAAAACTTATAACAGCCACAATAAAAAAATACAAAGTAGAACAACTTAAAAAACCAAACCGTTATAATTAAAAACAGCTTTATCACTAGGTGAGTCAAGTTGGCCACCCCCACATCATTCCACTGCAAGATTCCAATCCAAATATGTTTTTACCTTTACAATCCAAAGACATCTCTCTGCTGCAAAGGTGTGCGCAGTTTGACCTGAAAGGAGTTAATGGGGCTTGAATGGCTTCTGAACTGTCCTTTAATGGTCAGTGGGGAGACATGCCAGCTGCCTCTTTTATCAAGGAAATTAGAGTTAAGTGGACAGGAAGGCTAAGAGGTGCTTGCAAAGAGCCCCTTTCAAGGCTCTTGAGAGACCCCTTCCTTCTCACTGCACCATCTTCCCCTTTTCTGGAAAACATCATAAAACAGTCTCTCCAACAATCATCTATATTTGACATGAGACACATTATATTTACATGACAGTGACTGTATGAGAAATGTAGTGTCTACAAAGGAGGGCAGGGCCAATGCAAAAATACCTCTGTTTCGTTATCAGGCAGGTTTATTCAGGAAGATCAATCCCAGCTTGCAACCTGCTGTGTCTCAGACCAGGGCTGCATACAGACTGAGGACCTTCACAGCCCGCCTACCTTCAGCTACTCTAAACCAACCTAGAGGTTGCTGGTGCTGGCCATGAAGAATTCACACAGATTCAGTCAAAAACAACTGATGACAAAATTGATTTGGAATTTTTCCTCTCAGACTAACAGGTCTGGCCACCTGACTCTACCTAGCAGGAAGGCCAGCAGAATATTCAGGTCCCTCTTCTGTTTATGCAGCCTGGGCAAAATGGGCCAACCACAACCCACTGGGAGGAAGCCAGCTTTACTGCCATATAACGTATGCAGAAATCAGACCAAATGCTCAAGCTATCCAATGCTCAAAAATCCAAGTTAACAAAATGATGCAGTGCCTACACACAAGGGCTTCCACTTCCATACCACTGCCATGGCCTAGTCTATTATGTATATTCCAGATGCTTAAACGAATCATGAAGCTTGGGCACGCAGGAGGTAAGTGTTTGGTTTCACAGAGTACAGACAAAGCTTTGGACTGGAATATTAACAGAGACCAGAACAAAAATGCATGAGCTGTCATGTGCATTTTCTTCAATCTGCTTCCTATTATCACAACACAAGCCTGGTTCTTTTCTTCCAGTCTCTCGCACTACATGACACTTTTAGCTTTTCATCTTTTACTATTACATTAATTGCTATGGCAGTACGATGTCAACATATATTGATCTAATGGGTCGTTATTACACCACTGAAGTGGGTACTACTCTTTGATGATTTATGAATTTATGAGTTGGCAATGATTTCATTCAACTTCTGCTACACAATATACTGCATTGCATTTTGAAGGTTCCATAGAAATCTTATGGCTGTCAAGGGACACTGCAGGAAAAAATTTCCATGTGGTAGAAAATATCAGGCTTGTAAAGAATTTCAAGGTTCCACCATGAGGGCTCCCACAGAATATGACTCCATACACTGGAACGATTGCCTTTTTAAATGAAATAGATAAATAACCAGAACAATGATCGACTGGTTCTTGTACTGAATCATGTGAGTAGCTCCAACAGCACAGTTATCATTGATTCTACTGTTTCCTACATTCACAAGGCACTAGGTGCGGGAGCTTTGCTACTTAAATATGATCCTTAACAATACCCTAATTTTGGTTACAGATTTATACAGTCAGCCCTCCACATCTGCAGGTTTCAGTTTTGCGGATTTGATTATTCACAGATAATTTGCTGTCACCTCCCTATGCCATTTTTAACAGGGACTGCAAGCCTTGTGAAACTGCGAATGAGGCTAGTAAGTCGCTATTAAAAATAGTGTGGGGCAGCAGTGAAGGTGGCAGTAAGTTCCACTAGCTACCCACTTCTGCCTTGTGAAGAAACTCTGATGCCTCAGAGGAATCCATGGCGGGTTGATCATGATGATCATACTTTTCTGTGTGTTAAATATGGTTTGGGAGGGCCTAGGGGTATTCACGGTTTTTCCACTTTCACGGGGGTCCTGTGCCCCTAACCCTAACAAATGTGGAGGGATGACTGTACTGATATTTTATTTATGCATTTGGTATTCTGAAAAGTAAATATCAGATTTTCAGACAAATAGGACATGTTGATTATGAAGACTAAGCAGAAGCAATCTGAATTACTATTTTAATATGTAAATAGTCCTTCCACTTTTTTCCAAATAAAATTTGGTGTTCAGGTTGTTCAATTCTGCTAAACCAAATAATTACATTTAATGATGTCATGAAACATTCTAATATTTTCTGAACAGAAAATCAAGTCAGGCCTGTTCAAAACCTAATGTTCAACCAACATTCAGATGAAACAACTCATATATTTCCCAAACACTAGAAGACCTCTGGCTATTCTGAGGCAATATTACTGGTATTTGTTTTGAGTAACGTGCAACCAATACATAATGACCTAATAAAACAATACACTCCTTTGCTAAGAATACAAGGTGTCAATCAAACTCAGACAAGTTCTTTTTATAGCTTTTGAACAGAAACTATAGAAAGATACACTCAGTTTGAGGTTATATTCAAGTAACAGCAAGGTATAGCCAGCCACAGATAATAAGTTCTCAAGCAGCACTTCCCGTTCCCCTATTAAAAACTCTAAAGGGAAGCAGACGCTAAGAAACTCAGTTTATTGCCTTGTGCCTTGGAAAAGCTGCCCGTTTCACTGAAATACTAGGAAATGCCCACCCTTCCGTAGCTGAGACATTTTGTGCCTGACCAGAAAAGTAATCATTAGGGGGCAACATGAAGAACTCCCGCTCTACAGGAAAGGAGCACTTTGTATCTGGCTCCTTATCTTGAATACCTCTGAAAAGAAAAACCCAGCTGCACTTCAATTAGACCATGGGACTGGCCCTGAGCCTCTGACTGCTAATGTGCCAGGAATAAGATAATACTTATGAGTGTATTACATTAATCAATTGGATAAAGAATTAATTAGGTTTAAAGACTGAGCCTTTTAAATGGCTAACAGTCAAGCAGCATCATTAAATGCAGTGCCCTAAATGAAGAAACTAATAAATGGTGCTAAAGATATACCGAGGCATCAGAATGAGGATGCAACATAGACCATAATATAAAAAGGGGATGGCCTTTGAGGGGAGGGTGGAGACCAGATTATTTTCTTGTATCTGTGGTTATTTGAATGGTTACCCATGGAGTAACACATGTGTTCTCCTTCATAGAGGAAGGAGACTCTGGAGGTAGGCAATCATAGTTTTGGTGGAAATCTAGTCCCCAGCTCTCACTGTACACACTCAAGGGACGGGACTCTTTGCTAATTATGTACTACAGTATACTATACTAAGAACAAAACCTTAACATTGGGCTGGGAGCACATAAGCAGCTTGGTGTAATTCCTTCAGCAGAACTGTTTTATGCTACCAGTAGGTTTCCCTATTCAGAAGTGCACTCGAAGCATTCTGCACCTCGTGTAGTGTCCAAATCAACTTTTACGGCATCCCCACAGATAGCAATGCATTATAATGCACTCCAGGTTACCAATGCACAGTGGCCAACCTATCCCAGGCCAAGAACGGCTGCAATTAGTAAAACGAAACTGAGCAACTGAGGCCACCTAGACCCTTAGCAACAGAGTGCAGTTTGAAAGAAGCCCCCCAACTACACTCTTGATCATTTAGAGGGAGTGCAATCTCATCTTGAATTAATAGTCCTGTCTGCTGGACCTCCATCTTACCTGGATTCAACCAAAGCTTATTGCTCCTTGCTCAGCCCAACGCCACACTCGAGTATTAGTCTGGAACCTGCACAGCTGCACTTAAATTCAAATGTGACAAAGAAACAGAGCTGGGTGTCATCTTTATACTGATTATTCTTTGATCCTTGTGATTGGTCTCAACAGCATTTTAGAGATGTTAAAACATCAGTGATTATAAGACAGTCCCAAGTAGAACTTCATAGCACAACTGCTGGGAGCTGTGAAACAGTCTTCCAATACCACTCTCTGGAACCTATCCTGTAGGTATGGATGGGTATACAACCCAAAACTCTCAACCTAAATATTGTTCATATAAATGGTACATTTTCTGTGATGCAGAACTCTAATTATTATTATTGTTGTTGTTGTTGGTTTGGCTGTATAGACTCTCTCTCTCCACACACACACACACACACACACATAAAACTTCAACAAATACTCTTCCTATACATATCTTCAGCAGTGTTCATTAGAAGCATTTATAAATTGTAGCATCCATAATTCCCTTAAAAATCATTTAGTTATATGTTTCCCCCAATTGGTACTTTCCAGAAATGTATTACTTCTGGAAAAGAGAACTGACAATCTTAGGAAATCTGCTACCTGGAAATTTGTTGCTTAAATTTTCCAAGACTTCTCCTTTGCCAGAAATAAGAATGCTGACACACATTTGGGCATACACAGATACCTTTGATTTGTTATAGAGTGACTGTAAATAATAATAAGCACTTTGTGCTCTTCACTTCCCAGTCCTACACTCTATTACTGTTGTTGAAATGAAGAAAAATAGAATTTACAAATATATGTAGATAGCATCAGGCCTCTGCAAAAGTTACGTATCTACATGGTCATGTTCCACAGTAGAAGAGGGGAAGCCAGCTGTTATACAGACTATGATAGAAGCTGGGTTGTGGTCCAGAGAGCCAAGGATCATGTTTCAAAGAACAATCTACATTCATATGTATGCAGTTAAAACCAAGAAGAGAACAAATTTCAGAGACATTCAAATGCATACTAGATAGAAATATGGTACAATCCAGAGCTGCAGATTTGTTCATATTTGTTGTTGTAACTGTTGTCAAGTTGACTTTGGCCATTTCCACACTACAATGTTAAGAGTGCTTTAGTCCACTTTCAACATCCTGTGGAATTCTGGGGTTTGTAGTTTACCGACACCAAAGAACTCTCTGGCTGAGAATTCTACATGTCCCTCGCTAAACTACAAACCCCAGGATTCCATAGGATGCTGAAAGTGGACTAAAGCACTCTTAACATTGTAGTGAGGAAGTCTCCTTTGACTTATGGCAACCCTTTGAATAAGAGACAGCCAGGTCACCCTATCATCAACAGCCTTGATCAAGTGTTGCAGATTCAGGGATGTGTCTTCCTTGATTGAGTCTATCCATCCGGAACACAGTTTTTCTCTTTTCCCACTGCCTTCTACCTTACCAAGCATTACTGTGTTTTTTAGTGAGTCATATTTTCTCGTGATATGGCCAAAGTACTATAGCCTCAGTTTAGTCATCTTCGCTTCTTAGAGAGAGTTCAGGCCTGATCTGTTCTAGGACTGATTCATTTGTCTTTTTAGCAGTTCGCAGTATCCACAGAATTCTTCTCCAACACTACATTTCAAATGAGTTTTCAGTTCATATAGAAAGCTGTTTACCTGTACTATACAACATATGCATTCTAAAGATGGCCTATGCAATTGCTATTGCCTGTGTAAATGTTATTGCCCGTTCAGGCACATTCCTAATTTGCTATAGCTTTTATTTAAAAAAAAATTTACAACAGAAAATCAATTACTCCTTAGACTTGCATATAAGCTGGATATTCCTCAACAGAAACTGTTACTAATTACAGAAGAAGGTTTGGAGTATTGCTTAAATAAGCAGCAGCACTACTGGGGAATGAAAGAATAATAATGAACAATCCCTTAATAATGAAAGCAGATCCCTAAAGGTCTCAAACACACAGCAGATTGTGATTTTTAACATTATAAAACATTAGTTTCCTCTTACTTGTTTCTCTCACCACGCTACCATACTGCTTACACTACCACTTAAAGGCTAGATTAAGAACAGATGTATTTTTATATGAAATTTATAGTACTTGTATTGCAATTATCTTTCATGGATTATCCTAGGGAGTTATTCTGAATTTTTAAAAACCACAACTATTTCCTTTACTCACAAGAAACTATTAGGAAAAATTAAATCTTGTACTTCAGTGGACAGTGTGACATACCAATCTGTCTTCAGTGATATAAACATTACTTTTAAGAAATCAAATGTTCTTGTTAAGAAATCACTTGGGCTTTCAGATAGAAAATGTATAGGAATAAGATTCAATCAGCTCCTCTTACTTGTTACCACAAACAATTTCAATAAAGGTACAGCTCAATCAATCAACACACAGGTACAGCTCAATCGTTTGTTGTCTCTGGCCATGTGCTCTCCCTGAGCACACGGTCTAACTGGCTAGCTAGGGGAGGAGCTAGCAGCTGTCAGTCCTAGCTGACTCACTGACGAGCTAAGGGGAGGAGCTAGTAGCTCTTTATCTCTTTTCCCAGCAGCACGCGCCTTTGGTGCATGCACTTTCACTTTACTACCTAACCTTAGCAAGACTTAATTGCCTCTTCCTTGAACCTCAATCTGCCTGTCCACAACATCTAGGTAGGGTTGGAACTTGAGGGAGTACCTATAACCACTGTAGAATTGCACCCTCTCTCTCGATAGGTTGACAATAAGAACTTGGCAAACAGGAGGTTGAGTAGATTTTACCAGGGGACTTTGAAGGCAAAGCTCAGTTTTACCTTTTTCAATTTAACTATCTAAACTATCAGGTATGGAGGGGGAGGGAGTTGCTGCAGTCACCTGCCACAGCTGTGGCATGTTTCTTTTCCTGTTGCAAGACGTCCTTGGGTACACCTGCAGCAAATGCAAGCTGGTCGCTCTCCTAGAGGAGAAAGTTCAACAGCTGAAGGCATGCGTTTCAAGTCTTTGCATTATTAGGCAGGGAGAGGAGTTCTTGGATAGGGCTGAGAGGCCCTTTTTTGAAGACAGAATGCACAGAGGAGCTAGCGGACAAAGAAGCTGGTTTACGAAACAGGGAGACAGACGCTTGGAGGAATTTGACATGCAGGAGCAGAAAGCCAAGGTGTCATACAGAGACTCTGGAGCTGCAGAATTGCTTCCAAGTTCTTGACTTTATTAATGACAAAGTGGAACAGCAGGAAGAAGTCATGGAACATCATCTGGAGAAAATCCAACATCAACAACAGGAACCCCAACACCAGCAGAACAGCATCCAACAGCATCAGCATCAGCATCAACACTCTCGGCACGAACAGAAAATTCAGGCGGCCGTGAGGGAATCTGCTCGTCGAGTAACCCCGGACAAGCCTCAGAGGAGACTAGTTCTAGTGGCTGGGGACTCTTTGCTGAGAGGAATGGAACCAATCATTTGCAACTCAGATAGAATCAATCGTGAGGTGTGCTGTCTCCCTGGGGCCAAAATCAATGACATAACAGAGAGGCTAACCAGACTGGTCAAGCCCACTGACAATAAACTCCTCCTTTTGGTTCACATCGGAACCAATGACACGGCGAGGCGCAGCTTTCACCGCATCAGGAAGCATTACGAGCTTATGGGTAGGAAGCTGAAGGACCTTTGTGTGCAGGTTGTCATTTCATCTCTTCTCCTGGTGGAAGGATATGGCCTATGAAGGGAAAGAATAGCGGAGATCAACAACTGGCTACGAAGATGGTGCTGTCGGGAGCGATTTGGATTTCTGATCATGGCCTCCATTTCCACGAAGATGGTCTTCTGGCAAGGGATGGCCTGCACCTTACAACCGTTGGCTGGAACGTTTTTTCTAACAGTCTTGCAAAACGAATCAGGAGATCTTTAAACTGAGTTTGACTGGGGAGGGGGACAGTATTATTTTGGGCAAGGATTCAGTGAGTACTGTGAAAAATAGCCCAAATGATATAGATAGAGCAGGCCAAGTAGAAGTAGAAACCAACAGGGAGAAGGAAAGTAACTTTAGTACTGGAATTCCACAAAGGGCACATTGTCTCAAGTGTCTCTACACTAATGCACAGAGCATGGGGAATAAGCAAGATGAACTCCAACTCTTAGTACAACAAAATAAATATGATTTAATAGGCATCACTGAAACCTGGTGGGATGAATCTCATGATTGGAATGTAGGTATAGGGAGGTATAACCTATTTTGCAGAAACAGACCAAACAAGAAAGGAGGAGGAGTAGCCTTATATGTCAAGGATGTATTCACTTGTGAAGAGATCCAGGAAGGCAAGTCAAGAACATCTGAGTAAGAATTAAGGGAGCGAGAAATAATAAGAATGTGATTGTGGGGGTTTCCTACAGGCCTCCGGGCAAGCCTGAAGACATGGATGAGGCCTTCCTGGAGCATATGACCACACATTCAAAAAGGAGAGATGCTGTGTTAATGGGAGATTTCAATTATCCTGATATTTGTTGGCAGACAAATTCTGCAAAGACCACAAGGTCCAACAGGTTCCTTGCTTGCCTTGCAGACAATTTCATGGTCCAGAAGGTAGAAGAAGCGAGAAGAGGATCTGCTATTTTAGATCTGATCCTGACCTAGTTGATGAGGTGGAGGTGGTGGGATCCTTAGGAGGGAGTGACCACGCTCTTTTGGAGTTTGTCATTCAGTGGGAAGGAGAAGCCAAGTGTAGCCAGACACGCATCCTAAACTTTAAGAAAGCTGATTTCTCTAAACTTAGGGAGTTACTTGCTGAAATCCCGTGGTCAAGAATACTAAAAGAGAAAGGAGTTTATGACAGATGGGAGTTTCTTAAAAGTGAGATACTAAAGGCACAATTGAAAACTGTGCCAATAAGGAGGAAAAATGCCAGGTCTCTAAAGAAACCGGAATGGTTGACTGAAGAACTCTCAGCTGAGCTAGGTGTTAAAAGAAACACGTACAGGAAATGGAAAAATGGTAAAACCACCAAAGAGAAATTCAAGCAAATAGCCAGCAGATGAACTCAGGCTTTCCAGAGACATCAAAAACAACAAAAGGGGCTTTTTTAGACATGTCTACAGCAGAAGGAAAAACAAGGAAATGATAGGATCACTGTGTGGAGAAAGTGACCAATTAATAATGGGGGAAGAGAGAAGGCAGAACTATTCAATACCTTCTTTGCCTCAGTTTTCTGCCAGAAGGATAGAAGTGCCCAACCTGGGGCATGGAGAGCAGGTGAGGAAGCAAGGGAAATGCAGCACAGATTAAGTACAGAAGTAGTACAGGAATATCTGGCTAAACTAGATGAATTCAAGTCCCCAGGGCCAGATGAATTACACCCAAGGATATTAAAAGAACTGGCAAAAGTCATTTCTGAACCACTTGCAATAATCTTTGAGAACTCTTGGAGAACAGAAGTACCAGCAGACTGGAGGAGGGCAAATGTCGTCCCCATCTTCAAGAAGGGGTAAAAAGAGGACACTAATAATTATCACCCGGTCAGCCTGACATCAGTTCCAGGAAAGATTCTAGAGCAGATCATTAAACAGTCAGTTTGTAATTACTTAGAAAGCAATGCCATAATCACTAAAAGCCAGCATGGATTTCTCAGAAATAAGTCATGCCAGACTAATCTTATCTCTTTTTATGATAGAGTTACAGGCTTGATAGATGAAGGGAATGCTGTAGCCATAGCATATCTTGACCTCAGTAAGGCCTTTGATAAAGTTCCACATGACATTCTTGCAAAAGAAGCTAGTAAAATGCAGGCTGGACAGGACTACTCCTAGTCGGATTTGTAATTGGTTGACCAACCGAACCCAAAGGGTGATTGCCAATGGCTGCTTTTCATCCGGGACAGAAGTGACTAGTGGAGTGCCACACAGTTCTGTCCTGGGCCCAGTGCTATTCAACATCTTCATCAATGATTTGGATGAAGGAGTGGAGGTCATGCTGATCAAATATGCAGATGATACCAAATTGGGAGGGGTTGCTAATACATCAGAGGACAGGATCAAATTTCAAAAAGACCTTTGACAGATTGGAGAGCTGGGCCAACGCTAACAAAATGAATTTCAACAGAAAGAAATGTAAGGTCCTGCACTTAGGCAGAAAAAATAGAAGGCACAAATATAAGATAGGAGACACGTGGCTGGATAGCAGTACGTGTGAAAGGGATCTAGGAGTCTTAGTAGATCGCAAGCTGAACATGAGTCAGCAGTGTGATGTGGCAGCCATGAAAACCCCAGCGCGATTCTTGGTTGCATCAATAGGAGTATGGTGTCTAGATCGAGGGAGGTAATGGTGCCGCTCTATTCTGTATTGGTTAGGCCTCATTGGGAATACTGTGTCCATTTCTGGGCACCCCAATTCAAGAAGGACATGGTCAAGCTGGAGCAAGTGAGAGGAGGGCGACCAAAATGATGAAGGGTCTGGAAGCCATGCCCTATGAAGAATGGCTTAGAGAGCTGGGTATATTTAGTCTGCAGAAGAGAAGGTTAAGAGGGGTCATGATAGCCATATTTAAATATTTGAAGGGATGTCATGTTGAGAAGGGAGCGGGCTTGTTTTCCCCTGCTCCAGAGACTAGGACAAGGAGCAATGGATTGAAGCTGCAGGAAAGGAGATTACACTTGAACCTCAGGAAGAACTTCCTGACAGTCAGAGCTGTCTGGCAGTGGAATATACTGCCTCAGAGTGTGGTAGAATCTCCTTCTTTGGAGTTTTCTAAGGAGATGCTGGATGGCCATCTGTTGGGAATGCTTTGATGGGTGTTTCTGCACACCCCTGTTCCCCCAGCCCCTGGGGTCTCTTCCAACTCTATGATTCTATGATTCTAATGAAGAAGGTATATTCCTGGGCATTACTTCTTTTAACAGAAAATTTGGTTCCAGAGGCAGGGGGAAAAAAACAAGGAAAGAAGAGGGTTAGATTCCTATACCACAAAGAAAAGCAGTTTCAGCATGTTTCAGCAAACTTTCTGCCCAAAACTAACAATAAAGACATGTGAAATAAAACAACCAGGGCAGGAAACCCATGTATGAGAAAGTAAAAGCAACTGAGTCTTCTTGGGAACACTTCAAAATCTTCTTCCAAAATGTGTCCAGGGATGCTGGGAGTAGCTGGTAAGGCAAGTTTATCTGTTTTCCCCGTTTCTATTCTTAAGCCACTTGTGCATGCTCACAATAAGGGGTTCTGGAGGCAGCTGCTGTTCGTCCTGCCTTTTCAAGGCAGACACACACAGCTACAGTAATATTGGCTAGAGCAGAATCCCATTCTTTCCCAGATCAAGCTTTTATTGCATCATTTACTGCAAATACAGCTGCAGCCTGAAACCAAATGTCTGTATTTTTGCAGCCCTCCTTCACAATCTTCCTAATGCACCAAATTTAAGAAGAAAAAAGGCCCACAGAGCTGCATGACATGTTTCACATACCATGCAGCTTGACACTCAAATTGTGGAATTCACCACCACAAGACTATACTGCAGAGCCACCAACCTGGATGGCTTTAAAATTGGATTAGAAAAATTCAAACAAGATCAATGGCTATAGGATCTGCTGGCTATATGTGACCTCCAGTAACAGAGGCAGGATGTCTCTGGGGAATCGGAGAAAGGGGTTCTGTTGCACTTGTGGGTGTCCAACAAGCAAAAAGTTAACAAGAATGTCTCCTATGTTCCTTCTTTCCAGCCTCTCCGTCTACTCCCCTTCTGTTTTTCTTCCTTGATCCTTTTCCCTACCTAAAATGATGTGAAAGAAGTAAAAGAAATACAATAAAAAAAATTTTCATTGTCCTGAGCTGCTAATAGAGAAGGAAACTTCCTTTGTTTCAAGTCCCTGAAGCCCTAGAAGGGGTGGGGCTATTGTCTGTATTGACTCTCCCTCGCCATCTTACACTTTAAACAAACATCTCAGTGATACTGACATGGTGGCATGGTTGTAATTTTTCTCCCTATATGATTTTTAATATCTTTGCCTGATAAAGAAGGCTGTCAATATTTGAAAAGTAGTGTCATGTATTTTATGCCTCTTGGTTGGCCAAGTAAAAGTATCGCTATGACATGTATCTTGGATTTTGTTAAACTTTGTTGCAGTGATACCTCTTTTTTTTTTTTTTAACAGTTACATTTTTTAAAACAGTCACTTGTCAAGAATTGGGCTACAAGAGTCACTTCTACTGATCGCTAGGAAGTGAAACAGACTGTGCAAAAAAGGAAGGAGAGGAGGAATCTAGCAGCAACGTTAAGATTTATTTTAGCATGAGCTTTAGTGGATTTCCATCCACTTTAGATACACTGATAGAGTACAATTCTTCCACCCACTCCCCTCTTTTCCTTTGTGTACTGAAACAGACCAACATGACTATGTCTTGGAAAATACAGTGCTGGTTGTAATATGCACATTTCACTGATGCTTAACTATGTCATAATAAACTAATTGAACCTCTTATTCATAAGAAATAACAGCTTTTTCATGCAGTAAGGCTGGTATAAAACTGATTCACTGCTTTGCATCCCCCATATTTGCTTATTTGGTAGACCAGTTTTTCCAAAAGGCTATTTCAATTCAACAACATTTGTATAGAGCCACAAAAGCTGATAAACAGCCAACAATGGTCATTCAGTAATATAATAAGCTTGATGATGGAAAAGCAAACAGCCCATCTAGATTTACCCAAAATAAACAGGAAAGGAATCATATTCAGTGTAGCAGAAGAAAAGCAGGCAGGAGTGGAAAATAAATGGTGTTAAGGAAAGCCAGGGAGACCTTCCTGGCAAGAAAAGTGCTATAACTTAACAAAGGTGTGGGAAGAATTAACTTTCACTAAAGAACAGTCTCATTTTTCAGTACATTGTTTTAGCCCCAGTTCAACCAAGAGAAACAACACGGGCAGGCAAATGGAATACATGAAGCAAAGCGTAAGAAATGATGACCAAACACTTGAGGATGCTATTCTCCTCTTCTTCCTTTGCACTTTGGACAAGTAGGTTCCTACTCCTTTCCAAGACTCCTTATCAGATCAGCCGTCTCTCATGCTACAAAGCTGTCCTCATCACTTTATTGCTATGTCAGGAAAAGTTTCACTGACGTTTTTTTTCTGTGTCATTGTGAGGGAGAGCCTTCAACCTTAGATGTAACCCAAGGTTCAACCCTGACCACTCGGCTGAGTTTGACAGACTAGCACCACTGCAGGAACTAGAAGCCAATCCAGCACCAGGATGAGTCCTGAATCACCATCTGAGCCTAACGGAGCAGGGATGAGCCCGTGAACAGTCTGCATTTGGAAAGCTACATCCTTGAAGCTTGCTGATTCTGAGATACCTACTCCCCTCCTCACCAAGGGCTTGCAACTCTCTAACTGTCCTTCAATGTAGGTAGCATGCTTCTAGGGAATTATAAGAGGGAATACAGCCCTTTAAGCCAGAGTAGTCCTTCTACTTCTAAAGAAAGGGGTTGAGCCTGAGAGGGTGATTGTGCTTCTCTTGTGGTTTTGTCCTGTCAGCTCTTTGTCAAAATCAGAACAAGACAATCAAATCAAGAAGAGATGATAATGCAGTTCTCTTCCTATAAGGAAAGAGTCAATTGTTATAGAGAAAAGGTATTGTATTATTTTGCTTGGCATGCAAGAAGTCTTAGGTTCAATTACTGCATTTTCATGTAGGCTCAAGGAACATCCTTATTGGAATCCCTGGAGAAGAACAGGTTATCATATTAAATAATACTGAACTATAGGGACTAATGGTATGAAGCAAGCATTTTTCTTATTGACTGTCACAATCACATACCTGGACAGCCAGGTATCCTTTATCTTCCCTTGAGCTGGCCTCAAGTCTCCTGCACTGCTGGAATCAACAGCCTGCCTAGAACACACCTTTATCTTTTCTAATCCAGACAGATGCACCCTTTCCTACTTTTTTAAAAAAATGTTTTTCAGGAGGAAAAATGTGGATAAGAAAGAAAACATATCGCCACTAGCTTTTTGGAGAAAAACTACATCACCGCAGCATAGATGAAAATACTAGGAAATTTTCTGTTGTTAGAAAAGACTGAACCAAAAAGTGTGGGTGGATGAGAGGTGTCAGTAATACTCGGTGACTGCCACAAATGAAGCAAAAGAACACACAATTCAAATGAATATCTGGTTTTGGTAGCATTTAAAACAGCACCCATTTATGAGACCTTAAAAGATAATGGAGGCATTATTAGCTAAAATAGAAAAGTACACTTGTGATATGCTGAGAACAATGTAAACCTTGTTTAACAGAGAGCCCTACAAAGCATTCCTGTCACTGCATTCCTAAGAGAAGATAGATATCAAAATATCATTACACTATGATTAATGATTCAAACTTGATTTAGATGAAAGGATGTGAGTAAAAAGATATTTCAACATTTTTCAAGAAAGAAAACCACATCATCATACAAGAAGTATCAAAGGGGATGTCAGAAGGGCTACCTGATCCAGCCAGTTTATAACGAAATCCTTTCATATATTTCAAAATTGGCATTGTGTTATCCCCACCATGTGAATGTTTTCCTGTATCATGAAATGTATCTATTGTACAGAATGAAAGATGAAATTGGAAACCAGAGTGCCTCACTGAGCACCTATGAACAGAAGTATCTCTAGTCTTCTCTGTATAACCAGCAAAAAAATGTAACATAACTTGTTAGAAAGGACTCCTTTAGGCCATTCAAAAGAATTCCACTATCATTTCTGTTGTTTTCTATAACCAAGTCAACTGCATATAAAAATACTCAAGGCAATTACACACAGCAGGAGAGAATGTTGAACGCTTAATTGGTTTTCACCAAACTATTGCAGAGCTGAGGTAAGATGGGGGGGGCACTGTTGTTTTTACACAGTAAACCTAGGTATATCTCTTCTGTGTCATTAAACGATTGACAAATTTTGGACTTCAAGTAGAACAAAAGCCAAGTGGGGTCAAGTGAACAGACAGCTGCACTTAGATCTTGCATTCCAAAGACATCACACTTGAGAATTCAGTCTGGCCTTGGGAAAGGCCATGTTTTCTTCTTTAGGCTTAGTTTCCAATTTGTAAAATGCATATTGTAAAAGACGATAAAATATTTCATGTCCTACAGCAGTAGTAGCAATTTATGAGATGAAAACTAATAATGTAAGGTTACAATTCACCTCTTTATAGTTCTTCACCTGATCTTTACCTTGGCCGTACTGTGTATTTTGGATAGCATCAAGCATTACTTGTATAGACAGAGATCATGCACAAATTATTTTTCAAAGTTTGGGGTTCAACGATGGTGCATTTTGGATACTAGGTAAATTGCCACCGCCGTGCCAATGCTGAGTTGTAGAAAACTGTAAGTCAACATATGAAATGTTGGCAGGCTACTATGACTAGATGAGTCTGTATGACATTCTATTTCGGTTTTGTGTGCATGTGTTGTCATGACTTGAGCCACTTACAAGTTGTCCTCCATTGTTTAGCATGGCATGATCACAGTGTTGTTAATGGATGCAGAAGAAAAGCCCCAAACGTGAAGTCCAATCTGTGATAGCCTTCAGGGGTCACTGCAGTAGTAGGGCACGTACACAGGAAAGCTTTTAGCAATATCACTCTTATTAGTTACTGTTGCAAATTCTTCATCACAGAGAAGAATTTTCCTTTGGATCAAATGTTCTTGAGAACCATCAGTCAGGGAATACATATGAATACATCCAGTTAAAGAGTCACTCAATGTCCCAGACATCTTGAGTCTCATTCTGACTGCCATGGGGAAAAGGTGGGATATAAATAAAGTGATTGATTTATTGATGCTGGCAACAGTTACTTACCCTGTAGGGATAGTACTAAGGGACAGCCTGTGCTGATTACATTTCAGGTGGCAGCATCTACACTGTTAAGAGTGTTCACCACTTGACCAGCTAGTCTTTGTTAGCCTTTCTGCCTAGCAGAAAGAACTCTCATTCTGCTTGTTTAATCAAGCTGGAAACCCCCAAATCCAGAGGAAGCTAAACTTTTGTCTGATACATAAACAATTTGCATTTATTAGAGAAATCTATCTGGGGTGTGTGAGAAATACAATAAAAGCTTAGGGCTTCATTATCTAGTTATTCCTGATTCTTTGTTCCTCATTGATCCTTCAAGACCCACCTTGCCCACTTCTGGCACTGGCTCTCTTCCTTGCTAAATCACTCAGTGGACTCTCCTTTACTTAGGAAACCAGGGATCTGCTCAAGAGCCTTCTTCAGCTTTCCCTCTTGCAAAGCCGAGCTGCAAGCTTTTTTCCAAGGCTTCCTTTCCACTGCAACATGAAGCCTCTTTCACAGCAATTTTCTAACAGCATCCTAAGAATGTGCATGCACTGCAGTGCTTTCTTCAGGACTGACCTACTGGTATGAAAGAAAGACTTTCTGAGCCTTGATCTATCTTTTGAGGGCCATTTCTCTACACAAGACTGTCTCTACTTTCCTACTGAATGCTGTGAAAGATTTTTAGATTTGTCGATCAGTCACTTTTATTAGAAGTCCAGCCACTTTACTGCAGTCTCCTTGTAGCAGTTTAGTGGAAAGATCACAACCAGGCTCTCTCTTTTGAGGTTCTCTCTGTATTTCTTCCAATTTGTTTTTGTTGTTTTTTTCTTTCCATCAAAATCCTTGAGCGGATGAGACTGATGAGACTGAAGTGGTTGAAAATAAAGAGGCAGAAGAGGAACAAAGAGAGAAGTAGAAATAAGCACACAACTCCCCACCATCACATCTCTCTCTCTCTCTCTCTCTGAAATGAACTTAGTTGCCCAAACAGCTCTAACATTCCCCTTGGCAACAACAACCCTATGCAGGAGTTAAGCCACTGTGCTGTAGCCACATCAAACGAAAAATCACTGCTGAACTTTTTCCTTCTTCTTCTCTCCCGGCCTTTCAAAAGTTACAGGATATCCAGCTTGCTCAGCTCCTATCCTGCTATCCCACAGAAACCAATAGCTAGTCTGTCCAGGCTCTTACCAGGTCTATACAGCTCTGGCCCTGTTACCCTGACTTCTGGGGGTCCCCTGGGGGATACTTTGCTTTGCTCCAAAAATGTAAAGGTTGGCAAAATTAGGGGAGCACTGGCAATAGCAAAACAAGGGGCAGGGTAACCCAGTAGAATCTTTTACCCAATGTTTACGGGGACAGGCCAAGTAAAAAGCCAGACAAACGTAACAATAAATGGATTTTATTAATAAATGTGTTCTCATCACCAACGCACTCATTCCCTCATGTACACAAGGCCTATCAAGAGGGGAAAGAGGTGAAAATTGATAGGAGATTTAACAGAGAGGGTGTAAAGACAGTGATACTGCACCTATCCTGAAGTCTTCAGTCCGGGAATTGGCAAGAAGGACGGAGCTCAGCAAAGAGAGTTGGCTCAGGGGATCACTCGACTAACAGAGTGCTGGTCTGCTAGCATGGCGGGGAGTTCTCTGAAGAAACCCTCAAAAACAGGGACTACTTATAGAGCAGACCCTCTCCTGGGAAGAATAATGGCTAAAACAGAAGGAAAAATGCTGCACAATAGCAACTTGATGGTTTGCATGATTGGTTCATGTAAATGGACCTCGCCCTCGTAGGATTTTTCAAAGATGGAGTGGCTCAACCTGGGGAAAACCCGGTAATCTCTTCAAGCTGGCTATTCGTGGCTGAGGACCCTTTGTTCATGTGGACGTGTCTAGCCTGAGGTCTCCTTGGGGAAACGTGACTGGGGATTTTCCTGGCCTTGACCTAGTTTTGGTCGTTCAACCTATTTGTCTACGTACCCACCCGGGCAACCTCTTTGGCACAGTGGGCATATTTGATAACAATCTTATATCCCCCCAGGATGGGGTTTGCCACCAGAGTAACAGCCTAGTCTCTCAGAAAAGCAAGCCATGATTTAGATGTTATATGTATCTTTTCACGCTATCTTCTCTACATTAAAATTAAAATTAAATTAAAGTTAAAATCAAAATCTGCCATACAGATCTGTGCTTTGTTAATTTGGCTTTTTCCTTTTATAAAATAAGCTAGTTAATACCCTATTAAAATTCATATAGTAATACAGTAGAGTCTCAGTTATTCGACCTGCGGTTATCCGACCCTCCGGATTAACCGACGTCATGGCGGCCTGGGGGCATGGCTGTAGGCATTTCCGCACCCCCAGACACGCCCCCACGCCCGCCCCGACACGCCCCCAAAATGGGGGCCGCCACGGGAGTCCGTGGAATCCGACCTTTCGGTTATCCAACCCTCCGCGCGCCCGTTTAGGTCAGATAACTGAGACTCTACTGTACTGGTATCCCTCTTGCAACAAAAACTAATTCTAGAAAGTCATTATTGTGTGTATATTTTATTCTGTTTGTGTTTTTAAAGGCCTGCTGATAAATAGATCGATATGTGCATACCTCAGAACACGCATAATTCATGCATGTACCTATGGAGAACAACTGTTCATAGAACCAATGGGTCAAAACCAAAGAAATAAAGGAACCAAATGGAACCAAATAAAAACATACTGAACCTAAGAAAATTTGCTTCTCAGGAGAGGTTCAACCTCAAAACCAAAAACATTTTACCATCCTTTGAGCTACAGCTTAAGCTGGGTTCCGGAACCTACAAATACTTCACCACTTAAAACACATGCAAGCCTGCAACTCTAGTAGCTCAACCTGTGCAGCCATTCAGAATGAAGCAATTCAGAACTGAAGGTTACTAGCTCTAGCCCCAGCATTATGGGCTGATACCTGTGGTCTTGTGCTTTGTCTGGTTTATTACTTTGTGACTCCCTTGAGAAATTTTTTTAAAAAAGTGATTATAACATGAAGAAGGGAAAAGACAGGGAATCACTCTGACAATACTGTAATCCCTCTATTCTATAATTTTGTATTTTTATTTTTATGGAAATTACAACATTTCTGTGTCTTTCCTGATGATATGACAATTTCAATACATCTGGACATATTGTCCTATTCTACATCTAGGTGATGCAATATCAAAGTTAAATTAAAAACAGGGTGAAAAGGGGACAACTTGTAGAAATGACAACAATGTCTTTTAGGGTTTGGTGTTTTTTTTTTAATGAAACAATAGCAGAGAGACTCGTTGTGGCAAATTTTTCAGAAGTTCAGCTCCTAGCTATCTGCTCTTTTGATTTCTGAATTTTTCCTCTCAGAATGCAGTAGCTCAGCAGTATCTACAGTTCTACAGTAGCAATTAACTTCCTGGGGATCCAGCCATAGATAACGAAAAACATAACTGAAGTGGAGTTAATCAAGGGTAAAATTAAAAATATAGCGAGGCTCACGTCATCACAGTAGTTCTTCTTTTAAGCAGCACAAGAACTGTGAAGAAACAGCCACAGGCGTAGCTGAGTCTTCTAGGCTTCCTCTGGCAAAGATAAAACTCAAACAGTTGGGGTTTCTTAATGACTTAGGAAATAATGAAGGCTAATAACAACAATTGGGCAGCCTCGCTAGAAATTATTCAGACATGTTAATCATGTCTTCTTTTCCATTCCAAAAGTTACAGTGCAGAGGATCTGATTTCACTACTTGGAAAATAACACTTTAAAGTCATTATCTTAAGTGTTAAATTCCAGATAAGTACATAAAAGTTGTTTTTTAAATCTAGCATGCCACTGCCTATTTAAATCCTTTCCTCTTCTTACTGCCTGAATGTTCAAACACAAACCAGGAGCCTTTATGTGAAGTGTTATACTGAATCCTCTATTTTTCACTAACATAGTTTGTTATGGTTAGGATAAGACCTTCCAATGATGTCTTCTGAGCATTAGAGAAAATAAAACTGCATTCATCTTGTTCTGTTCCTACACGGACAGTAAGAACAGATTGCTTATCTGTAACTGTGGTTCTTTGAGTGGTCATCTGTGACCTCACACACTAGGAGCTTTCGTGCATGCGCGTCCATTCGGAAAATTCTAGAGCTTAGTAGCTTGGCAGGAACCTCTCCCCCATGCATACACTGAGCATGCTCAGCCCGCTGAGCAACAGTCGCTCCTCAGTTCTAAAGTCCTCCAAAAAAGGAACCTGAGAAGAGGGGACGGCTGGGAGGGTGTGTGTGAGGGCACAGATGACTACTCGAAGAACCATAGTTACAGGTAAGCAACCTGTTCTTCTTCTCGTGGTCTCTGTGCCTCACACACTAGGAGACTTTGTAGCTTACCAGAAGGACGGTGGGTCAGGTCCTTAGAGTACAGAGGCCAGCACTGCTCATCCAAACCGGGCATCCCTCCTGGACCGGCAGTCCAGTCGATAGTGGCAGACGAAGGTCGATGGCCTGGACCAGGTCGCCACTCGACAAAGTTCTTGCATGTCCACACCCCTCACAAGAGGGCTGCTGAGGATGCCACAGCTCTGGTGGAGTGTGGCCGAAGCAAGTCCAGTGGAGGCTGCTTGGCCGTCTCATAAGCAAGCAGGATTGTCTGGGCCACTCACTTGGAGAATCTCTGGGTGGACACCTTGAGGCCCCTGTGATGCTGATCATGGCAGACAAACAGGTGTGGGGTCTGTCTGTAGGTCCCAGTCCGCTGAGTGTAGAAGACCAGGGTCCTTCGAATGTCCAGAGAGTGTAGAGACCTCTCAAGAGGTGTCGTGGATTAGGATGAAAAGCCAGCAGAATAATGTCCTGGTTAAGGTGGAAGTGAGAAACCACCTTTGGCAGGAA
Source organism: Iguana delicatissima (assembly GCA_948472985.1). Classification (NCBI taxonomy): domain Eukaryota; kingdom Metazoa; phylum Chordata; class Lepidosauria; order Squamata; family Iguanidae; genus Iguana; species Iguana delicatissima. The sequence goes on along the minus strand of CAOKZL010000992.1, from coordinate 201,139 downwards.
GGAAATGTCCGGGTGAAGGACTACCTTGTCCCAATGAAAAACCAGGAACAGCTCATCAACTCGTAGAGCTGTCAGCTCGCTGGCACGCCTGGCGGTGGTGAAAGCCACCAGGAAAGCAGTCTTCAGAGTCAGGAGCCTGTCATCGGCAGTGGCCATGGACTCAAAGGGTGGTCGCATGAGCAGGGAGAGTACCAGGGATAGTGAACATGGCGGCAGCAGCAGCGATACCGGCAGATATAGATGCTGAAGCCCCTTCATGAATTGCTTCATTGTGGTATCCCAGAAGAGCACTGCCAATGGGGAGCCTCGGGGTTGGTAGGCCACAATGGTGGAAAGGTAGACCTTCAGAGAAGGAAACGACAGTCCTTGTTTGAGGTGGAGGAGAAAGCAGAGCACGGTACCGAGGCCAACCAGTGATACGGTCTCGCCTCGCTCCTCTGCAAAGGTCATGAACCGCCGCCACTTGTAGGCATAGTTGCGGGGGGTCGATTCCTTCCTGGCCGCAGTGAGGATGTTCTGGATAACGGGATCGTCTAGGGCATTATCCTCCATGCGGGAAGGGCCAGGAGCTGCAAGTCGTGGTGGAGAACGCGACCGCCGAAGTGGGACAGCAGGTCGAGTGCTGTCGGGAGCTTGAGAAGTTGATTCTGAGCGGCCTCGAGCAGGGGCGCGAACCAGTGCTGCCTCGGCCAGTACGGGGTGACCAGGATGACATCGGCTCAGTCCGCCAGGATCTTGGCGACCACTCGGCCCAGGAGAGGAAACGGCGGGAAGATGTAGAGGAGCCCCTCTGTCCACCAAAACTGGAACGTGTTGCCAAGAGAATTCGTTCCCCGGCTGGCTCTCAAACAGTACTGGAGACACAGTGGCGAAAAGATCGATGTCCAGCTTGCCCCAACAATATTGTGTTGGGCGGAATGCCTCGTCTGAGAGGGACCACTCATGGTGGGTCGAGGTGTCCCTGCTCAGGGCGTCCGCCATGGTGTTCTCCTGACCTGCCAGGTGGACGGCAATCGGATGGACCCGGAGAGACACGCACCACTCCCAGAGCTGAAGGGCGATGGTGAGAAGCGTGATGGAGTGGGTCCCTCCCTGTCTGTTGACATAACAGACTGCCATGGTGTTGTCAGTCAGAATGAGTACTTTCTGTCCCGCGACCAGGTTGCGGAACGCTCTCAGAGATTTCCTGATGGTGAGGAGTTCGAGAACGTTGATATGGAGATTGGTCTCGTCGCCTGTCCAGCGTCCCTGGACTCTGAGGTCTTCGCAGTGCGCTCCCCACCCAAAAAGGGAGGCATCGGTCATGACCGTGAGCCGAGGAGTCGGTTGTCTGAAAGGCATCCCGGACAGAAGATGGTGGTATGAGAGCCACCACAGCAGAGAGTGACGTACTTGTGTCGGCAGTCGAAGTCGCAGCCCCTGGTCATCTCAGAGCGGGCTGAAGGCTCTGACGAACCAACATTGGAGGGACCGCGACCAAAGTCTCAACAGGTACGTGACGGCCATGGTGGAAACCATGTAGCCCAGGAGCTGTTGTATCCTCCTCGCCGATATCGTCGGGGCGTCAAAGGCAGCTGCAGCGCCCTGGCGAGGGTATGAGCTCAATCCAGGGGCAGGTAGGCTCTGGCCGAGACCAAGTCCAGAGTGGCTCCGATAAAATCCAGCACTCTCGCCGGCTCGAGGTGGGACTTCTTCGGATTGACCCGGAGACCCAGGTGGGTCAGAAGCGACAGGGTCTGATGAATGTCCGAGGGACGCTACCAACAGCCAATCGTTCAGGTACGGGAAAACAGTGATGCCCTTTGTCCACAGGTAGGAGACCACAGGGGCCACGCACTTCGTGAAGACCCTCGGTGCAGTGGAGAGGCCGAACGGCAGCACCCGGTACTGGTAGGAGGTGCCGTCGATCGCGAACCAAAGGTATCTTCTGTGCTGCGTACGTATGGAGATGTGGAAATAGGCATCCCGCAGGTCGATGGATGTGAACCAGTCTCCTCGACAAAGGAAGGGTAGGATTGTCGACAGCATGACCATCTTGAACTTCCTGGGGTTTACCCCTCGGAGATCCAGAATGCGTCACAGGGTCCCGTCCGACTTCGGTACAGTGAAATACCGGGAGTAGAAGCCGGTGGTAGTGGCCGAGGGTGGGACCTCTTTGATCGCTCCCTTCTGCAGGAGGGACTGGATCTCCTCCAGCAGTGCAGGGCTGGCCTGGGTGGAATAGAAAACGCCTCACAGTGGAATACTTGTGAACTCGATGGTGTAACCAAGACGGACGATAGTGAGCACCCAACAGTCCGAAGTGATTGAACGCCACGAGGCAAGGTGTTTGGCCAGAGTGGGGTGGTCCATCAAGGTTGATGGTAGGTGGAAGGTGGGCTGTGATAGAGTCCTGAAAGTCCCATCAAAAACGGAACTTGGATCCCGACGACGATTTCTTCGATGGTGTCTGGTGGCTCTGAGGAGATCATCTCGAAGAGGACGTGGTGGAAGTCCTGGATGGTACCGACCGGGGCGAGCATTGTTGGAAACTCCCGGAAGAGGAACGGCGCACGCAGGTCGAGAGCCAAATCCGCGGCGGGACTTTTGAGGCTGACGGATCTCCATCTTCTTGGCTGTTAGTCGGGCCTTGACGATATGGTCCATCGCGTCATCAGTTGACGCATTGAAGAGCCCCTTGCCATCAAACAGGAGATCCTCAATGTGCTTCCATGTGTCCTCTTGGAGGCCAGAGGACTGTAGCCAAGCGTATCGGCGCAAGGCTACGGAACCGACCATGACCCAGGCAGCAACCTTTACAGAGTGCCTGGAAGAGAGGATTTGCTGGTTCACAAGCGCCACTGCCTCATTATAGAATTGGTTGGTGCTCAACCTGCTCTCTTCAGGGACGGTGGACAGTATTGGAGCGAACTTGTCCAGCAAGTTGCGAAGATATGCCGCCATGCAAACCTGCGTGTTCGATACCCTCGCTACCAGGGAGGAGGCAGAGTAGAACCTCCTCCCGAAGGTGTTGAGACGGTGTCCCTCTCTGTCTGGCGGGGTCGTATGGGACCTGGTTCCACCCTTCATCTGTGTAGACTCCACAACCACCAAGTTGGGCTGAGGGTAATTGAACAGGAACTCAGCATCCTCCTTCTGGGTCCTATATAGATGTTCCAGCCTGTGTGGAATTGGCTGGGCGGAAGCCAGCTGGGCCCACAGGTGTTTGAGGGCCTCCATCAGAGCGGGTAGGAACGGGAGTGGCGCCGTTGAAGGTGGACGGGTGTCCACGTAGTGGAAAACTGGATCCTGCACCGCCGGAGCCGGTTCCACCATCTTGAGACCCAGGGCTGTTGACATCCAGAGGAGGATGTCTGAGAACTGCCGCATATCCTCAGGTGCCGACTCAGGTGCTGGGTCCCCAAACGCCAAGGGTGGTGACTCGTGGGACTTAGGCATCGACTCCTTAAAGTTGAACTCGGACTAACAGTCTTGGGATGACGCTGTGGAGGACCGGTCTGGTGATCGAGCCAACAACCACTCGCGCGATGATTGGCGAGACGGTACCACTACGGTGACTGTTGTAATAGAGGTGGTGGCAGTTTTAGCAGCCGGTTGACGTTCTGCAGCGGTTGGTCACGGTGCAGCGGTTTTTGGCGGAGGGATCACCGCAGATACAGGATGCGGGATCGCCTGAGTGACCGACGCCACCGCGGTCGCAACTTGCACAGGGGTAGCCTTGGACGTTGGGCAGGACACCGTGGAGGTGACCCGTGGAGGTGGCGAGACTGCCTGGTAGTGATGAGTAGGCTCTCGGGACCGACGTTGTTGAGGTGATCAACGGTGTTGAGGCGATCTTCTAAGTGAGCGCGACGGTGTGTGTTCACGCTGAGAGCGGTAATCCCCTCCTCTTGAAGGCGATCTGGGGCAGCGGTAAGGAGACCACTGCCTCACATCAGGATGGTAGTGGTCCCGATAAGAGGGCAAGTAGGACCTGCAGGAGCCCGGGAACTCTTTCCAAGTATGTTCGCAGCCATACCGTAGCGCGTAGGACACAGACGAGTAAGACGAGTCTCGAGGAGGCACTGACCATCTCGGATAGGCTTCCCAATGGCGAGGGGAAGGTTGCCTGTGCTCCGGGTGGTCTCCTCACTCGTCACATTCTCGCAGCTCAGGGTAGGGCTCCCGATGACGTGGGGAGGTTTGCCTAACCCTGCCTTCCGGGTATTCACCACATTCGCCACGTTCCCACTGTTCAGGACAGGGCTCCCGGTAACGGGGAAGCCTGTCAAACTCATCTTTCTGGAACGGGCGAGGCGCTTCTACCAACAGATCCTCGAGATGTTTGCGAGGTCTGGGGAGCTGCTGGAATATCCTCCGGGCGGGCCGCCATTTCTGGGGGTCCGGACGGAGAAACCGCGACATCAAGCACTGGTGGTTCAAGCAGTGCCGCAGAACCTGCGGTGTTGTCGGCGTCGGAAACCTCCAAGAGTTCTTGGGGTTCCAAATCATCCTCCGGGTTGACTACAAGCTGAGTCAAAGTTGAAGGTGGAGTAGGGAGAGGCGGTCTAGCCAGAGACCCGTGCTTCTCCTTCCTCCTCCTCCTCTTCTTCTTCTCTCTTTCTCAGACTCCAAGGTCACTGGGTGCTTACGTTGAGCCGACGTAAGCGTTTTAGCCGACTTGGCACCCTGCGAGTCCGCAGGGGCCTCTCAGGAGTCGCAGATGAGGAAGCCGCAGAGGTCTTCGGGATCCTCGATAACTTATGCAACGGAACCGAGCCCGGTACTGTCGGCACAGCAGAATCGGCAGCCACCGGAGCTGCTGGGAGTGTGGTAGCAGGTCGGCTCTTGGACATCTTCGCTGGGCTCTTCGCCGGGGTCGGGTCTTGAGGCAAGAAAGACTGTTCCCAGCAGAAGGACTTGAGGCGTGCCAGCCAGTTCCTCAAGGTCTGTGAGGTGAACTCCCTACAAATTGGGCAGGCTCTGATGTTATGAGCCTCACCGAAACAGAGGAGACACTAGCTATGCCTGTCCAAACAAGCAACCTTACGACCACACTTTTTGCAGGGTTTGAAAAGAGTAGACATAGAAGTCCGAAAGGAGAAGAAGAGGTAAGGTAAGGATGAGACGAAGACGACGATGACAACGAAGAAGAAGGGGGGGTTGGCAAGTCGGGGTTGGGAGGTTAGAAGTCCCAAAGAGAAGGGACAAATCACCAAAATGACAAAACCAGTCCGTAATCCGAAACAGAAGTCCAAAATACCAAATCCAAGTCGAAGAAAAACCGAAAAGACTTGCAAGAGAAGGCCAAAGAAACGCTGTAAGCTCAGAACCTCCATATGCGACGGTGGACGAGAAAGAACTGAGGAGCGACCATTGCTCGGCGGGCTGAGCATGCTCAGTGGATGCATGGGTGGAGGGATTCCGGCCAAGCTACTAAGCTCTAGAATTTTCCGAACGGTACCACGCATGCATGAAAGCTCCTAGTGTGTGAGGCACAGAGACCATGAAGAAGAAGACAACAATCAACTCTTTGGGGAAGGCTATGGAATATAATTGGTGTATGAGATGTATCTTCCTAACCTTCTTTTGCATATGTGGAAATCCAGTACATTCAGATTCAGTGCATAGTGTTTCCTGAACGGAAGCACCCATGCTTCTTCTCAAGTGTGTGCAGTTTTGATCTCTCTAAAATTTGATAAGAAACAAGCTGTAAACTGTGGTTTAGACTGCACTCTGTTTAACGATAGAGGTATAATGTTAACTACATCTAGCACTGGGCAGAGAGGGGAGAAGAATTCAAGCCAGGGAGGAGAGAACCACGAAGCAACTGAAAGTATGCGTTGAACAGGGGCAGTATATGAAAGCACAAGGCACACTTTTCATTCTTTTGCCGTACCTAAGTTATATAAGAATCATTATGCCACACTAAACCAACTAATAAATGAGTTCCAATAACATGAATATTTGATGAAGGTACCTTAAATAGTTTAAGTATGTGGCAAAAATCCTAAAGTAATTCAGGCCTAGAGAATATACTAAGTAGAACACCATCAGTTTGGCTTGGAAGGTTTTAGTGGGCATGTTCAAATATTTAGCCACTTCTATATTTGATTAAATTTTCTCTTGGGTTTTACCGTTCTGTCCATTTATTTACTTATTTATTTATTTATACATTTATTTATCTCTCATTGGTGTCTCAATGTTCAATAATTTACATTGTTTCTAATAAGAGGTAAGGCCACCTAGTTAATTATTAGGAAAACATGAAGCACGCCCTTCTTTCAAATTAAGTAAGAGCATAAACAACTCATCTTAAATTACAATCAATGACAATAAGTATAGTACAAAATCAGAGAGAGTTTCATAATCATTTCATCAATTCTCAGAATGGGCATTTCTGCTACTTAGCAAGTCAACATGCAATCAATATTGCAAGAGCAAAAACCAAAATTTTAATCTATTGGCTTCACTATGGCCAATTTACAATATTCTGCCACTCTGAGAGTTCAGCTGCAATGACATCACTTGAGTAAAATCTACTATATAAAAGTCAAAGTTTGTTTGTAAGTTTGCCTGTTTGTCTGTGTCAGGCAGGTGAAGACCTCATACAATTGGTTGTGTGAAGCAAGAGGACCTCATATGATTGGCTAGCTGTGAAGATTCTATGGAATCCTGGGGTTGGCAGTTTAGGGAGGGTTCTTTAGAATTCTCAGCTGCAGCAAGAACAAAGGTAGTGTATTCCCTCAGAAACCAAACCCTCTGTATGTTAACAACTCTGAATACAGACTGGATTGGGGAATATGGGGATAAGTTACAGGTACTGGAGAAGACAGTTTGGTGAGTTCTTAAGAGGAAAATAAAATCCCAGGTAAATATGTTAGTAATTACAACAAAAGCTTAAAGGCACATCCAGACTGTCACTATATTTCATAGCTTGCCTCTTATATGTGAAAAAAAGGATGTTAAAACGAGTCTATTTAAATGGTAGATATCCAATACTATCTTGAGCTACGAGGTACATGCTGTTGATTCAATAGCTGAATCAAGAATTTGTTGACAAGTCCCAAAACTGCAATAGCATTTATAAAGTTAACAAAGACACGCACACACACAAAATGTCAAATGCTATGGTCACTCTTAAGTTTCACTCTTCATTTAAAAATTTAGAAGTCACTTCCAGATGGAGAAAAGGCATTTCTTTTCTGAAGTTTCCAAATTATCTTCACTCTCAACATGCCTCCTGCACAGATCATCACTGATTATCTGAAGGTGCTTAATGTAAAATAATGCTTCACAACAAACCAAATTGGGATCTAGATGTAATTTCTCCATTCATAGTTAAAAGCTCCCAATGCCACTATATGTTTATACCATTGGTGTCTTGGACACTGAAGGTCATTATTTCAGGCAGAACGTCTACAAATTCAGTTCATGTAACTTCAGATTATGGAGCAACTGATAGTAAGTATTCCACAAGTCAAAAGACACTCCATTGTTCAGTTGTCAGGAGCTGCTAAGTTTTCCCCATTCACTCTCTCCAGACACAACCCAAAATACTACTTGCAAAATACAGCTATATCATACCCAAGTGGTCAGAGAGCAGGGAAATAGGGTGTTTATGACTGGAATTAAATTTGAGGTACAGAGGGGGAAAAAATGTCTTACAGCTTTGTGCTAGTACTGCAATTCAACTGCCTGGTCTTTTGAGACAGAACCCCTGCATAACAGAACCTAGGTTTAAAACAAGCTCTTGCCTGGTACCATTTGCAATACAGAAATACACTTGCCATACGGTCTCTTAAGTTCCATCTTTCTGGTATTTAGGTACTGTTGAACTTTTAAATAACTTGGAATATACGATTGGCAGATCTCAAGAAAGGTTAAGCATTTTCACTTTTAGATATTTCTCATGATACTTTGAATCCTTTCCTTTAGTCTGGGTATTGTTTCTAGAATGGCTAGGCACCTGTGTTTATCAATGTAAGACCACTTTATGGATGTTACCAAACTTGTTTGAAAAAAGCAAGACATAGTTCAAAGAAATAATGTATATCTGGCCCATTCTGTCCTTAACTGTGCATCTCTTGCTAGAAACAAACAAAAGCTGCCATCTGCTTGATGACTTCTCCCATTAGCAAATGGCTGAAAAGACTAAAGGCAAAAGACATTAAACTGCACAAACAGAAACTTGACTATACATTAACAAATGACATTTTTCAAGAGTCTGGTTTTATCATCCTGTCATTGGGGTAGCAACAACCTGGGATGCCAACCAAGAAAAAATGCATTTAGCTTTGAGTGTTTCTCAACTCGCAGCTATATATTGACAGGAAGAAATGTCTTCACTCATCCTTAGCCTGCAGAACAAAACAACTGAAAATCACAGAGAATCTGGCTGCTCCTAAACAATTTGCCAATTTCAAGCATCATTGTGGATATAGAAACTGAGCAGGACTCTGGTATTCCAAGCTGCTGGTGCAGTGACTTGAAGAAAGTGGAGTCTCTATTTCTACAGTCAGTAATGACATTGTTACTTATATTGATATGACATTTAGCTAAATATAGCTTTCAACATGTCAAGATTTCATCGTCGCATTCCTTAAGGTCAGATCTTCTATGCAAGTGAGACAGATTCAGACACCCAACCTTGTTCGTTCAGATCACATAGCTTAACCATATACAATTCTTCTAAGAAAGTTTAAAATGCACCAAGTCTGCAGTAAAAGGAGGACTTTTTGAGTATTTGGTTATGGGGAAAGCATCGTACTAAAGTTCTAATGCTAGAACTCTTCTATTGCCATTTTTCAAATAATGATTAACTCAATCATTGTAAATAATTAATTTAATAACAACAACAATAATAATTAATGTAAACAATGTGGAAAATGACTTTGATGTCTGAGATACCTCCGACAACTAGTTTCCTTTGACTATCTAGATATAAACACCCCTTTAAAGCAATGTGCAGTCATACAATCTATATACCCTGAGTTCACTCTTTCACGACATAAGAGTATAGCTTGTTGTCAAGCTGACTGACTGCCTCCCTGCCAAACATGCACATATTTATGGAAAACGCTGGTTAATCTGGTATGCTGGACAGAGTATAGAAGAGGAGTTAAGCAAGATAGATCTTTAGATTGGAAATGAAGGCCTTGCTAACCAAATCATTAAGCCAGTACCCACATTAGAAGAAAATGAGGAACTGGACTCCATTAACTGTCACTACTGGGCTGTGCATGTGAAGAACAGTGATTAAAATTATTGGACGAGAGGGGATACTCCCAGGTAAAGAGTTCTATCAACCAACATGGCATTTTGAAGGTGACAACAAATGTCTTCTGGACAGAGATACCCACTTATAGGGAAAATTAACCTTTTGACCAGCAAGTTTAATTCAATACTTTTCTTTTCTTTTTAATCAAAGCACACACACAATTTCACAAATCCTAGCCTTAGACATTCTATTATTCTTTTGTATTTTGCACGTTCATTGGTAAATTGGAGGAAGACCACGGAGGATTTTGAGTCATACAAGCTTGACAGTAAGGATGTGATAATAATTTAACGTTCTCTCACCTCAGAATCACATAAAAGACCCTCCACTACAAAGATAACTGTTTTCCCTCTGGCTGACTATCTTACTTCCCAATCCTATCCCTTTAAGAGCTCCCTTCTGCTGTTTCTACAAGAAGACCTGGCTTTGCTGAAAAATAAATGGCCTTGCCTAGGCTTTGAAGCTTTGCTTCGTTCAATTCAAACTGAAATCACCCTTTTTGAGCCCATAGAACTTGGGATTTTAGCCAGACAACTTTGCTAACCTATTATCTGGCCTGACATCCATCTAGAATTACAACAATCCTTAACACCTCTTTGGAGAAGTCTGGCAGAATAAAGGAAATCTGTCACTCCAAATCTATTTTCCCACCTACTCTCTCTGTGTATATAGCTTAGGAAAACACCTTTGTCACTATCACGCTTTTGTGAGCCTTCTCTCTCTTTCTCCCTTTTCCTAGCAACCTCTGCTTAGCCCCAAATCAGGCAATCTGAATCCAACTCTCTATAGCATCTTTAGATCTTGCAGTAAAAGCCAGAGTCTTAGAATCCTCTTGGGCTTGTGTGTGCCTTTTTTCACATTAATATTTTTCTATTCCATGGCATTCTGTGCTATATTTGCTGGTTATCTGCTTCATCCATTTATTGTTTGCCATTTATAATGCTCTACTACAACGGTTGCTATTCCCCACCATAATTGCTGTGAGTATTTTGATTCTTGTATGTTCAATAAAATTCCCCTTCGGATAGTTCCATGTGGATGAGGTCCAATTTAAAAACATCCTTCAACCACATATATTCAAAACACAGAAGAACTTTTAAATGGGCTCTGAGAACATACATGATGCTAAATTGAAATGTTTTAAATTTATAAAACCATTTAATAATCAGAGCACAAAGAATTCAGAGCATGTAACAGTTGCACCAGTCACCAAAGTTCATCGAAAATTCAGCCACAATAGAAATATAAATAAATAACAAAAATGTTTTCATCCAGAGGAAATAACACTATGAATTTTGCGAGGGCAACCTACTACAGTTCTATTTAATATGGCAACATCAATCTTATACACAGACATTCTAGTCTGCTTATTAGAACAAATCTGGAAGAATACAGGCAGATGTCAGGAAAGTCTAATGGAAAAAGGATGAAAGGCAGCTGTCTACAGGCTCAGTTCCCACTGTTCTAAAGGCAGAAAGTGTTATACAAGATAACATGGCTAGACAAATTTGTCTTTTTTCACTATTCTAATGGTGACGCCAACACCAGAAAGCAAGTTAGATCGTAAACTGACAAACCAGAGCAGCTATTGAAAGTGATTTAAAGATTACCTGGCACAGCTTCACCGTAATGTGATGGGAATATCATGATCAATTCAATAATTACTTATATATCACAACCAATAAGCAGGACATTTTACAAAACATAAGAGAAGCAGCCTCTGACACTGGTGAGCTTATGATAACATTGACACAAGAAAGAGAGAGGAGAAATCAGCAGAAAATAGATTAGAGTAGACAGAAAAACAATACACTACACTACTGACCCCATACTCCTTGTCTTATTGACAATGATATAGGTCATGCCTAATAAGAGAGAATTTTAAAGAAAACATGCTCCCAACCTCTTTTAAGAGGACTCTGTAGAGGTATTCACCTGAAAGCCAAGGGACTTGGGACTTTGGACAAGAAAGATCGTTATGAATATTGAAAACATACAATATGAAATGTACAATATATTGTATAAACATACAATATAAAATGTAAATAAGCAAACAATCTAACTAGCTTCCATCCAGCCTGTAAAAAAGTCCTCTAGGTAAACAGAGACAAGAAAATACTATTTAATGAGCTCCCACAATTTAAATTGTCAAGAATAACATTTGGCCCCAAAGTAGTTTTCTTGCAGTTTTAGGATTACTGAACCAAATATGGATTCATTGTATGATTCCAACTGTAAAATAACAAACTGAACAAATATTTTAATGCAGAACAAGCAGATATATGGCAAGAAATGTTCAGCTATCCACTTCTTACTTTGAAGAATTTAGGTCCCTTTCTTCATCTAGTCCTAAAAAGTTATCTCTAATATTGCCAATCAGGATTAACTCCACTAGGAGACAAGCTGGGATTCTTGGCTTGTTGTCAGAACAAACCCAAAACTCACACCCCCACCAGCTGCTCTGCTTTAGGTCCGTTTTAAATTAAACCAACTTTATTCTAACAACAGGGGAAAGTCACAATCTTATGCACAGAATCAGAGACCACTCCTTCCAGAAAACGCACGCATAGATAGGATCAGGTTGCCTGAGCCAGGCCTCACTGACAAATGACTGAAGTCAAAAATGGGGATGGTGAGGCTGGATGCATACACCCACAGAATAGTCTGCTGTCTTTTCTTTTGGTTTGGGAGGCCAGATATTTGGCCTTAGGGGCAGAGGAAGCAGATGACATAGTGGAGGGGATCATGTCTTTTCAGTCTACTAATAGTAATGTTCAATTAAAGTCAATTCTGTGTGTATGCAAGGAGTGGTGTATTAAATACTAGGATGCTGGCAATGGAAATAAATGGAGGGATGTAAGAAGTGGGATCCCTAGGAATCTGTATTAGGATCAACTAAATAAATCTACAAGCAGTTTACTTTCTCACACACTGGAACTGTAAATTGTGAAGCAAGGAGTCCACTACATGTTTCATACATTGTGACACTTTTCAACAATTTTATACAATTTTCTTTATGCTGTTATTAAATCTTTGAAAACCACGCAGTTTTCTAAACCTGTTTCACAATTCAGGACTTAATCTGTACTAAATTTGCAGGCAGTTGGTTTGCACAAAACCCAGCATCTTCTGTGTAGAAATATTATTTTCAGTGCTGAAAATGCTACTTCCTGGACAGAAATTGTTGCAGACTGTAAAGATTCTTGTCAGTCCAGGATTCTTCTCATCAGGATTTCTAAACACTTGAAAAATACTTTTTGAACAAATATTTGAACAAATATTTTCAGATTTTTTTCATCCTTATTCCTATTTCAGATATACACGGATGGTATCTAAACTTGCAGCCGTGATCTGGGGACTGTTGTGCGAAGTTTCTTGAAAATGTCTAGTCATTGTGAAGCTGATGGAACTCCTCTCTGTGTGAATTCCAAGTTGGGAATAGAGAAGTACTACCTTTACAAGCCACTGTCCAACTAAATTTAAATTTTTAGTATCATTTTGGACATTGTTACAAAAAAAAAAAGGACAGTATATTGCTGGAAAAGGCAGAGAAAAAGACAACCAAAATGGTGAGGGGACTACAGAAATCCACCTATTCAGAAAATCTATAGCATAAGTGAGGGGAACATGATAGAAATGTATAAAATTAGGCATGATATGATCATCAAAAAATGCCATTGTAAAAGCAGAAAGAGCAAACAGGAAGGAAAATTTTTTAAAATATAATCATCCAATCAATAAATCTCAGCAATCCTAACTTTATTGTTACTGTATTAGTATCCAAATAAAATTACTGTTTCCAGTTTTGGAAGATCGCAGTCTTGGAAGTACAAATAATTATTATTCTGATCATTTTTACCTCTCATTTGTTGACCATTAAATTGCTTACTATATGCGACACTTATTATTTGTTATACCATCTTTTCTCTAAAACAGACCCAAAACAGCCTACAAAAAAAAAATTAATAAAAGATTAATACACAATCTTGTCAATAAAATATTGTGAAAAATATTACATTTCTATCACGTTATTTCAAAAAACTTTCCAAACAAAGACAGTCTGCAGAAGCATTCAGAAAGAAACTGAAAAATTAAACCACAGGAGGAGTAATGATCTTCTTAACTTGCCCACCTAACACAGGAGACTTGTTTATTGTCCCCCCCCCCGATTCCAACCATCAACCCAACATCCCAAGATGGCAGTAGATGGAGCAGATATGGCTTCTCTCAGCAGTCTTCAGATTTTCATACAAGGTACATACGGCTACGACTGCATGGTGTTAGCTCCTGATTCTTGCAGAAAAGACTAAAAAGTGAAGGCAATGCTGGAGGAAATAGAGAAAATCTAGATGTGAGTGAGGATCTACAGAACTATTCCTCATGCTACGCTTCTGTTCAGTATTTAAACTAAATTTCTTTGAACATGCAGACCTTTCAAATGCTGTTCAGAAACTCCCTAGGTATTTTGATTGAAGCTTGCAAAGCATTTTAATGGAGAATGATGAGAGGAATTTACATTTGTAGCACCTTTCTTATCTTGTCTGGGTGTCCTTCAAGTGTCCCATACGAAGCGTGCCAGGCGGCTACAGGAGAAAGGGCATACTTGGTGGTGGCATCCCAACTGTGAAGTATTCTCCCCAGGGAGGCTTGCCTGGCATATCTATCTTGATGTCAATTTCTTTTACTTTGAGAAGACCATTTTTCTAGACTTTTTAATCCTCTTTAAACTGTCTGGTGCTTGTTGTTCATTCTGTGAATTGCTTTCCCCAGTCTTTTGTATTGTGGTGTTGTTAATTACCTCCTTTTAATGTTTTTTATTTAATTAGTTTTATTCTATTTTTAACTTTCTATAAACTGCTCTTGGAAACATTTAAAAAGTAGAGCATAAATCAGACAAGCGAGCAAGCAGACAAAAAAAAAAGCCATTTGCTGCTCACGGATAAAGTATCTAATCAGGTGTTTGAATTTATTCATGTATATATCGAGACTAAAATCCAGCTGTTAGTCCCAATAACTGTAGATCCATGGAATTAATGGAAGCTTCACAAGTGTTGATTTACCATGTTCCCACTGATTTTATTTATTTACTTGTTTATTTGGTCTAAGCTAGTCAGTACTGACAGCTGGATTTAAACTGGAGCAAGTAACTATGTGGAGAATGTTGATCATCTCCCAGATTATAGCACTGCTTCCTGTTACCTAGTTCCCACTTTGTTTTTGCTTGAAAATCAATGCTTTTCTTATATTTGGGAAGCAAGGGTTTGGAGACAGCGGGGTGGGGCTGTTGTCACTTTTTTGTGGCAGTTAGTGTTTTTTCATTGATTTTAGCTAAAAAAAAATTGTTTTTTTTCAATTTGGGTGGATCAAGGGCTTCAAGGGCTGCAAAACGGAAAAATGTAGGAGTAATGTGGTCCACTGAACATACTTCCAACACCTTGATTTAGGGCTATGTTCTATATTCTTTGTTTCTGTGAAAAATGGCATTGATGGCAGCTAGCAATACAAAGATTCAAGTAAAAACAAACAGAATTAAAATATAAAAAACAGATTTTAAAAATAATTTAAAATATATCAATAAAGACAAACAATAGTTCCTCACAACAAAAATGAAGCTTAATCACCAAATGCTTACATGTGATCTTTGCCTGCCACTGGAAGAACACCAGTGAAGGGTTTAGCCTTGACAGTGCCGCTCAGAGAAACTTCTCATTAAATATGCCTTCAAAAGTGGTGAGTCCATGATAGGAGCCTTTCCCAAAGATCTTAAAATCCAAGTAAGCTTAAAAGTGACATGTGGTTTCTCAAACAGTCTAAGTTGCACAGGATATCTCAGGTCATAACTAGCCCTTTGAATTGTGCTCAGAAACAGATCGATAGTTAGCAGAGCTTTTGTAACAAGGGAATAGCAAGCTGCCTGCAACCAGCCCTGGTCATCAGAACAGCTGTAGAATGTAGGCAAGGTTGAAGTATCTGATCACTTTTCAAAAGCAGTGCCATGTAGAGAATGTTAACAGTAGTCCAAATGGGATATAAGTCTATAACATTCTGGCCAGATTTGAAACTTTTGGTGCATTCGTTTAGCTACAGAAATTGACTCTTGACTACCAAATTGACTCTTGCCCACTGTCAAAACCTGGATATCCAACCACAGCTCTAAATTCAGAACTACACCTAAACTGCAAACCTTCAAGAACAGCATGGCCCTATCCAATATAATCAAATCCATAGTACTGATTTTAAAGAAATAGCCATGTTAGTCTCTTGCAGTATGAAAAGCAAGAAGGGAGAGGGAGGTCAAAAAAAGGAACATAGCAGCTTCTTTAAGATGAATTGGTTCTTATCTTAGCATGAGCTTTCACGGATATAAACCCACTTCTTTTCTGTACTGTATCTGAAGAAGAGAGTTTATATCCACAAAAGCATACGCTAAAATAAAAACCAGTTAGTCTGCTACATTCCTTTCTCCTCTTCCCCTCCTTTTTCCTTTTTAAAATCGAATCCATATTCTCTGATATCCTTCTGACAAGGAGCCCCTTTATTCTGTCTCGATTAAGCTTCAGTTTGCTGAATCTTATCCTTTACTATATCTTATCCTTTACTATATTACTGATTAGGAATCAAAGAACTTCATTGGAATTAAATGAAAAAAAAATACACAGCCAAGTTGATGAGGATGTATAAACACTGCTGTAAACAGTATGTGAAGAAGGCATAAGAAAGTCGTAGAAAATCAGATCTGTTTCACCATAAATCTCTGCAGATTCAATGCAAAACTTCCAGTATCCCAGCTACATATTTTCCACAAGATTTCCTTGAAATTGTTTGTCAAGGTATATTACCATTTTATATATCTCCATTGCAGCAAATCACGGTATACAACAGCTCATGTCACAATAACCTAGATGGTCTTTAAAGTAATGAGACAATTTTCATACTTTTTTGGTGGGCTTCTTGACAGTACTTGGTTACTTTGGAGGCGAGAATGCTCAAGACATTACAAAGGCTTCCACTCTTTGCACTTTAACTGATCGGTCTGAAGCCTGAACAACAGAGCTAGAGGTGACAGCAACCTGGCACAAGCTGGAGGAAAGTCCTGCAAGTCTCTTCTATCCCCCTGGCTTCTGTGCTCTCATCATATGAACTAAGGAGTTGGACTTTCCCCTCACCTGTCTCTATATCTTCCCATCATAGTGGCAGGCAGTAAATGAGTAATGAAATCATGATTAGTCTCAGAGTGAAATAGCATAAAATATATCTTTTGTTTTGGGACATATTGTCAAAGATAATATTTACTCCATTAAGGGAAAATCAGAAGACGGCAGATCCATGTTTGTCCTGCTCAGTTCCATCCATCTGTAATGACTCCACCACATAAGGGAAATGGAAACAATTAGGCATACCTTGGTTAATAATATAAGTGGGACTTTCTTGTTGGCTACAGCTGGCATTCAGAAGAAATGTTGCTTAGTTTGTCTTTTAGTCTTAATATATCATCTTAGTGCTTTTCAGGGATAGACAATTTGGACAGCGTGTCCTTAGTAAAGAGAAAATTTCACAGTGGCATTAAGTACATCATCAGCACTTAGAAGCAATAATTTTTATTTAAGGATCAATATTCTAAAGCAAAATTTACAGTTTACTTCATCCAGGCCTTTTGAGCAATTAGCATATGGAGTATATTGATTCATGACTTAGCACAATGGATGGGATAGTTTATAATGGTGTTTATGCTCTTAGGATTTCAAATCTGCTTTCCCACGTACTGCAGTGAGCCATTTTGACTCTAGACTGAAAATGAAAGCTGCAGGAGATATTTTAAAAATCTCTGAAGAGATGAGTAATCATACTGAGATCCACAGGACTGCTTCTGCAAACCAGACAAGACTGGTATCAGTTTGTTTGCAGTGTTGCTAAGACATAACTACTGGAGAAGAGACTGACAACTTCATATTAAGCAGAAGCAAAGGTTTTATATCGCTTATTTACACATTAAATTAGTTGCACTGCAGTAACTGTGTTGCTGACCACAAGCCTCCTGTCAATCCCTTTTTTATTACAAGTACAGTCCTCCCTCCAAATTTGAGGATTTGACCTTTGTGAATGTCATTATTCATGAGCACGCATGTCTTCCCCCACCTAATTCTCCTTTTCCCATTCCCATGCATTTTACCTTTGCAGGCAGAACTCATACCAAGGAAAGGGAAGGGAATGGGGGGTGGGGGAAGACTCATACTTCCTTTCCCCCTCTGGGGCTTCCCCCTTCCTGTTCCTACGCAAAATGGAAGAGAGTGGAGGTGGAGGAAGCCTTGTGAGAGCCTTCCTTTCCTCTTCCAGGGCTCCCCCCCTTCCCGTTTCCATGCAAAACAGAAGAGAAGGGGGGGTGGAGGAAGCTGGATGTGAACCTTCCTTTCCACCTCCAGAGCTCCCTCCTTCCTGCTCCCATGCAAAAAGGAAGGGAATGTGAGTGGGGAAGCCTGGCATGAGCCTTTCTTTCTAGAGCTCCCCTCCCATTCCCATGCCTTTTGCCCCAGTGCGGAGAACTCACGCTGAGAAAAATGGAAGGGAAGGAGATGGGAATGGGGGAACCCCACAAGAGAATGGGAGGAGGTGGGAAAAAGTTATTCGTGGATTTTCCACTTTCATCACTGTATTCATCATTCATAGAATATTCAAAATGTATAACTATGTATTTGGCCAAATATTAGAAACACAGAAAACTGCCCTAAACAAGGTAAGAGTATTGTGCATCTAAATGACTGTCAACTGCCACATGATCCTTTTAAATGGAAATGGTGGAAAACGAACGTAGGATCTTGAACATGCAGATGGCATAAATCCACCATAAAACTACAGTCTCCACCTGCTTAGTAGCATTAGTGGTGATCATAGAGAGGGGTGTATAGCTTATTGCTGGGTTTGGAGTTAACATTCTTTCTCATTGTAAATTGCTGTTATAAATTCTGAATAGTAAATAAAACCAATTATAGTAATAGTAGCAATAAAAAGACCTAAATAGAAAGAGATTGAGAGATGTTAACAATATGGGCAGGAACCGAATTTGGAAAAAGTTGAAGAGTTTGTGAAACTGAAAAGAACACATACATTTAAGAAAGAAAATGCAAAAGCAATAGTAGGGCAAAGGGACACTTTAATGGACAGAGAAACTAGTCCAAGTAGATCATTAGTGATTATTTTGTACTGTGTACACATCTTAAGATAGTAAAATGCATGGATCATATACATATTGACATCTATTTGAAAGAAAGCAATAAATCAGTTTTTGAGGCAAATTGTCTAAAAGAGATTTTCAAGTAGATCAAAACACAAATTACTTTCTGAACACAGTCTGATCTAAGATGAGTGATACTGTCCACAATTAAATGTGCATGAACAACCTTATAAAATTCAATCAATGGGGGAGAAATCTGCTTTTTTGTGGAAAACAAACTCCCCATCATCTCAGTACAATACCATCACTACCTACACATATAGCTACATTGCTAGTTAAGCAGCAGCTACAAATTCGCAAGCTGTCATGTTTTAGCAAGCTGAACCTCTGGCCTAGCTTTAAAATGCCATTCAGTGGATGAAGGAAAAGTAACTTTTTTGAAGCACTAAAAGACAACACTGTGGCAAGCCACCTACCATTTTCTCATCCTCTAGCCTTTCTGCTGCACAGTGTTTAGATTATAAATGTTCCTTCAGGAAGACAAATTCCAATGGCTTTTCATAGACGTGTAGGGGACGTGTACTAACAAGAGGAAATGAGGATCTTCAAAGAAGACACATCCAAAAGGGGATCAAAAAGGGAAAAAAGAAGTGGGAAAAAACCCTAACGTATTTATCAGCAAATTATAAACAAAACTTTATGTAATACTATGAGAAACACAAGACGTATAAACACAAGACAATAGAAAATGACAACATTCTGTGTTGGACAATACAACAACACTGTACAAAACAACTGCTGGAGACACAGTAAAGCACAATTCTAGTCAGAGAAAAGGCTATGTGATAGGTGAAACTTCAGGTTCTAGAAAACAGTCTATAATCCAGTTTTAAGTTTCTAACTTCTTTGGTGCCATATTCTAACTAATCTTGTTGGAGTGAAATTTCAAAAAACTCAGTATGGCAAATATTTTGGAGATGCAACCTGCCACATGGCTCTGAGAAATGGATTCCAACTGACAAAACAAGAAGCTGTCTTAAAACCATATGAGATCATCAACTCATCCAACTCCTTCATGTCTACTCTAGTGAGTCCTTGATTCTGGGGAACATTAACGTGACTGGAAAAAGCCTCCAGTGTACTGAAAGAAAGAATTAAACAATTAACTTTTTATGATGCTCCTTCTAGGTTATCCCATAAAAGAACAGGTAAATCTGTGTGTCTGTACTGAGAGTTACTTAATACCTAATCATGACAGGTTTAGACACGCACTAAAATTAACTACCCTCAGATGATGGGACTCACTATATATATACTCAAGACTTCTAGGCAGAGCAAGGGAAAAGTTAGATGTGTAACCCCAGTGAGAAAAACACCTTGACCCAATTATCAAAGCTTGAGGAAAAAATTTCCAACCTAATTCAGATTGTGTTTTAACTAGAGTTCCAGGGTTCTATGCTCTCATCCCTCCACAAAGTTATTTTTATCTTTGTGTTTTGTCACTGCAAGAAACAGAAATATAAGAAAACAAATGAGCTATTTTTGGAATCAGCAGACACACAGAACTAATGCATACTGTCACCACATCACAAACAATCAAAAGGATTCTTTCAATCAAAGCAGTAATGGTTGGTTCAGCCAAGCAAATATTAACAAATATAATGACATATATTCTAGATCCTGTGCACCACCCCTCCTTCAGTAAAAGACAGTTCAATTGCTTTCAGTTCAGCAGCAAAAATTATGTAACACTCCAGAACAAGGACTTGGACAACATGTCAAGCAGAAAATAATCTCTGTGGAGACCAAACAGGCCCTCAGGGCTATAAACTAACTTTTCCCGTACCAGACCTATTTAGGTTGCATCTGGGTCAAAACCAGCAGAAAATACAAAGGCTAGGAAACATATGATCATATTTACTACTTTAAAGCTCAAACCCTCTGTTCCAAAGTGACAGTAATAAATAGCTATTTTAAGAACTGATATCAGATTTTCTTTCCAGCCTGCCCTGAGTAGTTGACGCCACTCCAGATTGCAATCCAGCATAATTCATTTGACTGACAGATTGATAAATGGCTCACTCTCATCACTGAAGTCATTGTCCAAGGAACAAACTGAACCAATTATACTTCAGACGCTGCCAAATGGCAGATTCAGCCATGGCTGATCTGATCCCAAAGGGTTCTTCTTATGTTCTTAAAGCTACTGCAAGGAAAATGTACTAATTGTAGGTTTGAGGTAGAAGGGAACAACTGCTCTTTCTGAACACTGTAATACCTTCTAAATTATTAGTCCCTAAAATGCAAAAAAAAAAAAAAAAAAAAGGGGCACTTTGAACAGTAGTAATCTGTAGGAATCAAAGTCTGCACATGATTTATGGCTGTCAAATGTTGACAAAGGATACCAGAAATGTACTTGATAAAATCCAAGCTCATAGCCTCTCCAGAATGCTAAACTGTGGCTAAACAGTTTAGTGATACCTGGCAATCAATCAAGTTCCAGCCATCCTTCTATTCTGACCTCAGCTACAAGGTATAAGGTAATTTATATGACACTTGACAAGGGTTAGTCTGTTGTCCAAATTTATGGTATATATTGTAGTTGACAGGTAGCGTTGCATTCAAAATCCCAAGGAAATCATGATGTTACCTATGTTCCTAACGTTATAACAACGTAATGTCGCATCTTCAACATATAAGGCCATAAAAAATCATATTTCAAAATTTTCTTACAAGGATTCATATAAAAGGAGTCTAGGTCAAAATATATTCATGAATACTAATTATATAATTTCTAATTATTTTCTACGTATATGTTAAGTGCAGTGCACGGAGACATGAGATAACCTGATCAGTCCAATTCTGCAGATAATATATGTTAGCTGCATTCACTCTCTGGGTCTTACCTCTCTCTAAGCACAAAGATACTAAAGGATAATAAATCCAAAATTTGGGAAGTCGGGAAGAGAAGTCTAGGTATTTTCAAGGGGATCAGTTTTCTACTATTCCTGCAAACAAATCAGAATAATTGCTTAGTGTGTACCTAGCTCCTAATGAAACCTACATCTTGGAATATGTATTAAGGTTATATTAAGAATAATGTCATTTTACTTTTTAAAAAAATCATTAAATAGCATCTTCTTCACTAGAGATTTAAACTGTGATATAAATCTTTAAAATTGAGTACTGCAGAGAAGTGATTTAAATCTTGCTTTAAATTAACACAGTTTAAATCAAATCAACCCTGATACTCATAACCCTTACTTGCACATCCTCTTGTTCTAGGAGGGCCACAGTTTCTCTGAACATATCACAGTATTTATGTGACTGAAGCAGCTGCCAACATAATTGACTCTAGTCTGTTTCAAGGTCATGAGAGTTCAGAAAACAAGAATAAAGAACTTTTATCTCTAGGACAGTTTTTCTGCCACAATACTTTATGCAGAGGCCACAAACACCTAACTTCACAGTACACCTAACAAATGCCGATAATAGCCTTTCTGGGCAATTCAATACTGTCTCAAAAAGTTAAATAGCTGAAAGACTAAATACTGACATATTTTGCTAGAATACATTCCTGAATAGAAGCATCACTGTTCACTTCAGACTGCTTCCTTGCTGCATATTCCACCAATAGCCTTGACTTAAATCAACTTTACATGCCTTTTTTGTGCAAAGCCACTTTTGACCAGTGTTCTATGACTCTGGCCACCAACACCTAATCAAAGCATACATCTGGATGAGGTGTTTAGAAATGACACCCTTCTGTCCCTTGGTAACTAGGGGCCCTACTTCAATTATACAGTAACTACTAAAATAAGGCATCAAAGAGCTACATATTCGACAGCATTCAAATGAAAACCACGCGTTACACTGAAGTCTATGTTTTATTCTAAGGCAGTGGTTCTCAACCTGTGGGTCCCCAGATGTTCATGGACTTCAGCTCCCAGAAGCCCCAGCCACTATGATCAATGCTCAGGGCTTCTGGGAGCTGAAGTCCATGAACATCTGGGGACCCACAGGTTGAGAACCACTGTTCTAAGGTTCATTAAAGGCGCTTCTTGATTCATGTGATTCTCTTACTAGATTTTGTACCTGTGCCTCATTTAGAACAGGAAATGAGATTTTGTTCAACAGCTTTTAAGTGTCACTATCACTCCCTGATGTTTCTAAAGAATTAAGCAGCTAAAGTGATGTTAAGTGGATACACAATGGAAAAGCTGGATTCTAGTCTACTTTCAGAAACCATGAGCAAAGTAAGTGGCCCTTTCCCCATAAATCCTAAATGCACATTAACAGTTATAAAATGTCCAGGATACAGAGGTTTAAAGCCTTTTCCCTGGGCAATGAACTAAATTACCCTGCTCATCTGCTGAAGTAAGTGAGTTATGGCCTATTAAGATATGTTTATTTTCCTTTACTACAGGAAGGAATTTCTATTTATCTCTTTTTGGCTTTCTCACAGACAAAAACAATAAAGGACATCCCTCCCCCAATAGAAACACAAGAGAAACAGAATACGTACAATCTTTGGAAGACAGCAAGACACATATATCCAAGCTAAGAGAACAATTGCTTTCATCATTGCTAATCAAGAAAGAACAAATTTTATTCTTCTAAATGTCGTTCTTCAGTCTAATGATGGTGATTACATTACTTAGCTGCAGACCCCAGCATTACAAACAATAGCAATATATCTCAACCGTTCAATCATTTCCTGTCACATATGTGGCATTGGAAAATCTCTGATAGATTAAAAATTAGACACTAGGTGTCTTTTTGGATAGCCCTATCCAAGCCACCATCATTTTTATGGGGAGATATCACTTACAGGTAGCAAAGCTGCTTTCGGAAGTTATGTACAAATAACAGTGAATACTTATCCAAACCAGAGGCAGACTCCTACAGCCAGAGGTAGATCTGACTGACTCTATCTGAGCTCATACGCCCATTCGTGGAAGGTGAGAATCCACTCACCTTTGATAATGTTATTGGTCAGAATTGTATGTTAGGGTAATGCCGCTGTGAATACAGTGGAGTACATTCAATTCCACCCTTTGAAAAAAAATACAAAATGAATCTAAAGAAACCCAGTTCTTACAATGCTATACTATTTGATTTATGACATCCAGAGACAGCAAACTTAGACTAGGTAGAATACATAGGATAGTTTGTGTACGAAAACCAGTAATCTAGGGGCTATTTTTCTTTATTGTTGAATTCAATAAAAATCAGAAATCAGCTGCCTTCTAACTGAATGATGCCACAGCAAATTATTTAAGTCAACAAAAATCAAGAATTCCGCTGGTTTCTAATTGAATTATGCTGGAAGCAGGGAAAAGGGGGAAAGCTCATGAAGCGATACCAGTAGTCCATGAAGATGAAGAGGACATGTTATTTGATTTGGATGCAGGATGGCAGCACACTCTGTATACAGTAACCAATATCCAGCCACCCTTTTCACAGCTGCTGAATTTCTTCCAAAGCCTATCTCAACGAGTAAATGTCCCTTCATGCTGGAGCCAGAGATATCACTCAGGGAAGGTTCAAGTAATCCCAGTGATTTAATATTCAGCGTAGTACAAAAGTATTTTTTTTGCTCCTTTCCAAGTTCACTCTCCAGTACTTCATGAACTATGTTTGCTTTAACTGAAAATACACCCATTCAATCACTCAACGATCACTACTTTCAATAGTGTAAAAAGAAACAAGAACAAACTGAACTGGGAGAAGGGTGGAAGATAAATTAAATAAATATACCAAATCAAATCAACCATGACACAGAGGCTCCTTGAGAGAGAAAAAGTTCACAGGTTGTATAGTTTGTTATTCTAAACTTTCTACCACCTAACAACAAAGTAAAGACAACTAAAGAAGCTGTACTAGGTGGGGGCCTCCCAAGCATATGTATCTTGGCACATTGTGCCTCACAGGAAATTTGGGAATGAAAATATTCAAGAAAAATTATAAGGTGTCTCCGAATTCTTTTCAGTAAATCAAAGTGAATCAATGTGAGATCAATTTAATTCAAGTATAGTGCATGTTACGTTCAACAGATCTTGTTTTGCTGATCACTCTAAGCTACTATGCTCTTATACACTTCCAGAATTAGGTGCTGGCCAAGGACTGAAATCTAAAGAACAAAATGCTAAAATCTTTCCTTGCCTTCCTATTTTTTCCACGTTTTCCTCTAATTTTTCTCCTTGGTTATTGTTAAATGCTGTCAAGTCAACCGGTGGCGTACCGAGGCTCAAGAACTCCCGGAGCAAGGGGGTGGGGCGAGCAGGGGCAGGGTGAGTGGCAGCGGGCAGGGAGGGGCCAGCGGCAGGGGGGCAAACAGCAGCAGGTGGGGGAGGGGTGAGCAGCGGGGGAGGGGCGAGTGGTGACAAGTGGGGAAGAGGGGAGTGGTGGTTGGTGGGGGAGGGGCAAACGGTGGGTGGAGTTGAGGTGAGCGGGGGGGTAGGCAGGGAGGTTCTTCTTTTTTGAGACCCCCTCCCAGACATTGGTTCCTGGGGCAAGTGCCCCAGTTGCCCCATCCTAAGTCCACCTCTGAAGTCAACTTGGACTCCTTGCAATTCTATGAATGAGATACTTCAAGACCCCAGTCATCAGATCTTGCAAAACTCAGGGCTGTGGCCTTCTTGGTGAAGCCTATCCACCTGTAATCATAGAATCACAGAAATGTAGAGTTGGAAGAGACCACACGGGCCATCCAATCCAACCCCCTGCCATGCAGGAACACCCTCAAAGCACTCCCGACAGATGGCCATCTAGCCTCTGCTTAAAAACCTCCAAGAAAGGAGACTCCACTACACTCCGAGGCAGCAGATTCCACTGCCGGACAGCCCTGACTGTCAGGAAGTTCTTCTTGAGGTTCAGGTGGAATCTCCTTTCCTGCAGCTTGAATCCATTGCTCCTTGTCCTGGTCTCTGGAGCAGCAGAAAACAAACCCTCTCCTTCCTCTACATGGCATCCCTTCAAATATTTAAACACAGCTATCATGTCCCCTCTTAACCTTCTCTTCTGCAGACTAAACATACCCAGCTCTCTAAGTCTATCCTCATAGGGCATGTCTTCCAGGCCTCTCACCATTTTGGTCGCCCTTCTCTGGACTTGCTCCAGCTTGACCATGTCCTTTTTGAAATGGGGTGCCCAGAACTGGACACAGGATTCAAGATGAGGTCTAACCAAAGCAGAGTAGAGTGGTACCAGTACCTCCCTCCATCTAGACACCATACTCCTATTGATGCAGCCGAGAATTGCACTGGCTTTCTTGGCTGCCGCATCACACTGCTGACTCATGTTCAGCTTGTGGTCTATGAAGACTCCTAGATTCCTTTCACACGTACTGCTATCCAGCCACGTGTCCCCCATCCTGTATTTCTGTATTCCGTTGTTTCTACCTAAGTGTAGGACCTTACACTTATCTATGTTGAGTTTCATTTTGTTAGCCTTGGCCCAGCTCTCCAATCTATCCAGGTCATTTTGAATTTTGATCCTGTCCTCTGGAGTATTAGCAACCCCTCCCAATTTGGTGTCATCTGCAAATTTGATGAGCATGCCCTATGTTCCTTCATCCAAGTCGTTGATAAAAATACTGAACAGCACTGGGCCCAGGACAGAACCGTGTGGCACCCTGCTAGTCACTTCTCTCCAGGATGAGAAGCAGCCATTCGTGATCACTCTTTGGGTTCGGTCGGTCAACCAATTACAAATCCAACTAATAGTAGCCCTGTCCAGCCCACATTTTACTAGTTTCTGGTCTTCCTCTTTTCCCACTGCCTTCTCCCTTCTCTGTTTCCACAACCGTATAGCACAAGCTCTTGACTATTCAAATGGTGCAATTATTTCCCAGGACAAAAAGACAAATAAGAGTGCTTAGCCTATAAAAGTATCTGGAATACCTGAGGAACTGGAATAGAACATTGTAAGTGAACAACAGTATTCTTCACTTCTATATAAGTTACTAGAGTATTTACCTAGCGTTGCCTGGGGTTTTTATTTTCCTCTTAAGAACTCACCCAACTGTCTTCTTCATTTCCTGTAACTTTGCTCCATATTTCCCAATGCAATCTGTACTCAGAGTTATTTACGTACACAGTTTGGGTTCCTATGGGACTACACTGTCCTTCTCCTTGCGGCTAGGCCTCGTATCCATAGCAACTGGTCTATTCCTGTCCCTGTAAATTTTCCCCATATTCCCCAATCCAACCTTTATTCAGAGTTGTTAACATTCAGAGGTTGGATTCCTGAGTGAATGCACTGTCCTCCTCCTTGCTGCTAGGCCTCATCTCCATAGCAACCAGCCTATTCCAGTACCTGTAACTTTTCCCCCAGTCTTCAACTCAATTAGTGTTCTCTGGTGATGTTGATGTACTGGCTTTTGATTTTTTTGCTTTCTGTTGAATTTGTGCAATGGCTTTATGTTTT
Organism: Iguana delicatissima; assembly: GCA_948472985.1. NCBI lineage: Eukaryota > Metazoa > Chordata > Lepidosauria > Squamata > Iguanidae > Iguana > Iguana delicatissima. The sequence goes on along the minus strand of CAOKZL010000992.1, from coordinate 174,281 downwards.
TCTGGTTTTGAATTTCAACTTTAAGATTCCTCACATATGGAACCCATACAATCTACTGTGTGAAGCGAGACGACCTTGTAACTATGCTGTGTATGCCACTTTATTTTTTCTCACATACGCCTCCCAAAAGTTTTCTGGCATCCTTATTGATGGTAGGCCTCGTCTCCGTAGCAACCAGCCTGAGGCCCAAGAGCTCTCAGCTGAGAATTCTAAAGGCCCCTCCCTAAATTGCCAACCCCAGGATTCCATAGGATCTTCACAGGCAGCCAATCATATGAGATCTTCTCACCTCACCTCACCTCACCTCACCTCACCTCACCTCACCTCACCTCACCCAGCCAATCGTATGAGGTATTCCTCAGTGAAACACTGCATTAAAAAAAGTCAACTTCTGTAATATCTTTGGTCCTTCTGTTAAGAGTGAAAAGATCACCACTCTTTTTTGTTTTCTGTAGGTTTTGTGCAAACAAACAAACAAGAAATAAAGTTGACTGCACAAAAATGTTTTCTGCAGCCATCAATGGTTTCACATGAATGCAATTTTTGAAAAAACAAAACCTGCACAAAAACTCTCCTGATCGTACCTGGTGGACAGAAAATTTTTGAATGCTTTTGTTTTCGCATACAAGAGGGAAAAAAATCAAAGTTTTATATCTCTATCAAGAACTGTTATGTCAAGTTTGCTTGTAGGCCTCCCATAAACTATATGTATAAAGAACATTATCAGCTTATCAGCACAGGAAAGATTCTTAGCAGAAAACCTGATATTGTGGCATTTACTTTCCTCCTCAAAAGAGCAACAACAAAATCCTTAAATATTACTGAAAAATAAAGTTTTTGCACTCTGACAATGTTTACATTATAAAAGATATACAGGGCTCTTTTTTATTAGTATTCAGGAAAATAAAAGCAGTTTAAAAAAAGTTTGCTATCTGGCATACAAGGAAAATTTTTTGGCACGATCTTTCTCTCTCTCCCTCTCTTTCTCCTAGAAGTCTGTACATACCTTAATGATTCAAAAGTCACAGCAAATCTCTGTGGGAGGTAGGAAATATATTGCTATCCTTACTAGTCCATTATTAGGATTATTGGAGCTACTGTAGAGAGTGAGATTGCATATTGGATGATCATCTTAGACAACAAGAAATCATTTTTGCGAAGAACTCTCACCTCTGAAAGAAAGAAAAAATAACCTAACCAAGAGTTTTGGTTCAATGATGGACTAAAAGTCCAGCGCAAGTATTTCCTGCTCCAGAAACCTATCCACTATTATAGGGGTGGGAAGGAACAATACTGTTGTTGTTGCTTTTATGTGCCTTCAAGTTAACTTATGGCAACCCTACCATTCTCAACCATCTACAAGGACAACAATGAGTCCCGAGACACTCTAAAAACTGTCACATTTCATCTGGCATAAACTTTCACGGATTCAAATGTACTTCATCGCTGCATGGAAAATGGCCTCTACCGATTGATATTTAAACACATGCTGGGGAGGGGGACTGGAAATACAAACTATCAATAAGTAATTTTCTTTCTGAGTTGGATACAGATTTTTCACTGACATGCACGTGCTAAATCTCTTCATTTGTACTGCATGTTTCTTCTAACACTTTTGAATGGCCACTGCTAAGAGAACTACTTGCTAGCACTTTACACATTTCTAGCCTCTCTCATTTTATCCTTCTCATGCGTATAAGTATCTATCAAAAGCTATTAATGCAGGTTGCTCTCCGTGTATCTGATGGATGTGGGCAGAAGTTTACAAAGGTTTACGCCAGATAAAACTTGATAGTCTTTAAGGCGCTGATCGTTAATTTTTTCTACCACAGAGTAATTTGGCTACAAAAAATCTTTTAAGGGCCATTCCACACAAAGTGAATTACAGCAATTTAGTCAGGACGTAACCAATAGAACTATCACTAAGGCAAGGTCTACATTCTTTAGAAGCAGTTGCTGAACCTACCAAAGTTGGCAAAAAAAATATCTGTCCAGCAATAATGACACAGACTCTACTAGGGATATTCTGAAACTATGCAATAGTTGCATTCTGCAGGAATGCAACTATTGCCCAGGACTAGCTGAATGCTGCCACCCACATCTGCGGACATCCCAAGGCACAACACTTCTATTTTGCTTGAGCTGAGTTTCAGTTTCCTTCTTCACAATTCACATACTTCCTACAGAATCTATTCAGGGTTTCTGCAGTGACAGATGGAGAAGATAGAGCTGAACGTTATTTGTGTATCAATGGATTCTCAGCCCTAAAGGGACTCATCTAGACATTGAAAAGAATGGGGAACAAGATGAAATCTTGAAACATCACAAAGGCCAATCGTGTGGAACCAGCACAACCTTTAGACACATCTCTACATATTGGACCAGTGCTGTTGCAAAACTATGCCCCAACTTACACTCACTTACACACACTTTCTCTCTAGATCAGTGGTTCTCAACCTGTGGGGCCCCAGATGTTCGTGGACTTCAGCTCCCAGAAGCCCCAGCCACTATGGTCAATGCTCAGGGCTTCTGGGAGCTGAAGTCCACGAACATCTGGGGACCCACAGGTTGAGAACCACTGCTTTAGATACACACACACACACACACACATACTCTCCAGAACAGGATAGTTTCTGAAGTGATTTTGTCAGCATCCTAGTAATTTCGTTAAATTTTAATCAAGTTGTAAAGCAGAGGGACAGACCCTGTACTTTTCTGCTACATCACTTTTGAACTATACTTGTGCACGCATATCCTATTACTGTAAAATATTTACTGTTAGATGGCACCAATGTTATTATGTTCAATTACCCTTGAAAAGGTTAGCTTATGCAGAATTATCTACACTTGTTTTCCAGGCCGTTGTCTGTAGAGTAGGATGGCTCCATTAAAATGGCAACATGAAGTAAAACAACAGAGCACATAATATTGAAGTAAAATCAGCTGCAAAGTAAACAGTTTTGTCTACTTTGAACTCTAAAAACAGTTCTTAAAATACTTAATCACATGCTGTCTAAACTCTAAATTATAGTGTACGTGCGGTTTTTAGTAAAAAAGCCAGTTCCATAAACTTGATTTGATACTGTCTTGTTTCAACTAACCATAGTTAAAATCAACTGCAGTTTATCCAGGTCTAGATGAGTAGGCAAACTGCAGTTATTCAAAAATGAACACAATGGTTCACTGTATATGATTGCTGAAGTAGCAGTAAGTGTAATTGTGCATTTGTACAGCACAATCAATAATGTATTACTGCAAATATTACTGGGTCCTCAATTTCTGCTTCTTCAGTATGATTAAAATTTAATGGTAATGAGTCATTTTTTTAAAAAATACCATTCTTCAATTTCCATATCACAACTTCTGCTGCTGCTTTAAGTTAGTCCTTGAAATCAAAGATATGCACTTGTAAAACAATTTTGTACAAGGAAATGAATTAAAACCAGTGCCATGCATAAAATACTGTGAAACTATGTATCTCTGATAAGTATTATTTAAAGGAGCTAATTAATTAGCTATGTTAAGTAATATGAAACAACTCTGGAGGAGAAGAGAAGGAAAGAAGGTTAGTATTTTGGTCTCTCTCAGATGGAGAGATCAGAGATTTGCTCAAAACATTACCTAGCAGAGATCTGGAGTCAAACAACACTACATACATCACATCAATTAATCGTGTATGTTGTCTATCTGGTATATCAATATCTGTCTGAGTCTGATACTTGGCTGTCTTTCTTTTCTTTGAAGCTTCCTTCTGCTATGAATACTTTTTAGCAATTATATCCATCTGATGTGTTTGTGATCCTTCTGTACTGTCCTGAGTTGGGCCTCTGCCATGCAGCAGATGGGCTCTGGAGTCCTTGTTAACATCTGTGCAGTGACAGAGAAAGGGTTAATCTGTATGAGATCTCTTGTTAAATATTTTTTTCTTTTCTTTCTTTTTTTTTTGGCATTAGGCAGTTTGAGGCTGGGGAAAGAAGTGAAAGCTGAGAAGAGACTGAGGTAGCTGCTTGCACAGTTCTTCATAGCTATGGGGGTGTTGGAGAGACAGTTGGGTCATGCTTGCACACCTTTTGCTTCTGCACTATATAACCCTTGTGAGTCCATCTTCCATTAGACTCCCTTTGAGGGGGTGCATCCCAGCCCAGGGGCCTCATAAAGCCAGCTACTGAGAATTAGATTGCCAGTAGGGGATAATCTGGATAGAATTAGTTATTTTAGGATCCAGTTCTAGCACAGACTATGAAGAGATGCTGGACACCACCAGAAAAACAGCTGGAATGTTTCTCTGCTGTGCAACATCTTCTGCATTGTCACCAAGTCAGCTTTACATCTGTAACACGTCTCAGTGCTGGGCACCAAACAAACCCTTGAGGACGCCTGGCACTACACCCAGTTCCTGAATGGAAAATGTACTCATGTTTGGTGTTTTGGTTGGCCATGACTATGATTGAGGTATTAGTTTCCAGTACTCTACTTTGCACTTCTAGTATGTTCTTTCTCTCTCTACAACCACTTTGCTTCATGTTAACTACATTACTCGAACTCATTCTTCCCCGGCATTTCCTTTTCTGTAATTATCATTCTAGTACTTGGGTTCTTCCTTCTTCTTTCTTCGTTGTTATTCCCTACTGTCAATTCTTCAATATCGGTTTCAAAGTGGCAACTGCAGACTCTTTGGTCCCCCTCACATTCAGACTGTTGGTCTTAATTTACAAAAGGTACTTTCATACTTCACCTTTCCAAATACTTTCATCTAGAAACAGGTCTTATTTTTTATCTGCTGTTTACCAGCATCTAATCTTTGGCATCCCTTTCCTTCTCAATCCCATTCATTCTTTTTTTTTTTTTGTCCATTCTGTTTCATCTTTTCTTCCCCCAAGCAGAAAATTCACCTATAATATACCAGTATATTATATAAATATAATAAATATTTCCATAAATATTTTCCAAAGACTTCTGTTCCTTCAGTCTGCCTCACTTGTTCCTTCCTAGAAAAGCATTCTCCCTTTCTATGCGTCAATGAATGGCTCATTTTCTCTCCTAGCCAACCACTTCATTTTTCCCGTTGAGCAATTTATGTTTCTCTATTTTCTAGTTACCTTCTGCATTTGCTAAAACACAGGTTTCGTTTTTCTGTTTCTTCTGGTCTTTATCTTTCTCAATTGAAATGCTGTAATTAATTACTCCTCAATGTATTCTCCTTTTTTTGTTAATAATTAGTCAATTGCTAAAATACCTCTGAGAGTGGGCACCCAACCTCTGACTAAAAACTCCCAACAGGGGAGACTACACCACCTTCCAAAGAATATATGCTTCCACATTTGAACAGTTAAAACATCTTTTTAAAAACCTTCTTTATATTATTACACTCTTCTAGAAGCTTGAGCTCATTATGAGTTATAGCCTTCCTAGCCTCTTTAATTTTCCATTTCCATTTCCTATACACACACCCTTTTAAATCTCAGCTAATCCAAAAACCCTTTGGCATCCACCCTAGTTTCTTTAGGTGCTGCCCCTTTTTCTTCTCTTTGGAATTGTTTGCCACTGTGCTTTCAGTAACTTTTTTTAAAGAAACTTCCTTCCATCATGAACTCCTTACTTCTCTGTGTATTTCTGATTAGGTTTTCTCACCCATTTTTCTCTTTAAAATGATTGAAAGTGGCTTTCTTAAAATCTAGAATGCATGTCTGATTACATTCAGCTTTGCCTTTGCCTTACATGATGAATCCTAAAGGGACATGTTCATTTCTGCTTAAGGTTTCCACTACTTCCACACTGTTGACCAATTCTTCTCAGTTAGAATCAGGTCCTTGTTTGCTTCATCCATTGGAAAATGAAATTGTCAGCAAGGCAAATGAGGAGTTTGTTTGCCCTCATATTCTTAGAGTTAGACTTTCTTGAGATATCAAGATAGCTGAAGTCACACACTACTGCTCTTTCTCTTTCAGAATATTTTTTAATCTGTTCTAGGAAAAACCATGCAAGTCTTCTGCCTGTCTTGGAAGTCTTAAGTACATCGCCACAAGCAATTTTTACTCAGTGTTGTCAATTTGCCTTCCTTTCTCCAAGTAAACATTGCTTATATATAATACTGTTCACCTGATCTTAGCCAAAAGGCCGAGGACCTAAAAAAGGGAATATAAGCCTCTTCTATTATACAAAAGCGGCAATTCAGTGGACATTCATGGTCCTTTCTGCTCAATGCCTCACTCAATAATGATTCAAAAAAGTTTTGGGGAGCTTGTTTCCAGAGGCCCATGTTCCTATTCTCAGGTTCCACGTTGTCAGATTCCAGCCAAGGCATGGGAGAATCATTTTAGAGCAATTTTCTCAGGCAATAATAACAGTGAATCTGATTCTGCTAAGCTCATTGAAATCAAGTTAGTAAGGGTGCCACTTTGAGAGCTTGTATCTGTAGCTGAAGAAACCAACCTAATTTGGAATTTAGAATAGAAAGACTCCTGGAAACAATAACATTCCAACTGACTTTATTAAAACTAACAGTCACTGGTGGGTACGGCTGCTTGTGTTCCATCTTACACAGATAAATAACCCTGGCATTGTTCCAAATAGCTGGAAACAAACTGTAGAATTATCAATCTACAAGGAAGGACAAGCAAATGACCTGGGCCTAGTTACTAGGCTGACAAGTTATGTGTAAGCTCCATGCTTGTTTTCTTTCCAATAGATTGATTTCTTTCCTAAATGATAATAGCATTCTTACTGAGGCTGAAGCAGCTTTCAGAGAAAGCTATCTGCCCATGGTTTGGTTCTTACTCACCTTGCCGAGAAATATTTGAGACCTAGCTACTCTAAATGAATTCAAGTCACCAAGGCCTGATGAACTACATCCAAGAGTATTAAAGGAAGTGGCAGAAGTAATTTCAGAACCACTGGCAGTAATCCTTAAGACTTCCTGGGGATCAGGAAAAGTCTCAGGAGACTGGGGCAGGGCAAATGCTGTCCCCATTTTCAAAAAGGGGAGAAAAGAGGACCCAAACAATTACTCTCCAGCCAGCCTGACATCAATACCGGGAAACGTCTTAGAGCAGATCATTAAACTGTAAGCTCTTAGAAAGGAATATCGTGATCACTAATAGTCAATATTGCTTTCTCAAAAACAAGTTATGCCAGACTAATCTGATCTTCTTTTTTCCTTTTTTTGACCAGCTTGGTAGGTGAAGGGAATGCTGTGGACATAATGTATTCCTCACTTCATTAAGGCCTTTGACAAAGTTTCCCATGATATTCTTGCAAACAAGCCAGTAAAATCTGGGCTGGACAATGCTACTGTTAGGTGGATTTGTAATTTGCTAACCATGTGAACATAAAGGGTGCCCACCAACAGCTCCTCTTCACCCTGGAAAGAAGTCACTAGTGGGGTGCCACAGGGTTCTGTCCTAAACTCAGTGTTATTCAAGATCTTTATTGGATGATGAGATAGAGGGCATACTCATCAAATTTGCAGAAGATATCAAATTAGGAGGGATAGGTACTACCCAGAGGATAGGATCAGAATTCAAAATGACCTTGACAGATTAGAGAGCTGGGCCAAAACTAACAAAATGAATTTTAACAGGGAGAAATATAGGACACTTAGGAAGAAAGAATGAAATGCACAGATATAGGACGGGTGACGCCTGACTTGAAAACACTACATGTGAAAGGGATCTAGGAATCTTAGTGGACCACAAGCTGAACATGAGTCAATAGTGTGATGTGGCAGCTTAAAAAGCCAATGCAATTGTAGACTGCATCAATAGGAGTATAATGTTAAGATCAAGGGATGTAATACCACTCTATTCTGCTTTGGTTACACTTCACCTGGAATACTATGTCCATTTCTGGGCACCACAATTCAAGAAGGATATTGACAAGCTGAAATGTGTCCAGAGGAGAGTGACCAAAATGGTGAAGGGTTTGGAAACCATGCCCTATGAAGGGCAGCTTAGGGAGCTGGGTATGTTTAGCCTGATAAAAAGAAGGTTACGATGTGGCATGATAGCCATGTTTAAATATCTGATGGGATGTCATGTTGAACATGGAGCAAACTTGTTTTCTGCTGCTTCAGAGACGAGGATAGGAAACAATGGATTCAAAGTACATGAAAAGAAAATTCACCTAAACATCAGGTAGAATGTCCTGACAGCCAGAGCTGTCCGGCAGTGGAATATGCTCCCTTGGAGTGTGGTGGAGTCATCTTCTTTGGAGGTATTTAAACAGAGGCTGGATGGCCTTTTGCTAGGGATACTCTGAGTGTGTGTTCCTGCAATGAAGGGGGTTGGACTCGATGACCATCGTGGTCTCTTCCAGTTCTATGATTCTATATTCTATGCTTCCATGCAAGGTAAGTTTTTTGCTGCATTTAAGATTTTAAAGACAGCATTTGATCCTATCCCAAGAACCAAGCTTTGAGGAAAGCTAGAAACTATTCTGACAAATACCACACTTTATTGCTTAATTAAGATGCTTTACAATGATAGACAATTTCAGGCAACATGAGGTTCACAGTGAAAACTCTCTGGAGTTATAGCTTTGCCAAGAGGGGTAAGATGGGACTGCATTCTTGCACCAACTCTGTTCAACCTGTACGTGAATGATCTCAACACTGCATTGATAGATTCAAATGACCATCTGATTACAAGGTGACAGGAAAATCTCTTCTTTACTTTATGCAGATGATACTGTAATTCTTTCATAATCCAGAATAGGGCTTAACTATTTGTCAGGAAAATTTTCAAAATACTGCTCTGAGAATGAACTTAAAATTAATCTTGCTAAATCTAAAATTATAGTTTTTAAAAGGAAATTTTCTTGGTGTAGATGGAGTTTAAATGGATTTCCCTTGGGACAGGTTAGAAGCTTCCAATACCTTGGGCTTGTATTCCACCATAACATTTCTTGGACTTTTCATAGATCTGTAGTTTTCAATAAAACCCAAGTCTATCAATCACCTATTTAAAAAAAAAAATTTTTTTTACAAAAGGGAATCAATATACACCATATGCTCTCACAGTGTACAATGTAGATGGTATTTAAATCACTATTTCTTGTTGCCATTTGGACTGAAGAGATTAACTCTGAGCTAGACAATTTCCAGGCCAAATTTTTAAGAGCACTTCTTCAAACTCCTAGGCGTGTTTCTAAACCAGTGTTAATGCCTGAATCTGGGAATGCCCAGATTCAATCAGGGCATGGATGATAGTTTTGAAATTTGGCTCAGGGTTATTGTTTACAATCTTGATAGTAGCCTACCTGTGCAGGACAAATACATTAGTTGCTGGTCTAAGTATATAGCCCATAAAGTAGCTACAATTGGTCTCTCATCTTCCTTTCTTCTTAACCTGGGCTATGATAACGGCATTGAAATCATTTAAACAAAGACTTTGGGAAATATCCTTCATAATCGTCAGGCTTGCCCCCTTTCACCATTTTCACCAAGCAGACTGAATATTCATTATATAGGATCCATCCTTCAGACAGATTATATAAAGAACTTGATTGTTCCAAATTAACATATATTATTTACTAAAGCGAGATGTAACGCCTTCCCTTCAGAATTGCTTTATGGCTGGTATGCTGGGTTGCCTTCCTCTTCCAGGCTTTGTCTCTGTGGTTCACAGGAAGTTGAAACTATGTCACACATTCTATTATTATTATTATTATTATTATTATTATTATTATTTTACAATCAGGTACATCAACAGTTGATCAATTCATTATTCAGAAATTTAACAGAAATCTAATGCTATTCTCTATCTGTTTATTCTCCTTGAATGGGTTACACCCCTCAATTCCCACATCTGGGTCATGACTCTCATCCCACCAGGTTTCAGTGATGCCTATTAAATCATATCTGTCTTTTGGCATTAAGTGGTTGAATTCATCATATTTATTTTTCATACTGTGTACATTCATTTAAAAACATCTGAAAATATGGCACTTCCTCTTCAGTTGCTTCCATGTTGTTTTTTCCCTCTCCAATTTCCACCATATAATTGATGTCCTCATTGCCCTCAATAGTTGGTGTCCCTGTATCCTCTGAAATACTGTCTTCTTCCCTTGCAGGATTCAGTTTAAACATCTATCTATCTATCTATCTATCTATCTATCTATCTATCTATCTATCTATCTATTTGATTTGTACCTCACCTTTGTATCCAATCTTTCTCCCAAGGTGGAACTGAAGGTGGTTAAAGTACTCCTAACCAGATTTGCAAGAGTCTTAACAAGCACTTTTTAAGCAATTCTTGTTAGGTGAAACCCACCTCTTGTCATGGGTCAGTAGACCATGGCAAAAAAAATTGCCAAATCTTCACCAACAACGTAATCTGTGCAGTCAGTTGTTCGCCTGCAGTATTCCCTCTCTTCTTGGCCCATGACATTCAAAAGGAAGGATTGATGAGAAGAAAACTTGTGCCCCAATGTTCCTTGGCTTCCTATCCCTAGTTTCAAAGTTACTTACAAAATGTTTAAGTTTGTGTCTGGCAATATCATTATTTCTTACATAGATCAGAAGGAATGCTATATGGTTAACAGATCTGATGAATATTGGCAGCAACTCTGTTATATCTTAGATCCTCCCACCAGTAAGGCATCACATCTCTCAGGACATCTTGTCAGGTCTGCAGACCACTGCCTCTGCCTTCCTTAAGAGGGAGTCACCAACAGTCATTGTATACCTTTTTCTCCATGCACCTACAGAACCTTTCAAGACTCCCTGACTCTGCAACTGTCATCCCAGTTCTGCAGTCCAAGGGAACTGATTATGTAGCTCTAAAAACATGGCATGGTTCTGTTTCTGTAGGTTATATTCTTCCAAGTTAATTGGATTCTCTTTTGTTGCTACTTCCAGAGAGTCTGTTCTGCAGAAGGGACTATGGCTATCAATTTTCATCCCAATTCCACCTCCAATAGTAGATATATTTTCTCATCAAAAAAACCAAAAGAGAAAAACAGCTCAGATGGTAAAACTGATAGCACTATGTCATATGTATAACTATTGGCCTGTCCAATAGATGCAATGATGGAGTGAGTTCCAGTTCTTAGGGGTTATGTTTGCTCCCCAGAGGCCAAAGTAACTGACCTGGAAAAGCAGAGAGGGCCAAAGAAGCTAGTGGATGAGACTTTTGGGGATGTGATAGTGGCATCTTTCTCCCAAAGTGACAGCTTCTCTACTGTTATGGAGAGAATTAAAGTCTTGAGGAAGCAAAGTGCCATTCTGAGAAACATGGTAATAACCCTTAGAAAGAACATATTCCTTGGAGAATTAACATATATTCTCTTTTGCCAAAAATATGCCTCAGGGTAAGTGGGGGTGGTATTCTGGTATGGATAATTATTGGGATGGGATGGGTGAAATCATCAGATTTGAAAAGAGAAGGGGGCAGGTAGAGATTAGCTTCAGTTCTTCCCATCTAGGATAAGAAAATAAAATGAAAACATATGCTGTGGAAGTAAGGCTGTGTGTGCTCAGGATAGTGGGTGTGGGAAGTGAGCAACATAAAAATTCAAATAACAGCTAATTATAATGTAAATAGCCATGACTCTGTCCTGGCTAGAAGTGTACTGCAATACTTATCTGTATATAATGAAGACTTCTTCCCACCCTTGCCCTTTTAATCTCTTCTGTAAAATTAATCTCCTGAATAGCTTATTCTTCATGGTGGGTCAGCTGATTCTCTAATGCAAATGACAATTATGAGGAATTCAAGGAAAATGAGACAAAGGTTTAAAGGAACAAATTACTGCGAATGCCGAACTCAAGTTTTTAAAAATCCACAAAGCTTAAATTTGTCAGTAATTGAGTTTCATCTCCACAGCAATCTTTCCAGCATCATCCAATATTATGAAAAGACAAATAGATAATGAACCTGTCTATTACCAGTGAAAAATAAAGCTTAATTCTTCTTCAGCTGAGTAAAGAAAACAAACATGAAATTCTAAGTGACTTCCAAGACACTAAGCAAGTAGCAATAAAGCTATCTTTTATAGAGAACTCTGTTTATAAAAAAAGAACACAGTACTGTACACTTTATAATTCCTCTCTCATTTATTCTCAAAATTCTTTGTAGCAAGTCAGTGATGCTCCCAGTTCGCAGACAAGAGAGTGACTTTTATTTCTTTTCCAAATAATTTCGAGCAATAAAGCCTTGACTAATCAGCTGCGACAGAAGTGCAACTAACACACTGAGCACAAGCAATGGTTGGCTAATGCACTTGTTATGCAATACTCTGTGAAACACTGTGTGCAATGACTTGTACAACTGGAATAAAGAGCATCAAATTTATCATTTGTGTCCAGAGTGAAAACTGGGTCCCACAAGTGGCACAAACTTTGCACTAATTGAATAATAGCACTGGACACAACTGATATGATTAATCAATTAACATTTCCATAAGTGAGTTGCTTACCCCTGAAAGGCACATCATGATTTTGATACCATGCGCATTGTAAGATGTACCTATTATTTCCTATTATTGCTTTACATACAAGACAAAGGGGGAAGGAGAGTATCTGGCATCAAAGCAAAGAAAACCAAAACAAAACCCCAAAGCTTCAGTACACCCTTTTGTTAGCGTAAGAGTAAGTTAAGTAGGTCTCTGACATCATATTGCTAAAAGTCAGTTTGGTTCATGCTATGCACCTCAAATACAGCAGTAAAAACCTAAATGCTTATTTGTGATGCCTATGGTAAAAGCAAGATTCTTTTTTTAATGATCTCAAATTGTAATCTTGCACTTATAAATAACCCCACAACCTCACAGCAGGAGGAGACCATGTATGCAGGCCATATATGTAGACTACTTAAGATCACCTCTAGGCATTAGAATGAGTCAGCTAGCAGTGACAATTGTTTTCTGAAAGCATTTCATTATACGCTCAAGGTTGGACACAGCAGTAACTCACAGAACAAAACATGTGCTACAAAAGCCTGATTACTGCCAATGGCCTACCAATTAGAGAATTTCCTGAGCAGAGATAACCTAGCCACAGAATTCTGCATACTAGTAACATTCAAAATAGACAATTATAATTAGAGAATTAATTTTTTTCACACTTGCGTTGATTCTAAGGCAAACTTATCATGGGGTTTTCTTGGCAAGATTTGTTTGGAGGAGGGTTGACTTTGCCTTCCGCTGAGGATGAGACAGTGTGATTTGACCAAGGTCACACTGTGGATTTCCATGGCCAAGCAGGGACTGGAACATTGGTCTCCAGAGTTCTAGTCCAATGCACAAACAACTACACCAACACTGGCTCTAATGCACAAGGAATTTCTACAACCCCACTAAGATCTCACAAACTGAACAAACAGTCAAGGCATGGCCAATATGGTCTCTACTATCAGCAATACTTCCCAGTATTGCTATATTTCTACTAGTTATAAAATAAGCTGTAATATTAAGACAGAAGGATTCTCAGTTATAACAGCTGATTGTAATGCTTTACTGCCTTTAGTATTTCTGATGGATTTTTAAAAGTGCACCTAAGATTGTGGCTTCACATTGCTAAAAAATCCCACACACCAAATAAAAGATTGGTACAAACACAATAATAGCAAGATTATCAGGGGAGACAGAACTTCACTTCCAACACTATAGCAGGATGACCTGAAATTTTTCAGGATGACCTGAAAATTGGAGGGAGGCACATGGACAGTTTAAGATACATAGGGTATACCATATTGCTTGCAGAAAATAGGAAAGACTTGGAATGGCTATTGAAGAAAGTCAAAGAAGAAAGTCAAAGAAAATTTGCCACACAGAGATGAATACTGGATTTCTGCAAATGGCAGAGTCTTTGCAGTAGTACAAGTACAAAACAAAATAAAAAAAACGTAATTATAATTTTTTAAAAGGACCATATACTGGAATCAGAACTTTGAATTCTACCTGGAAACAATCTATATGCTATGGCAGTTAATCAACCAAGCTAGACTTGATGCAGGAGATATAAGAACAGGGTTTCCCATGATTGTGGAATTCCTATTGCATCCTGCCTTCCTGGATGATTTCCCAATTAAAATCAACTTCAGGAAAACACATTTCTCCCAGAGCACAAAACAAACATGACCCCATCTGAAAGCTATCAAAGAACAGCTAATAGGATGGGGATTAATCAAGAAAGTAGTGGGGGAGAAGTTTTCTTTTTAAATCTTCCCACTCTGAATGGGACCCTGTGCAAATGCTATATACAAAACTGTGAGACACCATAATCAGAAATCTCCCAATAGTGCTCTAATCTGGCCTCAAGGAGTCTACAATGTTTATTTATAGATAAAGACAGGTATAATCCCCAGTTAAGACTCCTAAACATTCTTCCTAGAGAGTGATAAGTGCAGTAACACACTATTGAGTACCGCAATGTATTGCATTATATATACAGAGTTCTGTTGTATTATCCAGTACTGCAATACTGTAAGAAGAAATAAGAATCAGTTCACTATATATTTGCACATAGAAAGCCCCAAGTTTTGTTAAATGTGCATTTTTTTTTACCCTTTCATTATAGTCTCACTGCTCACACTGTTCTACTTGGCACAACAACAATTTTAGAAGAGCGAGGCTTCTGGGAAAGCCACTGATATTGAAAACAAGTCATTCCTTCCTCATGCACCTAATTCCAAAGGAAAAATGTGGCCATTTTTTTGTTGTTCTGGGCACCTTGGCCATTTCCACACTAGACTGTGATAGTGTGATTATTCCACTTTCAACACCCTATGGAATCGTGGGGTTTGCAGTTTAGGGAGAGGCCTCAAAGGCCCCTCCCTAAACTGCAAACTCGAGGATTCCATAGGATGTTGAAAGTGGAATAATCGTCCTATCACAGTCTAGAGTGGAAATGGCCTTGTGTTAAGAAGGAGACATACAAGTTGGAGCAGGTTCAGAGAAGGGGAACAAAGATGATAAAGAGGTATGGATAACAAAACATATGAGGAAAGGTTGAAAGAGTTGGTTATGTTCAGCTTGGTGAAAAGGAGACTGAGAGGTGACATGACTGCCCTCTTTAAATATCTCAAAGACTGCTACAGAGAGGAAAGGACAGGCCTGTTTCCTGCTGCCCCAGAGGCTAAGACCAGGTCTAACTGTCTGAAGTTACAGGAGAGTAGATTTCAGTTGAACATTAGAAGGAACTTCTTGATAGTAAGAGTGGTTTGGCAATGGAAGCTAGAGTAGGATACGGAGTCTCTCCTTCTCTGGAAGTCTTCAAATAGAGGCTGGACAGCTACCTGCTGGGGATACCTCAGCTGGACACCCTGCACTGAGCAGGGGGCTGAACTCAACGTACAGCTTTTTTATATTGATAGCTCATTACTATCCACCTTCAACAATCGTCACTGACAGCTTTACAGACGTTCTGTATAAAAGTCATCTGGAAATACCTACTTTCAAAATTTTGTTTTTGATCTGCCAAGAAGAAACCAATCTTGGGGCATGTGTATATGTATTCTCATAAACCTACGTAGGGAACCACATTTAATCTAAAAGGAACAGAAGGATGAAATATGAAGAAAATGTGAACATCAAAGCAAATAACGCATTTTAAAAATAATGATTATCCTACTACTGTTTATATGCAGCACAATGGGGCCAATATTTCTAAATGGGAACAGAATGTGAGGGGTAGATCAGTCTGTAATTCAGAAGAAGAGGAAACAATACAGTTTCATGACACCTTAAAAATTAATACATTTCTTAAGGTGGAATTTCACATTGTAATAAATTTGCCATCATATAATGTCTGTTATTTACTCCACTATTTGCCTACATTTTATGATTACAGCTAGACCTTTACATGAAGGAAATGGCCACTTTCTTGTTTTTTAAACGAATAACAAAGCTAGCTATCTCCTGGGTGCTCCATGAAATGACAGCTCTCCTCAACTTATCTTCTTTCACCAGCTAAAAGCAATGTATTATTGGCTACAAATAAATGAAACTGAAATGTGGCTGAAAATGGCACAGTGGATATTTGAATGGCACTGATTTACTGATGCTAATACGCTTCTATCCTGACTCTCATCTTGTCAGTCTATCCTCTCACAAAAGACTGCCCAAGTAAAGTTTAAAGATGTCAAAAGATGGAGGACAGTGCTACAGGCTGGATGCTATGCATTCTATGCATACTTTGATTTAAGGCTCTGAAATGAGTTATCAACAGAACATCGTGAAATCATCTGGTCCAGATATTAAGCATTTATAGAGTTAAGGTGGTAAGTTTTAAGCAAAAAATATTGTCTTATGTTCCTGTCTGAGTGTTTAGCCAACTATTGACCATAATATAATACAAACAAGAGATAAGATATAACTCACTGAAACTTGAATAGAAAGAGCAGGCAGCTGGCCAGGTTCAATTCAGCCTTGCATCACCTGAGTCATGTGTGATGGCAGACCGCCAAAACAGAATGCATCTCTAAAGCGTCATCTCTAATTGGCAGAAGATAAAATGAGCAGGTGCAAAATAAACAAAGAGAAAAGGCAGCAGTAATATTCTTTGTTAGTTAACACCAGTAAAACCTTCTTAGTGCTTAGTGTGCCAGAAAAGGAACTATCTCAGTATATCTTCATGCAACCCTCAGATTCCTCCTCAGCTGGCTCTGATCTCCTTCCGGCATTGCTATTAGGTGCAGAGAATTGCCATGTAATCTAGCTGCATCCTACACACACGGGAACACTCTATATGATTATTTTGCTTTCAGCCAAACTTTATGTTGTAGCTAATATTTGTATGGTGCTATTAGACCATTTCACCACGTTTGGTGCAAGCCTATTATGTACGGATCAACTTATGCCATCTGGCACATCCATTCTGTTAACTCTTTCCCTCATTGATCCTCCATCTAATTTACAGTCACAGCTAAAGATCTTTCTTATCTTTCCCTTATTGCAAACATAACATACAGTGACTTTCCCTTCCTTCTCTGTTACACTGTCTCTCTTTTAACAGTATCATTTATATGGGATTTGCACTTCCCACTTGGGAATAAAATTAAGACTTCAACTGTGTTTATCTAGGGATACACAGACCTTGAGGCTGGTGGATCTGCTAAATCAGAACCTGAGGCGTATAACAAGACCCTGGGGCAAAACAATGGCTCAGAAGCACAATCTCAGCCCTGGTTTTATTGATCAAAATCAGGCTTAGAGGTCCTTTTACACATGGTGTCCCCTCTATCAGTGTTCCTTTTCAGGTTTATAATGAAATGGTTTAAACAAGG
This sequence comes from Iguana delicatissima, assembly GCA_948472985.1. NCBI lineage: Eukaryota > Metazoa > Chordata > Lepidosauria > Squamata > Iguanidae > Iguana > Iguana delicatissima. Next base: position 157,059 of record CAOKZL010000992.1, on the reverse strand, counting down.
TATCACACTGAAACACCATTCATTTTAAAAAGTATAAAATCATTTTAAATGTTAACAATAAAGATAAAAATACCATAAAAATATCATTTTGTGCGAGCAATTAATCTTCAAATGCCTATTTTAAATAAAAAGGTCTTTGTCTGCCAGCAAAAGGAGAGCAGAAAGGTGGCCAGTACAGTCTTCCTGTGGAAGGGAATTCTACAGCTTGGGAGCAGCCACAGAGAAGGTCCTCTTTTGTGTCCTATGATCGTGGCAGGACAGAAAGCTCTCCTCCAAGGATATAAAGACTTGGAAAGGTTCATATGTAGAGATACAGTTCTTCAGAAAGTCTGGACCTAAGCCATATAGCACTTTAAAGGTCGTAACTAGCACTCTGGCCACAGAAGTATCTGAACAGTTTCCAAAGGCAGCCCCAAGTAGTTCAAATGAGATGTAATGAAGGCATGTATCACTATAGCCTGATCTGACATCTCAGTGAATGGATACAGCTGATAACACTAGAGCTAATGGTGCAAATACACTCCTGACCACCAGTAGAACCTGGGCATCCAGGCTGAGGGCAGGGTCCAGAGGGACAATCAAGATTTGAACTTGAGATTTCAAGGGGAGTGTGTAATCCCTCTGAGCACTGACTGAATTCTCTTCCCCTCATCTGCCTTTCAAATTACGAGTACCTCTGAAGAGCAGATAAATAGCTCAATAGCTCAGTAAGTTCAACAGCTGACTGTTATCCAGTCCACTTTTGACACCAGACATTGGTTTAGCACTGAAACAATTTCAATGGAATTAAGACAGAAAGCAGAGTTAGTACTGGCTGTCATTAGCCTATTAGCAATACTGAACCCCAAAACTTCAAGCCATTTCATGTAAATGTTAATTAGGATGGGAGACAGAACTGAACTTTGAGGGATGCCATAGCTCAGTGACCATGAGGTCAACCCAGAAACCTTCTGCATCACCTTCTAAACTACTATAAAATAGTGCTTCCAGGGGATCTCAGACATTCAGCCCTAAAAATACTATGGTTGGTGGTACCGAAAACTGTTCAGAGGTCCAGCACAACCAACTGGAAAACACACCTTCTGTCCTGTTCCTTGCATACATAGGTCATCCACCAAGGTGACAAAATCTATTTCTGGCCAATAGCCCAGCCTGAAGCCAGATTTAAATGGACTGAAGTAATCCATTTCATCCAGGAACCCCTATTGCCAGGAGGCTACCACATTCTACAGAGCCTTGCCCAAGAAAGGAATATTGGACACTGGACAATAATTCTCTTGTATGACTCAGGAAGGGTTTCTTTCAGTAATGACTTTACCACAGCCTCTTTTAAGCAGGATGGAAAAATGCCTTGCTGCAGTGAGGCATTCATTACATCTCCTATCTACTCAGTCAGTCACCCTCTGGCTGTTTTTATGAGCAAGGAAAGACACAAGTCCAGAATGTTTATGGTGGTGATTCTTACTTCTTCTAGGACCCTGTCAATATCCTCAGATTGCACAAATAAACATATCCAATAGGACGGAACAAGCTGAAGTCAAGGTTATATCCACCAGACACGTATCAACTACAACATATAAGTAAGAGCACATCCAAGCCATTTTATCAACAAATTGGTCACACATGGTATAGTGATATGATGGTGATGGAGATGATGATGAAGAGGAGCAGGAAACTGGAAGAGGAGAAGGGAGAACACAGGTTCCTGGTCAACCTCTCCTACATTCAAAGAAATCTGAATTTTGTAACAAAAACCAAACAAAGTAGTACAAGCTCACAGCTGAACAGCATGTCATAAAACCAATTATTCTGGCAGAAAAAGGAGTACATCTGGCCTTTAGTCTCTGGAAATGCCATAATATGTGCATTGTCTACAGTATATTGCCATCCTGAGTCCATAATAAGATTTATATGAACTGTGTAGATACTCGTTCAATAAAGACTAGGTTAAATGTTTCATATTTTACCATAATCTGCAAAAGAAGCATTGAGAAGAAATCACTACCAGGGATTTTAAAAGATTTATATGAAAAAAGTCCATAGGAGTTCTGACTGTGTCAAACTATGTCAAACTAACTATAGGGACACAGAAAAGCTGAGATCATACCTGTAAGCCTCTATGGTGGATAGAATTACAACACTGTCATGGGCTGTGGAACTTAATGGAAGGAGTATGAAGCAAATAATAAAAGAGAGGTACTCTTGTCATCTCTATGTCAAAGTCAAAATTTCAGTACAAGCAATTAAAAAAGACAGACAACGCAAGAATGTTCTGTTGCGTCTATTTGTTAGAAAAATAAAAAATAGGAATAAGTTATTGGACAGTGTTAAAGCGTCCTTGAGGGTGAATAAGAGATCATTTCTGTTATATTAGTAGCAAAAGAATTGAATTTGTGAGGTGTTTAAAAGATGATGCATTATGCAAAATGAAACACGATGCCTTTACTCTGATGATTGGAAGAGAAATGCTGCATGTACGTTCCTTTCGGTTACATTGGCAAAAAAACAAAAACCAAAATCTGACCACTCAGTTCTTTCAGATAAGAGACAGAACCTATGAACAGCAAAACAAACCTAAACATGATACAAACTTAATAATTACAAATAAGAAATACTGTAATAAAGAACAGAGTCCTGCTTGGCAAGAATGAATCAATTTAAAGGCAACACGTAATAGAATTCCACCATGTTTCTTGCAAATAATTTGTTCCATGGTAAGCATATGCAGTTTACAGTACTTTAAAATTACTGGATTCCTCTAAATTTTTCCATTTATTACCTCCCTTATTTGAAATGTTCACTCTTCTAACTAACCAAATAAAACGGCTAAGAATCATACAGAGTCCACAGATTAAGTTCCTGTCTATATTAAACTCAACTGGATTTAACTTTTCTTCTATTTTCTCTATGCATGATTTTTTTTTGGTTGTAATGGCAGGCAATAGCAGAGTCAACCACAGATTAGGTGATACAGTTAAGGACTCCAGAAGCAGTAGAGATTTTGACCCTAAGATTAACCAGGGCAACTATTAATTGTTAGCTGCTTTAGCTACTGGCTTGGAATATGCTCAGTCTAGATTCTGTAAACCAGAGCAGAAATTCCTCACCACCTCTTCCCATTCAAAACTGAGTGGGAGACTAATAAGGTATGTAGGCGGCAACTGGCCATGTTAGCTGGGGAAGATTATGGTAAGGATGATGATAAATGATGTCTGAACTACATTTCCCATCAGCCTCAGCCAGCCTAGCAACCGCTTTAGCATTATGAGAGTGGCAAAGCAAATCATCTGGAGGGCACAATATTATTTACTTTAAAATTAAAGTATGCATTCATGGACTTTTTATGGGCACTTTAATACATGAATTTTTAGTTTGGAAAACATCTGTCCATAAACATACGTGAAAATGAACTAAGATAAGCAGTCTGTGTTTTGGATAGTGATTAGCTACAGCATACCCAGGTAACACTAAATTCCATATTGCTGCCTTCTGAGCAGAAGAGAGAAAAATCCTGGCTTACGGCAGGAAGAAATGAGCTTAATTGCACACTTCCATTTTCAAATGAACAAGAAAGCCAAACAAGCCTACCCAAGTAAAAGTACTAAACAAAATGAGGAGCTTATCAGCTCCTTTATTGAAGACAAAATGGAAAGTAAAGCAAAAAGAATATTAACTTTGCTTTGGAAGCACTTAATAGAGACTCCTCTAAGTGGAAGGAATAATTCTGCCCCAGGGCATTCTAGATTTTCTGTAATATCAACATGAGCAAACAAGATGATGTGTTAAACATGGACAGTTTTGCTCACATCACTTCACAGTACCCAATGTCATTTGCTACTCTAAATCACATTAAAATATATACTAGATACTGTAAGAATAACTTACAGCAATGGCAAGGTGGCAACAACAACTGTGACAAGCGACAAGAAAACAGAATGGAAAATAACACACTAAGGAATCAGCTGAACAAATAAGGGTTCGTTTTGTTTCAGTTTATTTATATCAAAAAAAACAAAAACCAGCACAATAAATTCCATACTTCAAGAAGCCAGGCAGTTCTAAGCTTAAATGCTGTGGTCTGCAATCTGCATATGACTAGCTAACCTAGGTGGGAAAGGTGGGAAAAGAGCAGCTCTGAAACGTAACCCCTGAAGCACTGTTACCGTAAAATGTGTGAGACTTTGAGGTCCAGCTGCAATGCCAATGTCTCCTAAGAACTTGGGGAATTATAGCTCAAAGGAAGCCTGTGAGAGGAAGCTAATGGCAGGACCTTTTCACCTGTGCTTACCAGTATTTAACTGTACTAAGTATAGAGAGGACTTAAAAGTTAAACAGGGTATTTTACAGTGATGTAGACTCAAGTTGATAGACTCGGATTCAAGTTGGACTTAAGTTGCTTCAGTGACTCAACTTGGACTCGACTTGGCCATAAACGATGCACTGACTCGACTCGACTCAAGACTTGTATATTTTTAATGACTGACTTGATGCCCTTGGTTCAGTAACATAACCCATTCATCCAGAAACCTTATGACTTTGAACAACGCCTCCATCTCTTTTTGCCAACTAGTCACATGACAATCTCTCTCAATCCCAAAGTGTGGGCACATTTCTCAGAGGGGAACAACAAACAGGTTAGGGAATGGGCTTGAGGCATGCTTGAGGTCTGCTCAGCAGCCTGTCCCCACTGCATATCGGAGGAGCCTTCTAAAACATTTAAGAGCGGAAGACAAGACTCACCCCCAAAGAGTAGGGTTCATTTCTCAGAGGGGAACAGCAAATGTGTTAGGTAATGGGCTCGAGGAGGAAGGATCCTTCCTTCTAAAGCGTTTGAATCTTCAGTAATGGGGAGTAAGATAAGATCCTATTCCACAATTCCAAAGCTGCAGATGGCAAAATTGCAAATGTGGAGAGCCGACTCTGCTTAAATTGTTAAAACTGAATTTATTTCACTGTATCCAATAATCCTGGAATTTTGGTTGGAATAAAGTTGGCTTCCAGACTTGAGACTTGACTTGAGACTTGACTTGAAAGTATTCTCAAGCACTTGAGATTTGACTTGAGACTTGAAGGTAGAGACTTGAGACTTGGAGTAAAAGACTTAAATACATCACTGGTATTTTATTTGGAATTAACGAACACACAAGAAAACAGACGCTCTCAAAAACCATACAAGGCTATCAGAAATTGAGGCAAGAAAGGTTGGATACAGAGAGACTGGGTGGAAAGGATGATAGTTACCAGCCCTGAAGCAGAAGGTTGAAGAGGAGTGGCTCAGACAATGCGTCTGAGGACAGCACAGAGGAACGGGAATCTTGCAGCATAACATGCCCAACATACTCCCACATGCTACATCCAAGTACTACCATTTGCTGGGGCCAAAGCTAGGGTTTTTATACCCTATTTCCTACCCTGAAGGAGGCTGCATGGACAAGATAGTAACTGCTTTCTCAGTGCTTGATGGGAGTCATGACAATCTTTTAAAGTCAGGACTGGCAGGGGGAGTCTAGGGAGGATTCCCATAGGGCAGGATCACAGAAGGGTCCCTGATTGCTTCACCTGGGCAGTTTCACCTTCCACTGTTCTCAGGAGTATTCACAGCCTGCAATCTTGCAAGGATTATCACAGGCCCCTCAATACTGGTATTTCCAACCTAATTTTCTCTGAACTTATGTCCTGACCATGTCAGAGCTCATCCTGACCTGGCAACGTGCATTCAGCTAGTACACTTTCAAACATGTTTCGCAGCCATATGTTCAGTTATGGAAATGAGGTATTTTGCAAAACAGGGGTGTATGGTGTGGTAACATCCCTCAAAGACTCTAGACCACCTAAAAAATTAAATTCCAGGTTGCCGTTATTGTTGTTTTGCCTCCATCTGGCTCAGAACAGCTGCAAAATGCAGTGGCTTTGGCTCCCTCAAAACTCCTCCCACATATCAAAGAAACATTTCAGAATTCCAAAAATAAGCTGAAAATTGCCCAAAATCAAAATCAGAAGTAGCACAAGGTTCTGAAGGCGGGGGGGGGGCTTCAGAGGGAAAACCTGCTTTTCTTAACTATGGTTTTGAGTTGGGGGAGGTTCAGGCAAAAAAATCACCCAGAAAATATTTTGCATTTCTTATTGAATCTGAGGCCTTTGGCATGTACTGCAGCCTGCTAGGGATACATCTGTGAAAAATGGCCCCGTCTACTCTGGAGTCACCAATCCTTAAGTCAACTGGAGCGGTAGGAGTTGTGCTAAAAAGTATAGTTTTTGTAATCAGTATTTCATTTTCTGAACTTCAAAACTTCAAGAATTAGCCTTTTTAAGCCCATTCATACGTAAGTAAATATCCTGGATAGCAGACAGAATGCGTGTCATGCTCTAGACATCTCTCCTTCAGTATACCATTATGAAATGATCAAGTTGAGACTTGGGAGCCCTAAACCTAAACATACACAAACACAAATAAACACACAACCCCCCCCCCAAGTTGTACTATTCCACGTCAGATTGTTTGTCCGCATAGTTTAGTACTGTCTGCTCTGACTGAATGGTCCTCAGCAGTTTCAATCAGAGGAATTTAATCTCAGCCATTACCTAATTGTTTTGGCACACTATGAGAAGACAAGAAGGAGGGGACGATTTAGAACGTAATTCCCTCTTCCTTTCATCGAAATCCTCTGACTCCAGGCTGGTTGAAATTTTTGTTTCAGGCCCTTAGGAGTTGGGCTTGAGTTTATGGATCAGGCACTCATTTTGTTTGCTGTAGATCTCAACCCTGCAAAGTGCTGAACTGTGGAGTCAGTTTCAGGAACGTGAGTTCTTCCATACTTCAATATTATTAAGTACACTCTTGGAAAGAGACCTATGCATTCTTCAGAATTCAGCTCTTTCAAATGGTATAGTGTTTTGGTTGTTTTCCTGAAATGTCAATTATATTTTATAAAATATTAACTGGTACAGAGATCCAAAGAGTACATATACTGATTTTCATTTTAGGCATTAAGTTCCTTCCCCCCTTCCTTTGGAGAGTGGGGCTGTTCTGACATACAGTAATTCAGTAGTTTCATACTTACAGAGTATACCCAGCCAGACACATAGGTTGCGTAAAGAAAAAGATCTACCTTAAAATAAGGCGGCGGCAGCAGCGGAGGATCGATGAGTATTAGCAATGTTATTACCTTGTAAGGTATGGTGCCAACTCTATGTACATAATGTGTAGACAAGAGGATTTCAAAAAAATTTGGGTATTTAGAGAAGTATCAGTGAGAAAGCAAGTACACTGCTAAATCTCAAAGAATATCTATTTATGAAAATCCAGAAATGCACAGAAAAACACACATATCTGTAGTTCAATGTTTCTCCAGAGCCCACTGAGCCAGACATGCTAAAATGAAGAAGGGAAGTGTAGCTCATTAGTAGATCAATATGCTTCACATCCCACATTTAGTCCCCTTCATTCAGGACTGGAAAGCACTCCTCCCTGAATTCCTAGAGATTAGAACCACTATAAATCACCCTGCCAAGCTAAACAGACCAATGATCTAACTTTACATAAAAGGCATGTTCTGTATAATGCAGGATTTAGAAAGATGTAGAATTGCAGCTACTGAACAGAGTTCCAGAGGGACTACCTTGAATCAAATTGGGGTTATTAGAGTTAATCCTGTGGAGCACAGCCCCCTACTAAGCAAATCTTTACTATGAACCACTCTACATATTATGCAGACTGTGGTGGTAGTTCTCTGAACTGCAGACTGCAAGTGAGTTTCCCTTTACCTAGTAAACTACTACATCAACATGATACATTTACTTTTGTGTTGTTAATAACAGCCAAAAAAAGCCTACATTGGCATTGAGAATTGACAAGAGAATTGGTGTTTTCATAATGCATACACTGTGGCTTTTTCTTTTCTTTTATATTTTAATTAAAGTATAAATTTCACTTACAGACTCAGCTGGTTCTACTGCACTGCCTGTACTATGTACCCATTCTTGTTTCCTAAAGAACAATATGCTACACAGTCACCTCACTCAAGATGGTTCATATTATGGTAATTTATTCTGTTAATGAGAAGATGCTACTCTAAGGCAGAGTATTTTGGACCATTTCCTCTGCATTTCATTATTGATATCCCTCATGTCACAGTAAGCTAATTCACCCAAAGTATTAGAGAGATCTTGATGATACTGTGGGAATTACTTCCTTCTTTTAAACCATGCCTGTTTTCCAATCAACTAGTTTTCAGGTTTTAAACTTATCTCTTAGAGACGTTTGAGAATATGACTATATTATCAGTAGTCTTACCCCACTTGTACAAATCAAACCAACCTGAATCTGCAATAGCTGTTTTGGGTGTCATGCTGGCAGAATGATTGATTGATTGATTAGTTAATTAATTAATTGAAACAACTTATTTCCTCCTCCCTCTGCAAACTGAAGACCCAATGAATCAAGGACCGACTCACTGCTCAGTAATTAATTCAATGGGGTCCACTCTAGTCAGGATTAGCTACTGGATTTAGGCTATAGTGTCTAAAACACCAATGATATTTTCCTTACCCTCTTCTACTAATTATCAGATTCCTCTGACTCTTGTTTTCTGTCTTTCACATGAACAGAAATAACATAAACAAAATCAAAACATAAAAAGGTAGGCCTCTTGTGCTCCTTATTTAACGTTACAGGATAGATTATTCTGTTTTGTTGCATACCTTTGGACCCTTCAAACAGTCTTTAAAGATTAAATGTAGGACTTCCAGTCTGACTTATGGCACTGTGATGGGGATCTCCTTGTCAATCTGATAGAAATCCTCTCTCTCCGGAGGCTGGAGCTGGTTTGGATTGATTTTGAGCCAGCTGGTTTCCTCCCTGGTATTGGGGGAACAAGTGGGGTTCCGGCGATCAGTCGCTGATTCCCTAGTTTCCCTTCTAAGTGAAGATTTTGTGACGGCTGGAAGCAGCTGGGACAGTGGAGATCGCAACAGCCACCACCATCGGACTGTGCTTTTGCAAGGTAGACCTTTTAAACTAATTTAAGACCTGATTAAGTTATATGCATTTAATTGTCTGAATTTTTAGTTCCTGTTGGACCATGGATTCATTACACTGATACTGTTGGTAAGAGATTCTGAACTTTAATATTCTTTGGTATAATAACATACACTTTTTAAAAGTCCAGATCTTATAGAGGGAGTTCTTTTTTCTCCCTTATTTTACTAAGAAAACAGCTGAGACAGCACAACTCCTCAGGACTTTTATTGCATGGACTTGTGTGTTAAGAGGAGATAAATTTGAAAAATTTACCAATATTTCAGAAATTTGTGGGAAGATATAAAGACGGTTAACAGTGATTTTTAATTGATGAATGGTAACTACACAGGAGCAAAATATTTAAAATGTAATAGACAGACATATTGAATCTTTTCGTTTGGATATACTAATATTTCTTATTCGGCAGGAAGTCATGGATGATTGAAGAATGTGATTACAGTAATAGAATATATATCAGGCATGTATGTAGATAATTGTTATATTTCTGATAAGCTTGGATGAATGCCAATGTTGTCTTGTTTTCTCGTTTTTAAATAAAATTCTATTTAAAAAAAATAAATAAAGATTAAATGTAAAGGGAATAATTCATCTCAAGTTCTGCCTCTGTTGACATTCATTTGTAAATATCCAACTTTTCTTCCACTATTTTAACTCTTCCACATTCCTCCTTCAGGACTCAGCTCAGTTCACTGCAGGTACAACAATTTTGTGTCCACAGACACAAATACTACTCTGTTCCCCCACCTTCCCTCCACATTGTGAGCGCAAGTAGAACAAGAACCTAAGAATGTAAGAAGATCCATGCTGGAGGAGACCAAAAGCCTATCTAGTCCAGCATTCTGTGTACATAGTGACCGGCTGGTTGCCCACAAGAAGTTCACAAGAAGGACATGAGTACAATATCATCCTCTGTCTCATGTTCCCCAGTAACAGGTGAGAGAGAGAGATCCTCTCTGCTACTGAAAAGAACACATTACTCACAGTGAGAAGTAGCTACTTAAAAGCACCATCCTCTACAGACTTGTCCAATCTCCCTAAGATTTGACTAAATTGGCAGCCATCATCACTTCTTGATGCACCAATATGCAACCATTTAACTACATGTTATGTAAAAAGGTACTTCCTTTCATCTGTCCTGAATCTCTTGGCCATCTGGATTATAGAAAATTGTCTGTGTCCTCACATCCCTATGCAGCCCTTCCTTTACGCTCCTCAGTTAGCCACAGCTTCCAACTCAAATTCCTTGAGATACCAGAAGGAAGGTGTTGGACTGATCATTAGCGCACCAGATCATTACAGAGAAATGCAGATAGACACTGAGTGTCTACATTACATAAAACAAAGAGCAAGAGCAAGACTGCCATTTCCCTAAGGAAATCCTTCAGAAGCAGACACACTGCACCCATATTGATCTACAGTAGATTATTAATTGTAAGCAATAATTTACATATTTTTCTGTAGTTTGAAAATATGCTAATTAAGCAGAAAATATTTTGAAGTCTAAGGAATAATAAAAGTTTTGGGGCAGATCATGTTTTCAAATCAATGCAATGCTAAAACTTAAGAAGGGAACATAACAATTGGTTTGTATTTCTGGAATATTTCTAAGTTTCTTCTAAGCAGAAAAAAAATATCAAAGGTGAGTAATTGACAGTACTCTTGGGAAGCCATAATTCTAAGCCTCAGACCATTACAATAAAGAGTAGACAGAAAATTTCATGAGAGCAAAAGAATAATCCCAAACAATTCATGTAAAAGAAATTACTAACACACTCCCACAAACCTTTCTCCTGCAAGGAGATTTTTAAGGGGGAATGGGAGATAGAAACATGGGTTTCTATTTAATGCTTCACCTGTTGGCAAAAGACAGCCACTCTGAAGTATCAAAAATATTTGCAGATCTTTCCACATTCCTGCTTCTCTGTCATCTCAAATGGGGAGCTTTTCTTCAGTTCACTTAACTGTTCACTTAGCAAACTTCAAAGGCTCATAATTTCCTAACTGTAAGCGTGCTGGCAAAGTATCAGAATTACTACAGCCCATTAAAATGTAAAGATGTTGCTGGTCATCTGCTCTACTTATTTAAAATGGAATTTTTCTCTAGATAAAATGAGGTATATTTTGCTTTAAAAACAAACACTAGACTTCTTTAATTGTTGAGTCCAGCTTTCTGTCCTTCAGCATACTTTATGTCTTCCATACCAATATCCCATTCTGCATTTTAATAAAATCATTAAAATGACTTATTCTTTATATCCAATATTTCCACATAACATTTCATCAGCTGGATCATAAAGTTTTGTGATTCCAGCAATTTTTACCATATTTCCTGCTTCTTAACTGCCATGTCCAAAAATAGACCAACTCTCCAAAGACCTGAATGCCCTTGAGATCTTCTAATTAAAATCTCAGGTGTTCCTTCTTTCTGTTTAGAAAGAGAATTAATTGGCTCAGTGGAGCAAGAAAAAGATATATGTGAATATGTATAGCAAGCAGGTTCTATTTTTATCTTTACTTTATATTTGTTAAATTATCAAATGCAAAGAGCTTTAACTAATTAGTTTAATATTATTTTACAGAAAAAAAGACTACCTATTCATTATAACACATGCAACAATTTAATAATATTAAGATAGACTGTCAAGTTAATCTCTCTGTTTGCATGAGATTTCAAAGTGTACAGTAAGCACATCTGAGCAGCACCGTAATTTGCAACTGGCAATCATCAGTAAGAAGCTTTAATAATTCAACTGGTGTTTCATGAACCAATATGTCATAATCTCTTGATTCATTCTTGTCAAGCAGGACTCTGTAGAATCTTTTATTACCATTTTTATTATTTGTAATCATTATGTTTATAACATGCTCCTACTCCAAAGAGCTCAGAGCAGCACAAATTCCCTCCTTTACATTCACAACATATGTCTGAGGTCAGTTAAGCTGAGAGACAGTGACTGGCCCTGAGTCACCAAGTGAACACGTTGGCTGAGCAATAATTTGAATCTTTCTATCCCTAGTCCAGTGCTCTAAGTGTTATACTACGGCGTTTGCAAAGCTGGTCCAGCTTTCATCTTATCTATGCTTTACGGTAAGCTTCTCCTCTATACCATTACATCTGCTAATACTTGCAGTAGCATGACATTGCGAGTTTCTCCATTTCCATTTCTCGATTTCACATCAAATAACTGCCAGGCGGAGGGAAGGGTATAGGGAAAGAACTCTGGGCAAGGAACCTTACAATGTGATGCCACACGATGTAGCAAGTATTTGTAGATGTTACAATGAAGGGTTAAAAACCAACCATGAGGAACCATGGAGTTATGACATTTGAGGCCAGCAATGGCATGGGTCAAAGGGGAGAGAACAGAGCTTAGTGGGGAACCATGCTTTGCATGACAAAGGTCCTAGAAACAATCCCTCACAAATCCAATTAAAAAAAAACAACACTGGTTGTCACTGATGTTGATCACGTAGCCAGGGTGTTGTTTATTGACTGGCTGTGGTAATTGCAGATTGTAGATACGCACTTTCCGGGGTCTGAGTGCAGGGGTAATTAGCTAGTAACAGCATGTGGTATTTGTGACCCTGGAGGGGTGGACCGAGACATGCCTGTGATCTTTGCCTGTGATCTTTGTGTATGCTGTGAACTTTGTCTATAAAAGAGCTGTGAAACTTGAATTCAGGGCTTTTGGTCTTTTGGAGACATCCAGCCAAAAGCCCGCGCGTAATAAATTACTCTTTTTCTTGCTCTGTGGTCTCTGTGGTCTCTGGGTTCCTGCAACAATGTGAAAGATTTCTCATGTCAAACACTAGAAGTCACTGTCACTAAAACAGACAACACTAAACTAGACAAATCAATGTCTGCTCTAGAAGAAGTTAGTTTTCTAACTTCTCCCTATTTAAAGGGAACATGAGTATTAAAGGAGATGGGAACACAACCTTAATTAATTTCCAAAAAGCAGCAATTATAATAACAACTTTATTTTGGATCTTTGGCTTCAAAGTACATCCAGTAACTAGAAAATAAGTCCTAATGAACTCAATTAGACTTACATCCAATGTAACAGACATATAATAGCCCTGCATTTATGATCAAAATTATTAAGGACAATAAACATTTAATGTCAAATAGCAATGTCCTAACCAGTGAAGCCTCAATGTTCAGATTAACCCTACTGCTTATTTTTAAAATGGGTCCACTCTAGACTTTAGGGTTCTATTGTTAACTCTCATGTACTTTGAACAAGCCATAAAATGTCTGTCTGAACACAGAAGGGGCTATTATCTGCTGAAGAATTGGGTGACATAGAAAACAAGGAACAAATACTCTTGGATAAGAATGAGAGTTCTCACTATGTCTTTTGTTCTACCAAACAGATTATTGTATGCTAACCTTTATGTTCTTGAAATTATTGCTGCCACAGTGCTGCAATGTCAGTATGTGTAAAACTGGTGAGGGGAGTACAAATACTTTAATGTGAAAAGAGAAGGTAGAAAGGCCCCCTGAAGTGTCCACACACTACAATCAAACCTCCAATGCAGCAGCAGGTTTAATAATAGTTTGCATTTTTGCAAAAACCATGACAATGTACCTTTGGAAATGAATGCAGTGATCTTTCTGTGATTCTTAGTCAATAAAACAATGTTTTGATAAGAGTAGGAGGAAGCAACAGCGACAGAGTAAAGAAAATAAGTTGGAATTCCAGTACTGAAGCTCAGATTAAACTGGCACAGCAAAAAAGAGAAAACTGTAGATGTGGTTCATAATCAGTGAAATGATTCAGTGCTTGGCCCTTAAAAACCATTCCTCTTTCGTTGTGTGGGTGTCAACTCTGTGACACTATTTATCCTTTGCAATCAGCTTTGCTAAATAATTTCTGCTGTCACCTCCCACTTCTAAAGCCATTTCCAGAAAGCTAGACAAATAAAGGATATATTTCTTGATTAATGTTTGGATCCTGGCTAAAGAAAGAACACTTTTTAAAACCATGAAGTCACTGTTACTGAAACTCGAAAGTATAAAGTCCTAATTCTCTTGTAATTATCTTAACAACTCAGTTAATCACTCTACATTTATTTCTATTGATGAGGAGACTGATGGGCTGAATGCTTTCTTCAAATCCTGTGTCATCACGTCCTCCCACTACTGCAAAGAAAAATGTTCATGTGAATCTGAGTTCACAAAGTGAGCTCCCAATTACTAGTGGGTAAGAATACCAAGAGAACAAGGGATCCCGATATATTATTGTGCCATGATTATATTTCCCTATTTCTGATTTTCAATGTTTACCTTTCTATTATATAAATGACCAGCTATAGCAACAAGATAATTAAAAGCTACTAAGTTATCTATTAATTTAGATATTTTCTAATAAAAATGAGCAATTTAATTAAATTTATTTTTAAATAAACTGACTTAAGTTGCACTAACTTAATCAAAGAATTACCTTATTTGTTAATTAATTGCAAGCCTGTGGTAAAGACACAATTAACTTCACATTTTCCAGCTAGTTCTTTACTCTAAATCTAACCTTCCTGGATTTTTGAAAAACTACTTCTTGCTTTTTGTTAGTCCTCAGGGTTAATACCTGGGTTGGGTAATTATAACACTTAGGTCACAAGATTCAAACCGCTGCAAATGGAAATGGCTATAACATTTTTCTATATGAAGGATTTTCACTCATGAATTGGTATGATAAACTAGTCAATCCAGAAGTAAAAGGGTTTTAAGCCACCAGGTAGTAAAGGCAGTATGTAAGGGAGGTAATCTCAGCTTCCATATTACAAACTTGTCCCACCTTCCACATGACATCTCTTCAAGTATTTGAGGATGTCTATCTTATCACCTCTTAATCTCCTCATTTCCTACATACCCAGCTTCCTATAAGCTGCTCCCCACAGGATATGATTTCTAGACCTTTAACCATCTTGACTGTCCTCCTCCTCTGGCTGTGCTCCAGCCTGTCAATATCCTTTTTGTACCCAGACATGGACTAAGCTCAAACCAACAAAACACAGTGAGGGAACAGGTTCTGGAAACAGGAAAATGGCCTGAACCAGCAGGAGGATGAAGTTAACAATATCACTTTCATAATGATGACTTGGGCCTATGGAACTGAATGAAGATGTTTGTATCTGGGGAAGGGACGAATGACCTACGGAACCCGAAGAAATTAAGGAATTATTTGATCTGAAGGAGAAAGATGCTGATCACTGCCAAAGATGGCAATTAACAGAGGAGCCTTTGCTATGAACTTTAGCACAACGACTTCTCTTCAGAGACATCCACCCACAGACTCCAAGTCACTTGCAATCCTCTTCAAAGATAACATGCTGAACAGAACTTTGGATGCAAGCTAAGCACCCAAAAGCTTAAGACCTGTATCTCCAGAACAACCTGTCCAAAAGTGGTGAGTTACCAAGATCAAAGTTGCTGAGAGGGAGTTGCTGAGCAGGGTAAAAAATAAACTTAGAAAGGCTAGAACATGATGAAGATCATTCTACTGGAACCAAGTCCATGAGATAATGCACCTTTGATTAGTATGTGTTCCAAACCTGTTCTACCTAAACATACTTATATTGAACGCAATCCTTTACAAGCTCATGGAATTTCTGTATCACAAAACAAAACTCATTTTGGAACTTCCCAAAGATGCCACATACATTTTTAAACAGCAGTGTTGGAAAACATTTTCCTCACGTTTTAACATTCAGAGGACCTCATCATCCCACGCACATGTGCACAGTGAAAAAAGCAGCAGATGGGATACATAGCACAATGTGGTATCATTCCTGCTTTGATTGCCCTTAAATATCAGAGCAAGGTGAAATAAAAGGATTACTACTCTACAGCATTTTAGAAGTTCTCTGCAAGGAGGGACTATACTTGCTACAATTGTTCTTTACATGAGATTTGAAAGTAATTATAAATCCTGTTTTGCACAATACAAGCTTTCGTACTGTCCTCCCTAAAATGACTGCATCTACCATTTTAAGCACTAACCTACATCTTTTATGTTACTCTCAATTCGTAGCTGTTTTCTCTCAATAATATTAATAAGCTCAGCTAAATAACAGTGCTGTAATTTCCTCTAGATCAGTGGTTCTCAACCTGTGGGTCCCCAGATGTTTTTGGACTTCAGCTCCCAGAAGCCCTGAGCATTGACCATAGTGGCTGGGGCTTCTGGGAGCTGAAGTCCACAAACATCTGGGGACCCACAGGTTGAGAACCACTGCTCTAGATTAACATGTCTACATCTTTATTTCACTCTGTGTCTTAAAGGGAATGATCTTGTTATATTTTTTGAAGTCAATTTATTTGGTGGTGGTGTTTTGTGCCTTCAAGTCATTTCCAAGTTATTTCCAAGGAGAACCTAACATAGTTTTTTTCTGGCAAGTTTTGTTTGGGAGAGAGTTGCCTTTGCTTCCCTGAGTATGAGAGACTGTACCCAGAAGAGGGATCTTGGTAATAGCCGACTTAATGATCTTGCGCAGGATTAATATAGTAGCCTCCAAATCTTGAATCTCAAACTAAAAGAATTTTAACTGAAAGACCTCAAAAATTGGGAAATAAATTCTAAAAAGTGTATATTGAATTTCCATTATTTAAGGAATTATTATTAAAATAAAACAGCTATTAGAGGAAACATTAGAAGCAACACTTAAAAATACTTATCACTTTAAATTCAACAGCAACTATTCCCTTTTAATCCACAGAAAGGCAGGATAAAGATTAAATAAATAAAATTAATAGTGTTTTTTACAGAATGATATTGAAACCATGTAAACATTTGACACAGCTATTTCTTCTAGCCTGAAAGCTACAGGCAAACACTAAAGGGACAAATGTGAAACAATATTAGGTTATTAATGTTTGGAGGTGTATAATATCTGATTGTGACATGATTTGACTCACAAACTGAGCAAAAACCAATAAGTGGTATTACCAATTTAATACACTAATTCTATCCCCTCAGGTGACAGTTGAGAGCTATAAAACAGATACACGTTCCCTCCACTGTAAAAAAAAGTTTAAACTGAAACCATGCACTCTCAGAAGACAATTGACAAGAAAGCTCAGAAGATGCTTCTTGGTTTAAGTGCTCAGAGACAGACACTCAGAAACACAGACCGTACACTGGTAATGAACACTAAAATATCAAGGCCCAGAGTGGATCTAAATTTATATCCACTGATCACATTCACAGCTTCACCACTTCATTTAATGAAGAACTCAGGCAGGCTGAGAAACAGCTTTGTACGCAAAACCTTTCTGAGAAACCAGAGGCATTTGAAGGCTACTGCAACTTGGCAGTTTATATATATGAATAAGATGTGAAAACTCAACTAAAATCTAGCTTACAGCAAAAGAAAAATAATTGGGTTAGTGCTAAAAGTGCTCATTCTGGAAGCACTCTCTGTAGCAGATTTCATGAGGGTTGAACACTCACTGTACCTCCTAAGAGAATAAGTCAATGGTACTTAGTCACGACTTTAACTATGACCAGGTCTAGTCCCAGCCCAATCAGTATTACAATCCTCTGTTAGGATTCAGTGTCACAAATATACAAGCAGGACCTGTAGAAATTACACTGTATTTCATGGCATCTATGTTTTGTCCATCACAAGAAAATTATGCTTATTGGACTCACAAATACAAGATCAGTAATGTACAACTCAACGATATGGTAGGGTTAGTTTTTTAAACAGTTTACTTAGCTATTTTGTTCTGTTCCATACCCTTCCATTAATACGTTGCCTTTCCTCCAGCATGGGAGCCAAGGCAGTTCACAAAAAGTAGCATGTTGACTTCACTGGCAGCAGAGATGCCATCCTCCTTTGCCCTTTGAAGACATATAAGAACAACATATTCCATGTAACCACTGGAAATTTTTATGAGTTGAAAAAAGGAAGAGAAAAGGTGTCCTTAATCATAAGCTGATCATACCTCTTAATGCCAATTTATTATTGATCACACTGGATATTTACATCCACAGGATCTCAAGATTCTCAACACTGTATTATTCCATGTTATGAGGACATGTTGGAATAATAACATTAAGGCTAAAATCTTGCTTATGCTTACCCAGAAGAAAGCTCCACTGAATAAAAATAAATGAGCACACAGCTGTGAGTTAAATAAATGAAAACACTTTAAAAATCAATTGTGACTGCATGAGCCAATTGTCCTTTCTATTCACTAAGAGCACACTTTCCATATCTTCCATTTTTCATGAAGGCTTGCAGTATTCTCAGAACTAATCAGCTCTTTGTAGCACACTGTTTTTTTCCAGATAGACAATTAACAGTTCTGGAAAGATGTTGATATCCTATGGAAAATTCTACAGGCATTCAATCTAAGCAAAATACTATGTAAATATGAAGAATTTGTTTTGCTAATTTTTTTAAGAAGCGCTGCAAATACTGTAACCTAATTTCTTCTTCTTGGTCACATTAGCTGTCATTAGAAAACAATAATATTGTTGACAAATTACTAAGAGTACTCTTCCTTAAGAACAAATTCAGTCTGCTAAAATCAACCATAAAATGGGGAAGTATGAGAATGGAGACTTGCTGATTCTTGAAAGAGTGTGGGAAGAAAGCTCTATCACACTATAGAGGCCCTTTTTTGCAAAGAACAGACAGAACCAAACTTGTTTTCACAAAAAAGATACACATACTAATTTCCTTTCTTCTTGCCATTCATATTCAGATAAACCAAATGGGAAAATGCAAACAATGTAGCAAAATAGATGTGTCACATGAAGCACTGTAATGATATTTATTCCAAGAAACATTCTAATATGGTGACCACTCTAAGGAGAACATCCTTCATTGGGTAGTTTTTCAAATAGTTTTATGAGGATGTAACAGAATATTCACAAATGTTCTCATCTTCATTAAGAAAAACTGCATTGACTCTCAGCTGTTCTTCATGGTGTGATTTCTTTTTCTTAAAAAAGTTTGCTAAAAACATTTAAACAAAAATATTTCACATAAAGAATCTTCTGCACAAAATGCATGGTAGCAAAATACTTTTTTAATAAAACAATTTCTTGTTGCTAACATATTTTTCCAAAAAAGTCCTCAAATGAGTAGAAGATGCCAAATGACTTGGAAAAAAGCAGATTCTTTCTACATTATGGTTGCTGTTCCAGTACCTCATCTCCCTAGATCCTGGAAAAGCTATTCTATCCCAGGATTCTCTGGCATGCTAACTGGACAGCTGTAGGAACTATGGTCCCAAAATTAACCCAAGTTCTATCTCAGTCCCAGAACTTTACACATAGCAGCAGGAATGGTGGCCGGCGGGGAGAGGTCTTATTTTTTCCTCACATCTTTTAGATGTCTAGAAGGACCACAGACCAGAAAAGTCTGAGGTTATTGTTTCTTTGGAAGACTGTAGCTGGGGGTGGAGGGGCTGGGGAAGAAGAGGGAGAAACATGCTGTTAAGTTAAATTTAGAGAAAGACAGAAGATATACTGGTTTCCTTGTGACTGAGGTGAAAAGAGTTGCTCCTAGTCAGTAGAATCATAGAACTGTAGAGCTAAAAGAGACCACAAGGGCCATCGAGTCCAAGCCCTTGCCATGCAGGAATATACAGGAAATATGGCTTTATAATGCCACTGAAAAAGAAACAGTAGAGAGGCACAGGAGGTGCTATGGCTCGAGTCTCTGCGCCCCTCAAGCCAAGAGTCCTGAGTCAAGATGAAGAACTGTGAGGGTCTGAAAAGATTAAGTATATTATCTGGCAATACTGGGAGGCTCTCACAGAGAGGGTTGCTTGACAACACAGGATGAAGAAGAACAGCAAGCACCAAAAGAAAATTAAAAGTGGAATATGAACTAAAAGTACAGTGAAAGCTGAGTTGTTAGCCGACTTGGCAGAGTAGAAACAATTAGAAGGCAAACACAGGCACTTCAGCTCAGATATTCAAAAAGTTAATAATTAATTAGTTAAAGAGGCTGTTAATTATGCAACATCATATTTATTCAGACCACCAAATGAACAGCAGGTAATTATTCAGGAAATATAATGAAATATCAAAGTGTTATAGGGAGAACACGTAGACAGTTTGTAAACAGATGGGTGGCAAAACTAATGAGGTGCCAGGTTACCAACAAAATTAATTAATGTAAAAGCTCAATAAATCAATGTATTCCTCCTACCAATTGGAATAATTGGGTCAAAACTATCTGAAAGAAATTTCAGAAGTAAATAATTTAGTATTCAGACACCATTACCTGGCAACTGAAAGAATGTGAACAACAATTTGGGGGTATGGAACCATAAGAGAAAAAAAGGGAAGAATCAGTATTACAATTCATTTGTATACAGCTTTTCCTCAAAACTAGGAAAAGTTCAAAATATTAAAATAAATAAAGATAAAAGCACATACAAAATTAAACTATCTGTAGAATCAAAACCTTTACAAACAAATCCATTAAAAGATAAAAGTCAGTAAAACAGACAGTCTGCCAGCTGAGATCCCACTAGTGAACAACCCTGCGAAGGGGGTTTTGCCCTAATATGCATCATTTTAGACTTGCTTGTACTCAATCTCCATTTTCATCAGAAGGCAACACAATTGTTTACTGCTATACCTGTTCATCATGTATACAGTGCTATCACAGTGCATAGCACTTTACAAGTAAAAGAACAGCAAAACAGTTCCCTGAGCTCAGGTTTATAATCTAATTAAGTGTGGATGGACAGAGAGCATTTCATCTGTTTCTAGGCCTGGGCATTATGGAGTTGTACCTTCTCTCTCAACCACGGCCATAGCAGTGGCAGCTGGTAGCTGGTTTATGGAGGAAAGGCCTCCATCTGCTTCTGGGCTAGGTATAATGGAACTGGGCCTGCCTCTTTGTCTCTCCCTCCTTGTACATAACGTACAATAATATATAGAAAAACACAGTATAGTATAAATACTACTGAAACTCATATAATTCATCAGCCTTTCTAAGGCAGAGACAATATGAGAATTCTCCTGAATCCTGGATTCTCTCAAACCAAGTCAGAACACAGGAGTTATTCTAAGGATCAAATATTGAATCTGCACTTCTGTTCGTGCCAAATTCATCTGAGATTCACTATTAGAATTCCAATCCTACCTTTTCAAAACCTTGTTTTATATATCGATTTGGGAAAGACTGACACATTCATCTTCAATGATGCATCGACATGTTCTTAGCAAGAACCTAAACAATCATAAACCTGCAGTTCACTTAGACGCAGTGGTTCTCAACCTATGGGTCCCCAGATGTTTGTGGACTTCAGCTCCCAGAAGCCGCAGCCACTATGATCAATGCTCAGGGCTTCTGGGAGCTGAAGTCCAAAAACATCTGTGGACTCACAGGTTGAGAACCACTGACTTAAAGGTATGACTATAAGCTGTGGACAGCGAGAAACGTTCACAAGAGAGAATCTGACTTAGGAAAGAGAGATTAAATTGTTCTGCTGCAGTTTCCATAGTGCCTTAACAGAATGCCTGCAGTGAATATATCAGGATAACAGCAACAAATTGCTGTGAAGAAGAGTGACAATTGCAAGGACCTTTAGAACAGAGTCAATTCTTTAAAAGCACAGATATATTATGCTTGGGGGCCTATGACAATAATAATTTGAGAAACAAAGAGGATAGAATACAATAATTTCCTACTCTACAGATGAAACACATGGCACAGAACTTTATATTCCATGCTTCCATTGTAGAAACTGTTCAGACAGGTCAAAATTTGAAAACTGAAACATAGTTTTTAATAAAATTATACATCACCATAAGTGTACATTGCTCTATAGATTTTCCAGGAAACAATACAGTCCTCCCCCTACATTTGCAGGTTTGACCTTTGCAAATTTGTTTGTGAGCCATATGCTTACCTTACCCTGACACTCATTCTCCTCCTCTCATTTCCTTTCATTCCTCACCCCAGGCTTGTAAGCTTTGTGTTTAAAACGGCAGTTTTTTCCATTTGGGTGAAAAAGCCCCCCTTCCACTGGAGACATGTCCTCTCTCCCATGTGGCTGCACTTTCTGCTGTGCAATGGCTGCTGATTGGTCAGGTGCTCTCTTTGCTCCTACCCCTTCCTTTTCAAGATGGCTGCTGGAAGTAACTAGAACACAAGAACTCTGCTCTTCTCCCTTTGATGGAAAAGTATTGGTAAGCCCTTTACTGTGTCTTTTTCCCCCCACCCCCAGTGCTGTGGCCAGAGGTAAAGGAATGGGAGTGGGGAGTTCTGGAGGGGTATCGTGAGGGTGGGAGTTATTTGTGATTTTTCCACTTTTGCAAGGGTTCTGTGCCCCTAATCCTCACAAATGTGGAGGGGCTACTGAGATCTATACCAAAGAATCAGAATCTAGTCATGTCTGGTTACCATGCATGGCATTGTGCTTCTGGGTGCAGATGTTCACTCTTACTTTATTTGTATCAGAATTATTGGCATTAAAATCATTGTTATGAAGGTGAAGACATTCCTTTTTCTTTTACAGCACAAAAATATGAGGAGAGCAAGAGAGAGAGAAAGAAAATTAAAACCCCCATAATCCAGATTTCTGCTAAACAGAGCACAACCCTATTGCAGCTCTACTGTCATGACATGGACAATTTCTTCACCTGTGGGACAGGTGCTACACACCCAGGCAAAGGAAGAAGCAAACTGCAAGTATGTTCTGCTGTGTATTATATGTTTCTTTAACAGGAAATGTTCAGTAGCCTCACAAACATTTCTTCAAGGTTTCTTCAGAGAAATCATGACAGTTAAACCAGTTACTAGCTTTAAAATATACCATATTATTGTAGATGGATTTAGCTGCAAGGAGGTTACACTTTACGTCGAAAGCACAGGAGGAGAGGGTACAATTTTGAGGCTGAACTGGAAGATATGCAAAGCTGGTAGCCCAAAGGAAAGGATTTTCCCCTCATCTTCATTCCTTCCAGTTACTGCTCAATATTTTTATTTCAAGAGGCATTCAGTCTCTAAATGTAGCAGAAAAGGTATATTTTTAATAGGGTGTACTGTACAGGTATATGTATTTTAAATTGTTCAGACTATTTTATTACCATTGCATACTTAATTGTTAAGAAAAAAAAACATTTGCACCACATACTAGTTTAACTGTATTTGGTGGTTAATTCTACATTCTAGAAATGTGGGAGATTTTTTTCTCTCTCTCTCTCCTTTTTCCAAAGACCTCATTTCTATTCCATCTCTGTTTACTCTATTCCATCTCTGTTTACTTTCTGAAGGCAAGAAACTTTTCCCTAAGGAGAAGTACAGAAAAATGCATCATCATCCCAATAATATTTTTTAAAGTCTAATGTTATTATTTCATTAATAATCTGATATAAACAGTATCAGTGTTCATGTTATCAATCCCCACAAGCAAAATTAAGGCAATAAAATAAATAGAAAATTTTGGATAAATAGATTTTTTAATATTGTATTTATAGCTTTTATCAGCAAAGTGTTTCATTGAATTAACACTCAAACTGTGTAGGTCCTACCTGTTGAGAAAAAAAAGCCACAAATAAGTCACTATAATCCTGATGAAATCTTTTGCTCTGGTCCCACTAGTCTAGCAGTTTTATGAAAAATTATGTTTTCTAAATTTAGTCCAAAGTTACTCTAAAAATTGCTGTTATATATGAATAATTTAAGTGAATTACTCTGACTGCTGAATTCATTAGAATTAATTTAATTTTCTGAACAAATCTTGCCAAGAAAACCCTGTGCCCTAGGACAGCCATACGTCAGAAGTGACTTGTACACTACTACTTCTACCACCACTACTCAGCTGCGTAGGGCCAAGGGGCAAGAGGGCAGCGTGCCCTAGGCGGTACTTTTTTGGTGGCACTGCCACTCCCTGCTTGCCCCTCCATGTTATCGCCCCTGTGCCCGCTCACGCCTCTACCCCGCTCACGTCAAGCTATGCTACTGCCACTACTACAGTTCTTAATTAAACTCCAACCATTCAATATCAAAAGTAATAAATTGAAGTGAACTTGGAAATCAGCTGGGAATTTTAGACACAATGTCTTCCCTGTGGTCCAGCTCAACCACATCCCAGTCCAGCCATGTTCTATATTAAAGCAGCTTAATTGTAGTTATATTCATTGTAGCTTGAGAACTCTGCATAGAAAACACTACATAGAACATGTTACGATAGGCTGGCTGTCTCTACAGTATGAATCAATAGGATCATTTTACCCAGGAAGAAACATAACTAGAATACCTCTGAAACCAAGCCACGGCTATTGCCTAAAAGGCAGCACCAGTTCCAGAACAACACCCAAATTATGAGTAAAAGTTCCAGAGGGACTGCATCCCCACCCAAGCTCTAGCCTGTTCATGTGATCCTTGATACATCCTCCTTTAACTGTAACTGAATACCATAGAAGACACGAAGCCCTTTGCCTAGGGGAGCAAGATGCTGCCACTTTCTTTGCTCAGATGGATAGAGACTCAGCAAAGGACTTTTTCAGTAGTGATATTCCATCCATAGGATGCCTCAAACAGGTTTATCTCATGCTACATTTTCTCATATTCCATTATCAGGAAGTCTTATTTTATTTTTTTTTAAGTTAGGCTGGCCCCATCTCTTTCAAGCTCCCAGTGGGCAGCCAAAACAGGGCAGTTCTGTATGGCATTCAGCATTTGAAATTACTGTTTTAACTCTTTCACTACTGGGTTCTAGGATTGTTCTTCTACTGCTTTTAGGAATTACATTAAAAAGCAGTTTCATGCGTTTTTAAAATGTTTTTCTCTTTGTATTAATTGGTTTTTATTTCTTTGTCACCCTAGGCCCACGTGTGGGCTGGGAGGTGAATTTATTGAGGCTTTTTATAATGCTGATTATTTTTTTGTTGTTTATTTTATTCTAACTTTCTCCTCTAAGCAATTTTGATTATTTATGTTTGGGAACGTTTGTTTTTTAATGAGTACTGTTTTAGCTTTTGTCTGTAAGCTGCCCTTGTGGTTCCACAACTGGATGTGAATGTGCTAAAACGAATATATAATGAGAGGAAGGAAAAGCAGAGAGTTATATATTAATATAAGTATAATACATGTTTCTGATACAGAAGGTCAGAATGCTTGGAACAGCATTTATAAGTTAAACTGATTATTGTCAGCACACACATACACACAGAGTGCAGCTAAGTATGACCCGTTTTTATAACACCATAGCTTGATTTTCTAGGAGAAACAAAACTTGGTACTGGATACAGATTGACAGTTATACACATCATAAAACTTTAATCTTTTGTGATCTCTTAAGTGTACTTTCTTAATACATGGCATTATTGTAAATATAGATATTTTATCCCTTCTCACTGCTGAAACACCACTGAAAAGCACATCTGAAATTCATTCAGCATCCCCCAATACCCTCGACAACCAACCAGTGAGTACGTCAAGCAGCCATTCATAAATTTAAAACTGATCACAGCAAACATTTCAGGTTCTGTTCCCATCAGAGTTTAAGAGGCCAATAAAGCAGATAATTTATATTAGCTGCTTATTACTAGCATATATAAAATCTCAAAGGAAAACATTACTCAAATCAGTCAAATGCCTGCTAGATCACCCTGTGAGGAACTCAATTGGTAGGACTATCTATCAATTAAATCAGAGGTAAGAATCATGCAGACTTCTAGCTGGTGGTTGACTGTAACTCCCAGCAGCAATTGCCAGCATAACTCATAGTGAGGAATGCTGGGAGTCATAGTACAGCAACACTTGGAGGGCTACATGATTTCCACCCCTGAATTACTGATGTACTGTGGCTGGCACATCTCTCAATTGTCCCTCATACACAGAGCCAGCTTTTAAATTGGTGCTTGTATTCCTCATTACCCTTATAAAATCCTCGTCTCATACTATGTGTTTCTGCTCTTGCATGTTTCCCTGAATCTATGTCTAATTGCTGGCAGGTCAATTTGAATGATAGAGGAGGAAGACTTTATTAAAACCTATTAACTGGAATTTTTACCACACATTTCATATTCCCATGTTGCAGACAAGGGATGAAGCTAGGGCTTGCCTAAGGCTTATTATATGTGCAAAGTAAAACACGAACCAAAAACATAGCAGCTGACACTTTTACCCACAAATGACAGGAGTTGTTTTCATGTTCACAACTCTGGCAAGCTGTCAAGGTATTTTATGCTGGAAGCACATAATTACTAGGAAGCATACCTTCTTCACAATGACCCCACTGCAAAAAATAGATCTCTTACAGATCTAGATGTAGATAAATCAAGGCCATGGTCTGTGTGCATGTATGTATGTGAGAGACAGAGAGAACATTGACAATTCTTCTATAGGCCAAACTATGCAAGTTTTATAAAGAATCTTACTACTTAAAGCCAACTGTTTCTCAGAATACTCCCCTAATAGTCAATGTGACATTTTTATTTAAGGTCTACAATATAGTTAATAACACAATTAATAAATGGTAGGATGTTTTTTTTTCTTTAATTTGTTCTCTCACCATTTATGCTCTAAAATTGGTGCTTATATATATTTTTATTGCAACATATCTCTTCTGTGAGAGCAGTATGCACCAATGTGACCACACAGCTAGATTACTACATTCTGAGATCTTTCACACAGAATTACAGTACATCACAACTGAAACTCCATTTCTAGAGGGATGAATAAGCAAGAAAACAAGCCACTGTTTAAGCATTAAACACATGATATATTATAAAGAGATATAAAGAAATACAAAGAAAGCATGTAGACCAGACCAGTGGTGATTGGGTTAAAATCACAGAATACATTCTTAGCCAACTAGGCAAGAAAGAAGAGAAAGTGAGAGGAAGAGAACATCTTTTTTAAAAAAGTAGCTTTTTATAAAAATACTTTTTAAAAAATTGAAAGTAAAATGACAAAATTGCGATTAAACAATTACCCCCAGGATTTTACAGAGAAAAAGGGAGAATGGGAGTATTGTGGAGAGAGTGGCAAAGCTACACAGTTATCATTTTCGTTTTCTGATGAGCCAAGATAAAAGAAGGATTTCAACAGTATTTAGGAAGATATAAATATATTTTAACAGCCTTCTCATTTGCCCATTCTAGCATTTGAAGAAGTAGAAGCAATAGCTTAAAACCAACTGCTAACCCAAATAGAACAGATCCATTGAAGGAATGGGATTTTGAGTATGTGGGCCTGTGTAACTTCAAATCTGCTAACTTATGGCAACCCTGTGAGTTTCATAGGGTTTTCTTTGGCAAGAAATACTCAGAAGTGGTTTTGCTAAATCCTTCCTCTGAAATACGGCCTGCAGCACTTGATATTTATTGGTGGTCTCCTACCCAAGTACTAACCAGGTATAATGCCACTTTGTGTCC
Organism: Iguana delicatissima; assembly: GCA_948472985.1. Taxonomy (NCBI): domain Eukaryota; kingdom Metazoa; phylum Chordata; class Lepidosauria; order Squamata; family Iguanidae; genus Iguana; species Iguana delicatissima. The sequence goes on along the minus strand of CAOKZL010000992.1, from coordinate 129,660 downwards.
AAAATCAGACAGGATCTGTACCTTGAGGGCATTACCATTCAGCAACTGATTCTAGGTGGGACTAGCAACTGGATTTAGGCTGATGATTCATCAGCAAGTGGGATGCAAGTGGACACATAAGAAAGCAGCAAGTCTGCCAACAGTATTAGTGATGTGCCCATTCTGAAGGCAGCAGAGAAATACTGGGATATTCTTGTAGGCTATAGATGTGCTGTAACAGAAATATACAAAGAGGTGTGTTGACCCTGGGAAAGTGCTCTCCAGGCTACAGGCAAAAGAGACAGTTATTTCTGTCTTAGGTCCTTTCTGCAGCTTACCTGCATCCCGGCGTCATCCTGGCAGTGCCTTTGCCAGGATGGGAACATGTCCCAAATGTTCCCCTCCACACCAAGCCAGCTGCCAGTGGATAGTAGCACTCGGGACATGCTCCCTCCTTGTGCAGTGCAGTCAACTCTTCCTGTGCTGCACTGAGGAAGGAAGCATCTTGATAGCACTTCCGCACTTTCTACACAGTCCCAGACAATGCAATTCTGGTGCAAAAGGGGCCTATTAGTGGATTTTTTCCAGTTAATACTATAACACGCAATTGCAACAGCTGGAGCAGGACTGCAATGACATCATGCAGTAGCACGTGTCACGGACCAGTTTCAACATGTCCCCATGCTGAGATGGGGCTGTAGTGCAGAAAGGGCCTTAGTTAACAAGGTGTGGCAAGCAAGTGGCTTTTTCTTGGATATGAAGGTAGTATAGCATACTCTCTTTTATTTTTAGGCCTGCAAATAAGTCAATCCAGTCAGTGCTATGAAACCTGACCAGAATGGAACCAGGTGGGAAACTGAACAGCAAGGAAAGAGGTAAGAGTAAGACCTTTACATGTTCTGGAGGTATTGCGACTACTAAACAGATGGTGGTCATTCTAGACTTGCCCACATTAACTGAGAAAAACTACTGTATACTCGCTGCATATGTGACAACTCCTGTGGTAGTTCAGTTTCCCAAACAAAAGGGACATTTTTGGAATCAAGATCCAGAGGAAACACTCAAGACTCTCAAGAGAACATGCTCTCTCGGCAGCCAAACGATCCTCCTGCCTCTCTTGCACAATATGTAAACAGTTATTTGCATTCAGCACAAACCATACTGTGCCATATTACCCTTCCCAGAAGCTATGTAAGAAATGCTACATTTATTTAACTTTGTACAATTTTCATTGCTTCTATTTTCATAAGCTACAGGTATATGAAAAATTTCTTCACCTAATACGGGTGTGGAGTACCAATCTCACTTTAAAGGTCAATTTCACATACTACACTATCAGATTAATTGTTCCATATGATGCACATATGTCTGCTTGGATTTTAAAACAAAATGGAGAAAATGCTTGTTTATTCCTTCTGTGGTCACTAGGAAAAAAATGAGTACCAAGTACACGATAATGTTTGCATGTCACTAGAGAGAAAATCTGTATGATTTTTAATATACAAGCCACGTTCAAATAATAATCATATAGCACTGAAATTAAATATTCAAAATTACACAAAATATAGATTTATTACTAGATTGGCTTTCAGAAATTTGATTTCATTCCAGAGACAATTCGTGAGTTTTTTGATCAGGGATTTTACAGTAACACTGCTTCTACTGCTTCATTTGACTAAGGCTCCTAAACCAATAAGACACTCATTTACAAAAGGAAACAGAGTGCGAGGACCTTAGGTGACAATTAGCCCCTTAACATAAAACCTACCATCTCCTTACTTCCTTCGGCTCCAGTTTTCTGCTGCAAGTTTACTGTCTCACCAGCACGCAGCTGACATTCAACAGAAGAAAAAAAATCTGCACTTGACACATCTCTGAAGATTTTCATTCACGGAGCAAATTCTTGCTTCTGAAATGTTTTTACTCAATTCTATCAACCTATTATTTGTTAATATTACTAAAATGCTATTTTGTGCTAACAGTTGGCTGTTCTTCAGCTGCAGTATACTGCCACATCTTTCAACCACATTCTGGAATCACCACATTTTCACACATCCCAACAAGGACAGATGTTCCAGTTCAGTGAGATTCAGTTAACATTTGCTTCATCTGTCCATAAAGTACAACAACAGGAGGACAACATTGCCTGTTATAACTCCAGAGCAGACAGGGAAGTCAGTCCAACCCAAGTTCCAAAAAATAATCTCTGAGAATAGAGATGGAGGGAAAGATCTGGATAATTGCTTTGATATGTTTGTTACAACTAATTCACAGAGACTGCATGACATTTAGAGTATCTTCCTTGCTTCCTTCCCTGCCAGCCAGCCATCAGAATGACCTGTCTCAAACATTCCCTATAGCTATAGAATTTTAGCCAACATAGTAATTCCATGCATTTACATTCTCTGGATTCAGAAGAAAAAGAATATTTCAAGCTATCTGATGTTGTCCTGATTTGTTTAATCTGTGTATTCTAGTGTGCAGGTTGGAGTGAAACTGTTCTCCCATGGGCAATTTTTCCCAATCTGTAAATGTCATACAAACGATAAAATTATTTTCCTCATTAGGGCACTAGAAAATGTAAGAAGATTTTATCCATAAACACTGAAAGTTAAAATTTGAAATATTTGCTAGGATAAATATGGTGGCAGAGGCACAGAAAACTGTAAATAGCTGTAGTAGAAATACCCTCCCTTTCCAGAACATGAACTCAGACATTCTACATATACACTCTGTAAGTGACCCTCAACAGATTATTCTCCATTAGCCAGTCTCCATTCTGAAATGAGAAGAAACATCATTCTCCCTTATAAGTTCATATTTCATTGGGTGATACCACTTATCCTCACATTTCTTTTTGGTAGTTCCTCTATTTAAAAAAAAATCTCAAATCTTTATCTTCAGATATATGACATTATTGTCAGCAACAAGGTATCAATCAAGACTGTGAAGACCTATAACTTATCCGCTCTATAAATTGTCCGGATGGGACTCATTATAAAAGAACTCCATGACAGGTTGGAATCTATATTCTCCCTTTAATGAGACCAAAAACCACGTGAAAGTGGAAGAAATCTCACAGAGATCTAAGAATTAACCTTTTGACTATCAGAATGTCACTGTCATGCATAAACTGTTGCTAAATTTCAAATCTTTGTCACAAATTAAATTGACCAAGAATGATTTACAATGACTTTCATTAATGGAAGAATAACATCTAGAAGACTCTTGAGAAGAGATCTCTTCTTTTCCAAAGATAGAAATTCCATGGTTCATTCTCTTGAACGTATCTGATTACAGTTTCCTATAATAATGAATGGTAGTAATTTATTTAAGAGGGAAAAGTAGAGTGTTGGACATGAAGATGATGGATGACAGTCACTCCACTGGGAGACTCTTCATACTGTACCCCTCAAGAAGTTTTAATATATATGCAGACTCTAATTCAGGCTGCCTACCCCCTCCCATGTATCATGCTGATGACAGGCATTTTGCTAGGCACATGTACAGTTTGCATCAGCTATTGAACTAACAAGTGGTAAACAGTATCCATCATGACCATTCTTAGTTGCAAAGGACGAGTAGTAAAGTATAAAATACATATTAAAGGCCACATATATCCATTATCAGAACTTTAAATAGGAAAGTCCCTGAAGATTTGAGTTGCAATAGTTAATGAATAGAACTACTTAGAAGAGGCAAATCTACAAATCTGACAGATGTTCAATTTGCTATGCAAATTATCCCTGGATACTTGACTAGCAAGAGACTATCTTAACATATCCCAAACCCCACGGCTTGAAAGATCAGAGGAAAGCAGTATATCGTTTGACAAAGCAGAGCAAAGAAAGAGGTTAGAATTTGCTTAGGGAAGAAAAATGAAAACTTGTTTTATCTCTTGTTCTCATTGCCAAAAATATTTTTTTATGTGAAAAAGTTAAAAGATTAAAAATAAAAAGGTATTGACACTGTATAAGAGTTATTCTGGCTGAATGTTTTATTTAAAGTAATGTACTGAGCTGAGAGCTTCCTTTTATTAAATGAAGTAGTACACCCTAAAGGCTGATATGGCATGGCTGCTAATTTAAAATAGCTCAGACTTGCAACTGGATCAGTAAATTCCAAGTGGGAATGAGTAAGTAGGGTAGGTGGTTCTCTATCAGAGCAAAGTAAAACGAAAATAGAATGTTCTTTTTATAGCAAAAGGAAGCCTCGGGGAAATCTCAGCACATCTTTCAATTGCTGAAACACACTATTTTTTAATTAAGAGACCTGAGAGACAGGCATTTTAATTACTTTTCAGCTTTATTTTGAAAGAAACACAGAAGAGTGCATGGGGAGAGGGAATCTGCACACAGAAATGAATTATAGATGTACCAGTGTGGTGACGCATGCTTGATCTCCTTTTAAATCTAACTGCTTAAGCCAGCCGTATCTACACTGCATAAAAAAAACAACAACCCTGTAAGTACACACTAACCAAAATCAAACACTGCCAAACACAATGCAGCCTGTGACCCATAACATACATTTCTGAGCTGTCCAAATTGAACTACAATGCGAAAGTTCTTTATATGAGAGCTCTAGTTCTGGGTTCAACTGCCAGCTCATGACAGAAGGCAGAGCAAAGGCCCATCAACCCCTTTAAGGCCAGTAAAAATGCCAGAATTTAAGATTTTTTTTCTTGAGCATGAACTGAGATTAGCTGGATCCCCATTAGCCGACAGCCAGGGTATGAAAGGAACAGGATATGAAAGGGTAAGACAGGGTATGAAAGGAACAGAAGTAAGGCCACCTCACTAGCCTTCTCCTGGAAACCTTTCTGGAAAAAGAGAGACCGGTTTAGAGAGGACCAAACTAACCTTGAATTCACACCCTTTTTTACTGAGACCCTGTCCCTTCACCCAAATAGAGTTTGTTAGAAGTAAAGAAAGGACCACATGCTTCTGGAAGAGATTTGGCCAGCTTTTCTATACGAACGGATGAAATAGACTTTAAAGGACTTGGATGATACAGTCCCATCGCTAATCTTTACTATTCAACAATGATCTATTATTTCAGTGACCTAAAAGCAATGCATATAATACCCCCCTAAATAAAGGTAAATCACTGAGCTACTTGGAAATTGCAGAAAAGCCTTTTGGGTCAAGGAGTTTCATAGTTGTTCAGTGTTACCAAGGTATTTCCTTATTAATGGATATTAACAAACAGTTTTACCCAAGATAGGGCCTCAGTCTAGAGCCTCAATATTCTGGAAATCCAAATTTCTTATGTTTTATCTTCACTTCTCTGGATAGCCCCACCTCTACAAAAGATAGCTGCACTCAGATGCAGAGTGTTAACAGAGTAAAAGAGAGGACCAGCAGTTTCTAACTTTAGCCATATTAATGTCTACACCAGTGCTTCTCAGGCTATCTGACATGGAAGATTAGATGGGGGGTTTTTTCTGCTGAAAGTTCCATGAACTGGAACCATATTTGTGCCGATGGACCTCAACATATTTCTTTCATTCCTGGAAATCTGCAATGGACTGAAAGCTGGCAGCTCATGCAGAGGTACCAGTCCACAGACCACCACTCAGAGTCTGTTGTTCCTGGGTACCTTCAAGCCACTTCTGACTTACAGTGACCATAAGGTGAACCTATCATGGAGTTTTCTTGGCAAGATTTGTTCAGAGGAGGTTTGCTTTTGCTCTCCTCTGAGGCTGAGGGAGACCGACTTGCCTGAAGTCACCCAGCAGATGTTCATGGCTGAGCAGGGATTCAAATCCCGTTTCCAGAGTCATAGTCTAACACTCAAACCATTACAGCATGCTGACTCTCTTCGAGTAACATTGGTCCAAACAATTGGTGCTTTTTCAGGCAAGGGTGGTTGTCAGGTAGCCCTCCATATTTTAGTTATGGGACATGTAGTAGGACTTAATTAGCGGCTTGCTTGTAACAAGGTATGAGAACCAGAGACCGTTAGATAAACAAAGCTAGGAATGTAGCGATAAGTGCTGCCAGGTTAAACCAGAACTCCAAGGTCTCTTGTGGGCAGGATGAGAAACTCTTTGTTTTTAATGTTTTGGATTTTGCTAATTGCCTCCAGTTCACTCACTGAAGTCCTGTACTATGTATCACGCTCCTAATAAATAATGTATTTGCACTGTTACATTTGTGTGTGTGAATTCAGTTCCTGACAGTGGTAGCTTATATGGGACAGTAACAACAACATGGTCATTTTAAACTTCTCCTAGGTCAGTGGTTCTCAACCTGTGGGTCCCCAGATGTTTTTGGACTTCAGCTCCCAGAAGCCCCAGCCACTATGGTCAATGCTCAGGGCTTCTGGGAGCTGAAGTCCAAAAACATCTGGGGACCCACAGGTTGAGAACCACTGTCCTAGGTTGAAGACATCACTTGGTAGTTTATTCGTGGGAAAGTGTCAGAAGAGTTAGCAAAATGTCTTCTATGTATTCTAGTGTAACCAAGTTAGCAAATACCTTTTCTGTAGTAGCAATGGAACATATTGATGATACAGAACATAAAACATCTCTAAGAAAAATAAAGATATATATTAGGAAGCATGGAAAGCTAAGTAAAGTATCTTTTTGCTACTTACAGTTTCACATTTCATCAATTTTTTTGGGGGGGAGATAGAATAGCATTAGAAAGAGGGAGAAAATCCCACATACTAGGTAGAAGGAATCTGTTCTACTTAAGCTGCCTAAACAGACTTGTTTGTTTAACAAGTCAGCAACTAACAGTATACAAACTTTATGTTTTCTATAAGCCAAGGTAAAAACAGGTCTGAGCATCTGCCCATACGGCTGTGCACTGGCAGGACAGTATTGGTCAAATTCACATTAATTCTTAATTAAGTTCTTAAATCACATTAAGAACAGCTTTACGCATTACTTCTTGCAGATCTCATCAGCATAGCTCAGCACAGAAGCAGTTGTGGAGGATAATATCAGTGCATGAAGGGGAGGGTGAGTTTAAACTTAAATGTGAGAGATTATGAGTTAGGCCTGAATAGATAACTGATAAGCCTGCATTTGGATATCAATACTCAATTTATGACCATATAAACTTGCTGTAGACCAATAGGAATAAGATATTGCAACACCTTTATGCAGCAGGATATCAAAATATTCTTACATACACAATTACATTACAAATCGGAGAACAGAGCTCTAATACAAATTAACAAAGAAAGATGTTAAAATTTGTAAATGTTCAATCTGAATCTGACACACCATTAGCTCAGCTTCCATATTTCACACTGTCTTCTCACTATGAACGCAACATAGTACGCAATCCAATACATCCATTAAGCATCATATAAGGCTTGTTCCCCTATGGTGCTTAACATATTATTCCTAAATTAAACATGAACACTTGATGAATTATTCTCCATGATCCTTGGTGAAACAAGTCTTTCATTTCTATTTTATAAAAATTGTGCAAAAAGTAGCTTAATATTTGTAATTATCAAACCCTGTGGCAAAAAAACCTGTGACACTATTATAATTAGGCACAAAGATGGTAATATAAAGGTCTCTTAGAGAACAGTAACAGCAATGTGCAGACAAAATGGTACAAAATAGATTCTTCTCACTGATTAAGTCATTTACAGATTAATAACAGTGCCTTATAATTTTCTAAAATAGCATAAAACTCTGAATACAACACAGATATCCAGCCTATTTAAATGCTGAAAACAAACTACTATTGCTGCAAACCTCCTAATTATAAGATGTGTGTCAGTCTTAATTGTGATCTGCTGCTATTGGAGTATTTTAGTCACAAATCTTGCTAAAGTTTGCTGGTGAGCAAGGTAAATTATATTGTTCTGGTAAATTAGAGTTTGAAAAGGGCATCCCAGGGAGCTGACAGACTTATAAGTCAAGAGGTTTTTTTTAATTACAAGTCACATCAATAACTGTCACTGGAATGAAATAAAATGAATTCAAACTCTGTTTGATTTTCACAACTCAGTAAGAAATTGGTAAGTATCCAGCCCTCACAGTGGAAGAAGTTTTTATAGCTTTATAAATCTAAATATAAGACATCTAATTTAATTCACTTACCTACAACAGTGTGTACAATCTGACATGCCTAATAACAGAGCTTGAAAGTAACACTGCAAATAACATTACTATAATATGCTATTTTTTGTAATGATTGCATGACATTCTTTTTTTAAAAAAAAAATGGCCAGTGAAGTCAGTACCTTTTCCATATGAAGTCGGACTTCCATATCCACAGATTCTGCATCCACGGATTCAACCACAATTCAATCCATGGATTCAAACATGGTTTGGTAATATTAAAAAAAAAAAAATTCCAAAAAGCAAACTCTGATTTTGTCATTTCGTATGTTTTACTAACGATTGTACATGATAGGACTTCAGCATCCAAGAATTAATGTATTCAACGCAGGTCCTGGAACCAAACCTTAATGGATAAAGAGCGCCCACTGTAATGCATAAAGTTTGCTTGTTCTTTTTTTCCTCTTTGCTTTTCCTGGATTAAAAAAAAAGTGTGGAAAAGTATTTTCCCAATTTTAAATAATAACTGGGTAAGTGGGAGGTGAAAAACTCTGAAGACCAGGAATCCAGAAAGGGTCGAAAAACAACAACCGAATTTCACCCCACAGCATGCTATCTGCTAGCAGTTTGATTTAACATATGGTAGGAAGATTATTTAAGCAATGGGGGAAATGTTTTTGCAGACAGTATCAACATTATAATAAATATTTCTGTTACTTGCTTGTAGGTCTTCTAACTGGCAGGCAAACTTGAGACCAAAGCATGTTACTCCAAATGTCTCCACTTCTGGCTTCCCGCCAATACTCGCTTGCTGTGCTAAAATTAACACTAACTGGGTACCTTCTGTTCATTAACAATGACACATCTTGGCTACAAATTTAGCTCTTTTCATGTTTATCCTCCCTCTCTTTTCCTGCCACACACACACCCTTTTGCTTTATACTTTTTAAGGACACAATCTGCACTATAATCTTTTCTCTTTTCCTTTTGCCCATGTTAAATAAAATCATTTCATCTTACCATGTTTTCATTCACCTAATAGAGACATTTTCCTACTAAATAGGGGCACTGTTTATTACTGGAACAGATTACAAGAAAGCTCTACAAATAATTTATTATACTTGACTATAACAGTCTGCACGCAGTTTTAATCTACCATAGTTATGTGTATACATCTGTTCATGTTTGTGTGAAGTATATGAAAAAGCCACATGAAACATATTATTGACCTCTGTTGCGACTCTGACCAATTATGTTTACCTATCCACTAGAAAAAACAAAAAATTCACTAAGAAGCAGCCACAGTGTCCAGAAAGATCAGACATTACCGCAACACATTTCATTTCAACACTGCACCTAAGCTCTTTGTTCAAACTGTAGTTCCACATGCTTCATTAGGCTGGGGGGTAGAAAAAGTATCTGACACATTTTGTGGACAGAACTGCATCTCCTAAGACATTTGCAAAAATCAGTCTGAGGCGGACAGAAAGAAATGGCCTCTGAATCCTAACTCCCTATCCAAAGACCATGCTCTACGATTCTCACAAGTCAAACCCAAGAAGCAGTTGGAAATGAACTACCAACATTTAGGAAAGGATTGTCAACATACAGCTCTTTGGTCACCTGTGATTCCTCCAAAACCAGAACACTACCAGCCAATTATAATGCTATGTCCACGGTGGCTTTTAGCTTATAGTTGCATATTCATTTATTATAAGGATAAAATTACATCATTCTGTTCGCAACTGTTCAGAGACAGAAAATATTCAATAATATACAAATTGCAGAGAAAACCCATAGGTATTTTTCAAGGCATTAAGACACTTTGCCAGGCATACCTACTTCCTCATGGCCATCTGAAGGACAACAGGAGGTAATAGTAGTAAAAACATGCACAAATACATAAGAATCTTCTTACTTATACAGTATTAGTCTAGCTCAGCAATGCTAACTTAATAGCAGCCAATAGATCAGTGTGATATATGTAGTATAGATTAGTTGTTCCAGTGCACTTTGTATTTATTGATGCTGGTTTTCATACATTTCCCCCCTTCCACTGTTGTTTAAAAGTAATCAGTTAATCTTTATGGCATCACAGCACTATTTCTCTTCTTGTTGAAACAAACAAGGTTTTACTTCTAAAATCTACCATTTTGTTGCCTAGTCAACAGTTGAAAATAATTCCAGAGCTAATGGATGCAGTAGAATAAAAAAGAACAGCACAACAGTAGACAAATTATTTTGTTCCCTAATATTTTTTTTTTCTTTTACTATAACATAAAATGTGCTAGAAAACAGCAATAACACACTGGTGTCATTTTTTTCCCTTCATCATGGGGTGAATACTGCAAATCTCCTGGTAAAATGCTAACAGATCACAAAGAAAAGGCAAAACTGCTCAATATCTCTTTTGCTTCAGGTTTTTCCCCAAAAAGAGGACTGTGTGCTTCCATGTTACAGCAGAGACCATGGCAAGGAATCTACAAATCAAGACCGATAAAGAGTTAGTCAGGAGTCATCCAGCTAACCTAAATGAGTTTGCATCTGCAGGGCCAGATAAATGCATACCTAAGTACTGAAGAAACTTGTTGACATACTCCCATCTTTTTTGAGAAATCTTGGAGAATGTGTGAGGTGCCAAAAGACTGAAGATGAGCAAACGTCTCTTGAAAAAAGGCAAAAAAGAAGATCCAGAAAACTGCAGGCCAGTCTGCCTGACCTCTATACCAGGAAAAATATAGGAATTTGTCTGCAAGTATCTTGATGGCAATGCAGTGATCAGTAAGAGCCAGCACAGGTTTGTCAACAACAAATCTTGCCAGATTAATCTTATATCTTTTTTTCAATCAGGTTAGTAATTTAGTTTAGTTTAGTTTAATTTAATTTTGTTTAGTAGATGGTGGGAATGCTGTGGATGTCATTTATCTGGATTTCCACAAACCATTTGAAAAAGTCTCCAATAATATTGTGATTCTGGCTTCTGTCCCAGGGCCACTACTCTTCAACACTTTTACCAATGACTTAGATGACTGGGTGGAAAGAATTCTTACCAAGTTTGCAGATCATACAGAAGTGGGAGGAGTTAACACACTAGAAGACAGGAACAAAATTCAAAAGGACCTTGATAAACTAGAAAATTAGCTCTGGGCAAAAATTAATAAAATGGAATTCAGTAGAGACAAACGGAAAAGTCTACGTTTAGACCACAGAACCCAAATGTACAAGTACAGGATGGGGGATACAGGGCTCAGCAGTACTACATGCATAAAGGACCTTGGTATTATTGTTGATCATAAACTGAACATGAGCCAACAGTGTGATGCACAGCCAAGAAGGGGAATGCTATTTCAGCCTGCAGTAATAGAAGCACAGCTTACCAGTTGATGGAAGTAACAGTCCCACCACATTCTGTACAGGCAGATCTCATCTGGGAGCCTCATTTTAAGAAGGATATAGACATGCTCGAGCCGGTTCAGAGAAAGGCAACAGGGATTTTAAGAAATATGGGGAACAAAACATAAGGGGAGAGGTTGAAGGAGGTGGGCATGTTCAGCTTGGTGAAGAAAGACTGAAAGCTGATATTTAAATACCTTAAGGGCTGACAGGCTGACAAGAGGAGGGGAAAGATTCATTTTCTGCTTCCCTGTATGGTAGGACCAGGTTTAATGGTTTTAAGTTACAGGAGGGTAGAGACTGAATCTTGGGAGGAGCGTCTTGACAGTAAGAGCAGTTTAGCAATGGAACCAACTCCCTACAAAAGTCATGGGGTCTCCTTCTCTAGATATCTTCAAACAGAGGCTGGACAGCTACTAGCTGGAGATGCTTTAGCTGGAGATCCTTCACTGGTCAGGGGTTTGGACTTGATGTCCCATGAGGCTGCTTCCAACTCTGTGATTCTATATACAACTTTGGGGGAAGTAATTAGCACCTTGAATCAGACCCTCCTGACAAAATCATCTAACTTTCAAATACAACACTCTCTGATGCAACTTAGCATATAAATTCAATTCACGAAGTCTGATGGCTTCTATCCATGTGCAAATATACCCAACTAGTGGATACACTGAAACAAGCTTATGTCACTCTCATCTTTTCTTAAATCAGAAAACAATGAATAAATTCTGTGAAAGTTTTACAAAACCCTTAAGAGGCCCACATTATTGCATAAAATGTAATAAAGTAATATTTTACACTATGCGAGGTTCTTTTTTCTTTAATCATGGGACAAATATGTGGATCTTAAAACATAATCTTGTATGTTAACAAATTCATATTGCATTACTCATATTACATACATGAAGTTTAACAAATAAAGGAGTAGGGTCTAATGCTCATGTAATCCAAATCCCTTTCTTTTCCCAAAATGGGATTAATGTAACCCACTCCACACAGGAATGCTGTTAGAGTACGCTCAGAAGCTACAGCTAGAGTGTATCCTTCATTGTGATATAAACCATGATTTGCCAGCAATACCCTATAGCATTCTTCATAGGATAAATGGGCAAGTCTCCACAGAAAAAGTGACACAAATCTGATATCAGAAATAGTGATATATTAAAAAAAAAAACCTGATGGAGGATTACTCTAGTCTCCCAGGAGGTGCAAACTCTGGCTTCAGAGTGTTTATTCTTGAACAAAATAACTTCAAAGAGAGAGCCTGATGCAAAGGAGCTGAGCAAGAAATCCTCAAGAGGCAAAGGTAAATCACCTGTGGCTTAAGTGGAGGGTCAAAGGCTTCTAATTTCATTACTCCCGAAAGGGTAGCCGTGTTAGATTGCTGCAGTACAAACAATAAAGAATCCTGTGGTAATTTTTCAGATTTTAAAGTGTTGAAGGACTCTTTTTTATCACAGTTATATGTGCTAATCAGTTCACCAATGCAAAAATGTCTGACATTCTACATAACCTACTATATGTTAATGACCACCGTAGGAACCAGAATTCCCGTTCGTACTTTTCAAATTTCTGTTCCTAATGATCCACCAATTATTGCCTGACATCACAAGGATTCATCAAGAAATTAATTTCTGTTTGTTGTGATTTGAAAAAGAACGCTGGTTGTTGCTGTGTGCATTCAAGTCTTTCCTGACTTATGGCGAACCTATCAAACCACTACACCATACCGGCTCTGGCACACTGGTTACACGTGTTATTCAGGTCATTTATAAACAATCAAATTACAGTTTGTCAAGATAGTGTTCTCTGTTGGTACTTGTTGCCCACAGATGGATCCCATACCTGCTGATGTACACAAGCATGTGTATAAGAATTTCCCGAACAAGACAATTTCCATGATTCTGAGGTGGACTGCAAAATACAAAAGCTTATGCCCAATAAAATCTGTTGTTGTTTAAATTGCCTCTAGACTCCTTGCAACAGACTAGCAATCCCTAAAGCCCCTCCCAAGAAATTTGTCATTACAAAGTTTGAGGACTATTGCCGTTTAGTCTGATCAGAAAACTATTTCCGTACTGCCACAGAAAACCCGCCATTTAATGAAACTAGGCATTTTTTAAGGCTTTTATCTGGGTTTACAAAGGCCAAATTGGTTCAAAGCATGTCTGAACAGATACCGTTAAGCTACAATATTCATCTGTTACATCATGCGAAATCAAGTAATATCACAAGTTTGTAGTGAAGCTTCCAGAGATCAGCCCTTATAAAGGTGCTAAGATGGAAAGAAAATTGCATCAGTTCACAAGGGAAAACGAGGCAACTGTGATAGCTCTCAACCCTGGGCAATATCAAAAGGCCCAGTCTATAGAGGCAAGTAGTTTGGGTGCCTACAATATACCTTTGTTCCTTTCTGAATAGAGATCTGACTTTGAATTAAATCTTCTATAATGGGCCTATAAAGATGCAAGTTCATTGAAAGCAATGTTTTATGAGTGTCTTAGTAGTTGCAGTTAACGTTTTAAAATGCTGTATTGTTGTAATTTATCGCTGTGTTTTATGTTGCACACAATTTCAAGTACTGTTTTCACAAAAGGGAACAGTACTGACATCTTAAAATAAAAGAATGGGCACTCCGCCACTGACTTAAAATGTAACAGGTCTATATCCTTGCTGAGGACTCTTATTTGATACCTACTATCTGGATTATATCAAAAGTTTTTAGTAGAGACTAGTGCTCTGTGTCTTCATGACTCTAATGAGATACTAATTAACAGCTGAATACCGAACTGTTTCATGACACAATGATTACAACTTGACTTCAGGATTCCTGTATCTTTTCTATCTGAACACAGAAAACATTTCCTAACTGAATTTTTAAAAATTATTTTGGTTTAATGCTAAGTGTTATATAGGGTATGACCTAAGACATGGCTGAAATCTATTACTTATTAAGTCTGAGGACACAGAAAATATTTTGAAGAGTCTAAGGATGAGAAGATTTAGAAATGGGTTCTTTTCACAGTATTTACTACAGTAGGTCACGGGGGTCCTGTCCACATTAGTGATCTCTGAAGGTCTGAATAAGGAAGAGGGTCTGGAGTCTCTCCCATTTTGCTACATTAATGTCACAAGACCTTTGTAACGCTTTTGAGATTGGTGGGTCAGATGGGAATCATCACTAACAGAGAAAGATGTGAGGAGATAAAGGGTTATAAATATGCTTTGTGACTAATTTTTTCCACCTCCTGCCCACAATTGTGGTTATTGGTACCATATTGGTCTCACAAGCTGTACAAAAAGCCTGCCCCCCTTTGGATGCCCCATTATCTGGTGACATACTCTTTTGATGCTTTCAAATTAAGGACAAATTCCATCAATGCAATGGGGGTTCCTCTCGTTCACCAGCTCCTGCCTATGGAGACTCACTTGGAACCACTCACATGCACACAGTTTGCAAAACAACCTGAGAGGGAGGAGGAAAGGCCCTAAGGTAGCTGAGAGACTTTGCAAGCAGCACATGTGCAGTCAGTAACACGTGAGCCTCTATAAGTCCTTCAAGCTCCCTATAGTACAGTATGTGGGTTCTGCTTTTCAACCAATTCCATTTTCTGACACTGCTGCAGTCCCTAACCTGTCAGATAAGTAGAGGAAGACATCAGGATCTTATACAACACTTGTTTTATCCATGATTTGATCATGGAGCAGGCCAGACTCAATCTCACCAGCTGTTGTGGTGGCAGCTACCACAGTTCCAGGAATGTCCAGCTGTCAACCCATTAAAAGGGGCAAAGTTCAAGGAACAAACTGCTCCAAATTTGAAGTAGTTCCAGCATCCCAGCATATTCCGAGGTTCCATTTGTTAATCTTTTTCTTCACCAGCATTTTGACGTCCAGATCAAAACACATTTAAATGTACCCTTAATGTTCATTTTTGCCAAAGGTCTTCCAGATTTTAATACATATCAGAACAAAATACGACATTCTATGTAGTTCAAAAAGCACTACACAAAAACCACAACAGTACTTTACATAAACTAAGAAGACACATCAACAAGGTTCTTTTTATTGAAAAACCATTCATAATTAATTATCTATCCTGTACATAGGTTGTTTGTGTAAAATCATTTATTTTTAATGTTTCTTTGGGGCTTATGCTCATTATGCAATATAAACACACAGCTATCAAATGTGTGAGCTGATTGTGTTGAAGAGAATTTAGAAATATTCTCTGGAACAAATATATGTAAAGCAACAAAAGAAATAGCTTTATTTCATAGCCCATCAAATGCTGCCAAAGGCCACAACCGACAAGTACCACAGTGTTGCTTATTGTCTCTGCTACCATCAAAACCATATCAGTAGATTGTAATTGCTTTGTAAAGCTATGAATAGTACGTCTCAGACGGAATCTCTCAGGGTATCCAATGTCTCTGCTTGTTATTTATTTCACTCCTCTCTTGGGCAACTGAGCACCTTTGAAAGACATCAAAAATCTGAATTTGTTTACTTCAAATTCATGTTGGTTTTTCTTCTCCTTTTCCACTTATCTGTCTATGAAATATTCCTATTCCACCCTGATGGACCACTCACTGAATAATCCTCGGGCTCTTCTTTCACTTTACACCAGGACCTAGTCTCAATGAATACTTTAGTTTTATCTTCTACAATCTCTGCCTCCCTCAGTAGCTCTTCTTCTTCCTTCCTGTATCCCTTGATGAGACAGTCGCTATGCTATATACCAACTAATACTTCTGGTGCTGCTTATAATTACGGTCTTCTTCAAGATTATTGCTCACCTCTCTTTAGGCTAAATCCTTACTTTGTTCAAACGTCTCCGATTTCCATCACTGACCACAAACACACACAAAAATCAGATAGAAGATAAAGGTCCAGCATGCTATAGTAGTTTGAGTGTTGGGCTAAGACACTGGGAGACCAGAGTTCAAACCTCCACTTGGCCATGGAAACCTACTGGGTGATCTTGGCAAGTCACGCTCACCCAGCCTTATGATATGTTTGCCTCGAGGTTGCCATAAGTCAGAAATGACTTGAATGCACACAACAGCAACCTGAACCAACATCAGCACCTACAATTTAAAAAGTCTTATGTAGCAAGGCTAAGAAGGACATGTATCTGTGGGCCACGAAGATGGGCTGCTGAACCATTTTGGGCTCATAGGGACATTTGGAAATCTGAATGCATACAACTACAAAATGGTTTCCATAAGAGAATGGCCAGTCACAAAATCATTGATAATGGAGGCTCAGCTAGTCACAAAATGCTGCTATACAGACCTGCCTAATTACAAAGGATGAGTAACTTTCCCAAGAAATTCCATACAAAATAGTGGTTGGGTACATAATTGTCACACAGCACAATAACACATACATTCACAGAAGGCAGATGAGTCTCAAGGTATACGACTTCTCCAAGAAACTGGGTTCAGTACAGAAACTGGATTTGTGTCTCCAAAGCCAAACCATGTGTTTCTACCCTCAATGTGCCATGAGCTACCCTTTTCATTTCACAGAGCTGGTAAGGCTAGAGAAGCACTCCAACTTCCCTCCCCCAACCCTGCAAAACATAAATTGATAGCAGCTCAAGAATACACGCAGAACATTCACAGAAATCCCTCAAAGAAAACTTTCTTGTTTTACCCCATCCAATTTCCTGTTCACACTGGAGTAACACTAATATAATCTAACCGGAATCGCGTGGCATCATAAAATGACAGATTTTCAATTTTAATGTTAGAATAATAAGACTGTGAACCGACAGGTAAGTGCTAAGTAGAAGAGATGTGATTTGACCTCAGCTAAAATGAATGGCATACAATACCTGCAGCCAGCAACAGAAAAAATATTATGACATGCTCTAAAAGCAGTCACTGCCAATCACTGTCAGATATATGCAGAAATCTTTGCACTGGTCATCATGATATCATTTCTGAAAGTCAATGAAATTATTTACTTATACTTACTTTGAACCTAATTGCAACCTGGCCAGTGTAACAAGAACAGACACTACTGACAGAAGTAAAAATAAGCATTTTACAGCAAACACAGACTTCTAGCCCCATGACGGAAGTGTAATAGATTTTATTTCAAATGGAAGCAATCTTGTAGCATTACAAACTATGAGACAGCTTCCATCACGTAGAACATCAACCGCATGTATTTTAAGAAATATCTGTTGTCCAAAATAGACAAGAAATATTGACAGCCCTGCTGCTTTATTTGAAAGGAAGAGGAGGAAGAAACACCAGTCACAGCATATTACATTAAGTAGAACCAAACAAAACTCTTTCTTGTATGAGGGCGGGGTAAAAAAAAGGTAGAAAAGAAAAGAAAAGGTTATTGCTGGCAAGGTAGATGATCACTGGTCTTTGCTTGTCTGCAGTGGGCTGCTTCTTGCTTCTGCAGGCTTGGAATTAATGAATTTCATATGCATTCAGTATTTTAAATTGTTTTTAAAATTGTTTTCGAACATCTTAAAGTACCTTTAAAATGTATTTGCATTAGTTTCGTGATTCCATATTCTACTTTGTAGAGTTTGTGGAGATCACTTGCCTAGAAAAGTTTGGGGGGGGGACTTAAACAGGCGTAAATAAATAAGAGGGAGAGAGGTCAGAAGAGCATGGATAGCTCCAGGCAACCAATGTCAAAGAGATTTGAAAGCTGGAGATGTGTAAAACACTGGGAACTGGTCAGAGGGGAGAAAGATCATGTGCGTATACACTCGACTTCTGTTGAAGCTGCTTAGAATTGCACCAGTCTTTCTGACCTCAGCATCCCTCTGATACTTTAGACTTAGCTTGAGGTCCATTAAAAGCCCATCTCCTTTTCACAAGTAAGGCAGAGTAACGGGAGGGGGAGAATGGGGCAGGAGGCAAGCGGGCACCTTGGAAAAAATCAAGTTTGCAAAGGTCGAACCCACAAATGTGGAGGGAGGACTGTAGTGGTAAACGTTAAAAAGAAGGTACTCATCATGACAGCCCCCACAGATACCAAAGAGAATCCAAAAATCGATGTATGATTCATAGCAATGAACCAGCTATAGCAGTTTTTATCTCCACTAGAAGCTAGGTTTTTGTAAGCTGCCCATTCTATACCAAGCTACTTCCACCTCAAAATACTTTGCACTGTAACAGAAGATCTCTCACACCAATATACTGTTGACAGAAACATCTGTTTTTCCCCAGGTACTGTGGGAATTGCAGATAAACCCAGAGGGAACAGGAGCTCTGAGGGGAATGATAGAGAACACCATCATTGCTGCTAATCCCAAAGCCCTCGTTTCACTATATCTGTGCCTTTGGCGGGTAACTCTGGCAAACTACAGAACCAGATGCTTTATATTAGCTAGTGGAAAAGGACACCCTTAAATGAGCTCATGATAAATTCTTGCCTATCAATAAGATTAGTTACCCAATTAGATCTGTGCTTATTACAGCATCGTTGCTTCTTCTCTGTTGAAACAGTTCTGTGTCTTAACAAATAAAATACATGTATATACAATATGAAAGAAATATGCCTTCAAATGCATTGCTGGTTATGAACCTGGCTATCAGTCAGAACAAAACGGGGACTTCAAAATCAGAAGTCAGCATGCTAGCAAGTGTGCAGAAATAATCTTGAAACTACATTATGAACTACACTGTAAAATTATTGTTGTTGTTGCTATTATTTACACGGTATTTAATTTTCTTAGCATGATAATTTCTAAGGGAAACTATATCTGTTCGGAAGACCATTTTCTTTTATCTACTAGTTTATCTAATGATGAAAATGTCAAGCAGGTTATTGAAAACTACATGTGTATATGCCCCAATACATATACTCACATCTATAACCACTAAACGTAGGGCTTTTCCGCACTTTGTGGGGAAAACAGGCCAGTCCATTACTCACCGGACTGGTATGCTCCCCCCCGACGATCCATGATGCTCCAGAGCAGTGCGCGCTTGCGCTACACACTCTCCGGAGATGAAAATGGAGGCTTACGGTTGGCGGAGGCTCTCCACCAACCGGAGAAGCTCGCCAGCCGGAAGCCCGCCCCGGAAGATCTGCAGCCTCACGCTGGTGCGAGCCTGCAGATCTACACTTAGCGCAGCGACGGACTGGGGCACACCGGGCTATTGAAAGTCCTCTTTTAATCAGTCTTTCAATAGCACGGAGAACCACCAGTTCTGGGCGTTCTGGAACGGGCTGAAGTCCGGACAAACATTAAGTAGTCCGGACCCAGTTCTCCCCCAAGTGTAAACGTCCTTGCTGGAGGACACGCCGCCCCATTTCAAAAGTAAAATGCGGAAAAGGCCGCAGTCAATCACTGCCACAATGCACTAGATCAGAATGAAAAGGTCCAGGATCTAAGTAAACATGGCCCCAAAATAGTTCTGGAACTTTTTTCCTCACGTCTCTGGGTCAAGTTACATTTCTGAGGCAGTCCTTGGTCATTTTCATTTAACCATTGGGCTTCTGTAAAGAGTTTGCAGAAGAAGGCTGCCAAGTCATTCACTGCTCAGTAATCATATCATCTATGTTTTCTTTCAAATTAAGGTTGATACAGATTGGGCCAACTTTGTAAACACCCCTCAAACAATTTGCAGCTTATATCTAACTTAGAAAAGTGGCACCATCATCTTTTCAGTACTATCAAGAAGTCATTTGAGCAAAGCACAAGCATTCACTAGTGAACTTTGTGGGACAGTGTTTCAATACCATTTCAGAACATCAGTTTTTTAAATCTGTAGAAATTTTAATAAAGCATGGTGGCACTGATCTGTAGGAATCGTATCAACAGTCTATAAGATAAATGATGTACTAGTAATCATTAATACAAGTATTTTTTAAAAACACTAGGAAATAATATATCTTTTGTTGTAGTTAACATTTATTAGTGAAATAGAACACAAAACAGTAAGCTTCTTCTTTTGAATGAAAACTGCTTTCCTCTTCTCCTCGAACTTTCCACATGCTGGAAAGGGGTCAGTTTACATACAATATGACAGCAGTGTTTCCACAAGACATGTGAACCAAATAGAAAACGAGTCTCCCTGGTATTTTATTTATATTATTCATGTAATATTTTGACTTTTGCAATGATAAATAAAAGAAAAGAAACGGTAACATAAAAGACAATTAAAAATAAAAACTACATTGATGGAATCCATGTTTGTATTTGCATAATTCTTCCATCCATGCATTAGAATGTTGGGTGTATACTTAAACCATCCTAGTTGCAACGCTTAAAATGTTGTGAGGGTATCAGCCCTAACTGTAACTATTTACTGATTCAAGGAAAACTATATCTGCAAAGGGTTAATTGGTAAAATGCAAATCTGAAAAGACAACATATCTGGACAGTAAGTCGGGCCTGGTTTATATTATAGTTTCCAATGCCTCTGGGAACAAAGCGAATTTAACAACCAAGTAGACACTTTCTAAGTCACCTAAAATAACAAAAATCCAGTGGCATGTTGAGGAATGAGTGCCTTAATTTTTAGCAAAGTGTGGTGAAGCCTCCCAACTGTGCATTTCCCTGAACCTGAATTTACACAGTTTTCTATAACCCATAAATAATGAAAGGCCCACAATTCCAGATTTTGACCTCACAGTGAAGATCTCTTTATTCTTTGCTGATCAAAGCATACTTTAACATTGCTTCTATTATATGGTAATAATTGTTACTACAGATGTTAGAAGAACAATGCAAATTAAAAACTCTTGTCCCTGCTTATTCCTTTGGAAACATAAAAAAATGCAAAGTAAGCTTCTGTAGAAGATTGCACCATTCTTTGACTAATATCGAACTATTAGGAGAAGAAAACTGACACTAAAGGAAAAGCAGAGAATGTATTGAAAACGGTTAAAATGATTGTTTTCTTCATACTGGTACCATGAAGAAAAAATCCTTCAGAAGGTTTGCATTTAAGACCACAAAAACTGATGCCGCTCTTGGAGAATGAGAGTAAACAAATGATGTGTGGTAGCATGTGAAGTATCAGAACTTATTTTCATCAAAATTCTTGACCTTTCCCCTTCACCTCCAAATACTACAGCTAAAAATAACTCTGCCACCAAGAGACACCAGCTTTTCATGCAGAAAGAAACAGAAAGCACTGTGTTGTTTCTAAAATTAGAAGCTCTTAAATGGCAATGAACTTGCTTTTTTTAAAAAAAGCAACTGACAGTATAAAACACTAAAAACTGATGGCCAGGCTGTCTTACTCAAATACCAGTTTAACATCACTAGGTTTAGATTTGATCCTTCTCTTCTCACACATGCATCTGTATAATATGGCTTAACACTGTATAAATGTTAAACATGGTAGAAAAATAAAGGAAGCAGAATTAGTTTCTCTCTTATACAGTATTTCGCACACATATAATATATATTCAATATAGTAAAAGTAAGGCTGTAGAATCCACTCCCAGGCACTGTCATTAATCTTCTTCTGTGATCCATGCCAGTTTTGTAATATAATACAATGCCAATATTCAGCTGAATTCCAGTAAGTCTAAAAGTTATCCCTTTGTATCTAGCAGTATAGAGAGGCTTTCTACTCCCTTGAGCAGAACTGGAACATCTATTCCTACCCTTAAAAACACCCCATGGGGGAGATCGGCTCAAGATGGCGTAGCGAGTGGCCGTCGCCTTGCACAGTTGCAGGACCGACGGCCGGCACTCGGGTTTTTCTTCCCCGTTTTCGAGTGTTAAGAAGCGGGGGATATATGCCCTTGGTAAAGGGAACTCGTTGGGGCTCTTTTTGGCCAATTTTTGTGTTTCCACCCTTGTAAGACTCCGGGAAAGGAGCGGAGTAAGGAGATAGCTGATGGTCGCGGAGCTACCGGAGCCTGAGCTGCCACCGCGAAGTGGTAATGGCTGCACCAGAGAGTCTTAACAAGTAAAGGGATATGAAACATGTAAGCTGAAATTTCTCCCCTTCTGCTGAAACCAAGACATAGAAGTGCGCCCTTTTTGAGGAGATCGCCTGAAGAAGAAAGGTTGGAATATTAGAAGAAGGTGGGGGGGGTTTTTCCCCTATATATTGGGAAAGGGGGGGAAAGGAGTATTGTTTTTTATAAAAAAATTTAAGAACACTTTAAGAAATCTATTTTAAAAATTTTCCCACCACTCTGAATTTGTCTAAATTAGTTGATCTGAAACTGGGGAACTATAGAGACTTTAAATATTTTAAAATTTTTTTAGAATCCGTCTATTTGAAATTAACTGAAGCGCGACGGGAATAACTGCGAGAGATTTAAACCCGGGGAAAAAGAACGGAATGGGATTGCTTCTATCTTAAAATATTCAAAAAAAACATCGTGAACAAAGTACTCCCCCTCATAAAGCTATTTGTAATAGAACGTGATTTTGGGATAAGACTTTGAATCGCTGATGAACTGAACCCGGGAATTGTTTGTGCTGAAGAGAGAATGAGTTGGAGCTGGAAAGGGAAGGGATAACGATAAATCATTGAAGGCTGAAAGGAGAAAGTAAAGGCGGGAAAGGAGAAAGTTAAGTAAAAAGGATTGAAGAAAGTAAAGTAAAGTCACTGAGAGTTGGTGTAAGTTGGACAAAGGAGATCGGCTGAAGACGTCGGGAAGTCTGGGGAAAGTGACATAGAGAAAGCTGGAGGAGAAGAACCGGAGTTTGGAAGGTGTTAAAACAAAGGGAGAGGAGAAGACGGGGTCGTTTATCATTGGTTAATACTTTTAATAGATATATTAGAGATAATTAAGTTAGGTAAAATAAATTTAAATTTAAATTTAAAATAAACAAGTAGAATAAATTGAGAATATAGAATATTGAATCTAGAATATAAAATATCGAATACAGAATATAGAAGATACTGTAAAATAGAGTGATATTCTTTGTATAGCTGCTTTGGGTGCTTGCTGTGGTGGGGTATTTTGGGTATTTGAATTAGAATTTTGGATTAGAATATTTAGGGGTGTTAGGCCCTGTAAGAAGATGGCAAAAAGAAAAGGTTTAAAAACTAGCTTGGGTCCAGACGCAAAGAAGAGCCTAGGAGAGTTGGACCCTTATAATCTCTTATTAGAGGAAGTTAAGAAGATTAGATTAGATATGCAAAAAAGAAATGAAAGAACTTACAACCGAAGTTAAAAAAAGAGGTTAAAGAAATGAAGAAGGAGTTAGAGAATATTGCCGGTAAATTGGAAAATGTAACAAAGGATCTCAGGCTCACGAATAAGAATGTTGATGAGATACAAAAAAGGGAGAAGGTATTTTAAAAAAACTGATGATCTTGATGGTGCTATTGAACACGGGGGGAAGGCAGAATACTTTATTAGAAATTAGATACAGAAAAAAATGTTTTAAAATTAGGGGTTTTTTGGAGGAAGTAGACGATGAGAATTTATATGATAGGATTGTCCCACTACTGGCAAATTTTCGGGCCCTTTTGACGGAGCAAATGGATATTGAAATTGATCGGGTCTTCCGAAAAAATTTTTGATTGCACTAAAAGAAAAGTCCCAAGGGACATTGTTATTTATTTGGTTGGGAGGACAAAGATTTGATAATCCAGCAAAGTTACACGAATAAATTGATAATAGATGGAATAGAATTGAAGTTTTTTAAGGACGTGCCATCAGAGATTTTAAAAAGAAAAGAAAAGACTATGCCTACTTAATCCAGGAGTTGAAAAAAAAAGAAATCACGTATCGTTGGGGGAAATTTGAAGGGGTTATATTTATGTACAACCAGAAAAGATATGTGATTAATACAATTTTTAAGGCCGATGTTTTTAAAGAAGACGGGCAAAAGGGAAAAGAAAAAACCGGCATCTAAGGTTAAAGTAAGTGAGGGGGAAAGAAAGAGAAGAGCAAAAAAGGGAAAAACCCCCAAGGAGAGAAAAGGAAGAACAAAGATTAAAAGTGAGGGAAAATCAATAATGGAATATCTTGAACAAGAACAATTAGAATTAGGAAAAGAACAATTTAAAATTTTAGGGAAAGAAAAACAGGAGGAAGTAGATAAGGAACAAGGACAGGAAGAAGTTAAGCGGGAAAAACAGGGGGAGCCTAGTGAAGAAATTTCACTGGAGTAAGAGGGAATTAGAATAAGAAGGGTCAAAAATTTAGTAGATAGAAAAAAAATTGGAATGAGGGTTAAATTTTCTTTTGGGAAAATTTAGAGGGTTAAATTCTGTAATTAAAAGGAAAAGAATATTTCATTTTTAAAAAAACAAAAATGTGACATTTATTGTATTCAAAAACCCACATTACAAAGAAAGGAAACCAAGTTCTGAATAATAAAAGATTAGGTAATGTATTTATGTGGGGAAAGAAAAAAAGAAAAGAGGGGTAGCATTATATGTAAGTTTAAAGTTTGAGGCCAAAGAAGTTATAAATGATGTTCAGGGTAGGTATGTAGGTGTGGAGGTTAAAATGTAAATAAGATAGTTCTGTTGGTAGGATTATATGCCCCAATAGAGAATAAAAATGATTTTTATCAGAAATTATTTGAGAGTATAAGGAACTTGATTATCAAAATATTATTGTTATGGGAGATTGGAATGGTGTTGTCCAATCAAATTGGACAAACCAAAATAAATAGGAAGAAGAAGAATGAAGGAAAGTTGCTGAAGATGTTTTATACCATGGTAGAAAATTTTATTTAGTTGATTTTTGGAGAAGTTTATATGGTAAGCGACAGGAATTTTGTTTTATTTTGAAAGATATAATACATGGTTAAATTGATATGCTCTGGTGCACAAAAACTATTGTGAAACAGATAAAGAAAATGGAAATTTTTAGGGCTAGATCAGATCATGCCCCTTTATTGTTAAAAATTTTAAAAATAAAAAAGTCAGAATATAGATGGAAACTAAATGAAACATTATTGAAAATTAAAATAATTCAGAAGGGTAAGATAGTTTTAGAAAATTATTTTTGAGAAAATTTTGGTAAGGGTACCTCTTTACACGGTTTGGGAAGCAAGTAAGGCAGTAAAAAAGGGGGTTTTCCCCAAACAGGATATAATATATAAAAGGGGTTTAAAAAAAAAGAAAAGAGAAAAGAGTTTAATGAGTGAAATTCAGCAATTAGAAAATGACTTGGGGGGTTACACCAAAGAACACTAAGATACTTGACCAATTAAAGGCTTTAAAACAGAAATTAATATCTATTCAGGATACCCAAGAAATGGAAAGGAAATTAAAATTTATAAAACAGAAAAATTTCTTTTTTGCGAATAAAACAAACAAATGGTTGGCCTATAAGATAAAAAAGGGAAAAGAAAAAAAGCGTCTTATATTCCAAAAAATGAAAAAAAAGCTTAGTAAAAAGGAGGAAATAAAAAAGGCTTTTGAAAATTTTTATAGGAATTTATACACAGGCCCGGAAATTAATCAGATAAAACGGAATAAAATAGAAAGGTATTTAAAAAAGAAGGGGTTTTAAAAAATTTCAAAAACCAGAGGAATTTGTTGAATCAGATTATAACCAAAAGGAAGTTATTCAGGCTATTCAGAGGCAGAAAAATAGGTAAGGTACCTGGGCCAAACGGCTCCCTTGCACTTTATTATAAAAAATTTTTTGAGCAACTAATAGGCCCACTCTTAGATGTCATTAATGGAGTAACTAGGGAACCTAGACCCCCTTCATGGGGGGCCCAAAATATCGGTAATTAGAAAAGAAGGTAAGGATCCCAAGGAACTAGGTAATTATAGGCCCCCTTTTTTGTTAAACGTAGATTATAAAATATTTGCAACAGTTTTAACAGAGAGATTAAAGAAGGTCATGCCTACTATAATTCATATTACCAAAACGGCTTTTTGCCAGGTAGATCATTGAAAAATAATATAAGAACGGTATTAAATATTATAGAATACTTCCACAGGCATAATGAAAAGAAATTAGCGTTGTGTTTCTTAGATGCGGAAAAAGCTTTCAATAGGGTTAATTGGGGTTTTTTTGACAAACGATTAAAGGTATAAATTTGGGCTCCTGTTTTAAAGAGTGGGTAATGGCTATTTATGACAATCAAAAGGCTAAGATTATAATAAATGGTGAAACATCACAATTTATAAGTATAAGTAGAGGCGTTTGAAAAGGGATCCCCTTTGGGTCCTTTGTTATTTATATTAGTATTAGAAATTTTTTAAATTTAAATTTAAAGGGGTGAATCACAAATTAAAGGAGTTAAAATTAAAAAAAAATGAGAAAAAGCTAGCGCGTATCCTAAAGATTTAGTGGTTTTCTGGAGGATCCTAATAATGGTATTGATATGTTAATGAACAAATTAAAGGAATTTGGTATATTTGGGATATAAAATTAATATAGAAAAGACTAAAATGATTGTCAAAAAACTTCAAGGGCAAGAAAAAACAAAATTTAAAGGAAAAATCTGGATTTGAGATAGCCAAGATGGTAAGATTTTGGGGAAATTTAAAATTACGAAAAAATAGTGTGGACTTATTTGAAAAAATTATAAAAAGCTGTGGTTAGAAAAAAGGGGTGTTTTTTAAAAAATGGCAAGAATTAGAATTATCTTTAATGGGTAGAATAGCTGCAATCAAAATGAATCTATTGCCCAAAATTAATTTTTATTTCAGAATCTTCCTATACTTATTAATGAAAAACCTTTTAAAGAATGGAGTCGAGATTTAAAGGGAAAATTTTTGTGGAAGGGTAAACGACCAAGAATTAAATTAAAAGTATTAGAAGATAACAAAGAAAGAGGTGGTTTTGGATTACCCAATCTTAAAATGTATTATCATGCAAATTGTTTAGATTGGGGGGGGAGGGATAACATTGAGGAACACTAGGTTGTTAATTAGAAGGAGAAGGTTTTTCTTTGGTTGGCACGCATATGTTTGGTATGAAAAAACGTTGATAGATAAAGATTTAATCACATTTTTTAAGGAAAGCTTTATTGACGGTATGGCAAAAATATAAAAGGAAATTGTATTTAAAAATTCCACTCTGGGTCTTGGTGCATGAGGCCTTCTTGGGGGGGATCCCTAGGAGCGATTATTGGATAACATATAAAGATACATTGTATATACATAGGGGAATTTTTCGTTTAAAAACTAAAGAAGAACTTTCTGTGCAGGGATGGTCTACGCACTGGCTTTTATTTATGCAGTTAGTGGATAGATTTAAAAAGGACAGAACAAGGGATTTGAGATTCATGGAAAAGGGGAAATTTTATAAAATTTTAAAAAAATGTTAAACATAAAACTAGTTAAAAATAAATATTTTGTTAAAAATTGGAAAATGAAACAGAAGTAATTAAGCACACAATGGTAAAATGGGCTCAGGATTTGAATAGTGTAATTACCATTGAGCAGTGGGAAAAGTCATGGGCAGACACTTGGCAATTGATAAAACCCGCTAGTTTGGGGAGAATTATTGTAAGACGCTGCATAGGTGGTATGTTACCCCTGTCCAGATTGCTAAGATGCAGAAATCTTCAAATGACATCTGTTGGAAGTGTGAACAGAAAGGTTCATTTTTTATATTGGTAAATTTTGATAGTGCGAAAAAATTTTGGGTTGGGGTACATGAGAAAGTGCAAGAGACCTTAAAAAAAAAAATTTTATTTATCCCCAAAAATTTATTTGCTTAATATTTTGGGAAAAGTTACAGATAAATAAATCAAAAAAGAAAATTGCTCTTTATATGATTACAGTAGCTAGATTATGTTATGCACAAAGGTGGGGAAAAAGAAGCATCCCCCCAAATTATGACGAGTGGTTTTTAAAATTATTAAAATAGGAGGCGGATATTACAATTGAGTCTTTGAGGGGTAGAAGGAAAAGAGAAATTTTAGATTATTGGAAGTTATTGTACCCGATGTGTGAAGAATTTGTAGGGGAAAAAAGGGGAAAAGTTTTTTTGGAATAGTTTTGGTAAGAGTGGCATTTAGAGGATAATTTTTTGAATAGATGTTTGGGTTAAATTTGGTTTTAAAAAAGAGGAATGATTAAGTGATATGAGTTTGTTTTACATTATGAAATAATAGGAAGGCGTGCGTTAAAGAAGCTATTTATTTGGTATAGTTAAGGTTAAATGGTCGGTATTAATTTAATTTTGGATTATTTTACTTTTTGTATATCTTCTCATATATGGATTAGTAACTATATATATTTATATGTTTTATATATTATTGCATATAAATAGTATATTTGTAATCCGTAAATGTTAATTTTCTAATTTTGTAATTGTAAACTGACTGTTTTTCCCCCCCCTGTATACATATAATTTATTTAATTATTAAAAAGGCATTAATAGATAAGGAAACATATGTTTTTTGGGGCCCGCAGAGGAGGGGGGGGGGGACAAAAAAGGGGTAAAGGGATTGAGGGGGTAAAGGGGGGGGGGGAGGTTGGGAAAATTTTTTATTAGGGTTGGGTATAGACACCGGGTGGATCACATATATACTGTTTAGTTGTTATTGTTGAAATACGCTTTACGTTGCATCATGTAAGTATGTTTTAACTAAGAAGCTATTTGTTTGTATATAGGTTGATACGTGCTTTTGTAATACGTATTCAGTATGTATGTGTGTATGTTGTAATAGTTAATTCACAATAAAAAAAAAAAAAAAATAAAAAAAATAAAAACACCCCCTGGGATTCCACTACACATTGGTATGGGCAAGTTACAAAAGCCAAGCTGTTTACAATGTGGGAGACAAAAACAGGCTTTATTTTTAAATATCACCTTTGAAAAAAATATTTGCAGAATATAATCCTCAAAGGTAGAGTCACCTAAATTTTCATCTATTCCAAAACATCTTCTGCCTTCTCCTACGAGTAATTCGTAGAGATACTTGAAATTATTCAAACACTGGAATGAAAAGTTTTTTCAGAGATCCCATTTCAGTGCGCGCAAGAACGGTTGTCTTAATCTGAGGCCTGATCCCAAACCCCATTGACGAGATTTAAGGACAGTCAAGAACTGGCCAAACCCCCTTTTTGAAAGATTTTGCTGAGAATAATAATGATGGAAAATTGATGGGTGAATTAAAGCAGAGAACAGCTTAGAATTACATTCCTTCATTCACAGAAGTTCCCAAACCAAGGATAAAATTTTTTCCCCAATGGTCTAGGTACTTGTTCACTCCCTGCAGCCTTGCAGAAGAGTAAAGTTTTTTATGTCTCTTCAGTGCTTTTATGGGTAGGCAGAACAGATAAATAAAAGAACATTAAAATCATTTCCCTTGATTGGGAAATGTCAGCTTGGGAGTGGAGATGGAGGGAGCTCAATTGCATTCCCAGCTAAAAATTAATGTGAACTGCCTCACCTTTGGAACACTATATACACGGTGAGCAGCTTGACCTAACACATGTACTTTCCTTTATATTCCTGACTATGTGACCAACAATGATGTAACAAGTCTGTACAAATCTGTGGTATGATATCTATAAACAATTCATTCACTTATTTCTCCTCATAATTATTTTTTCCAACCATGTGACCATAGTTGAGTCAGTGGTATAGTGGTCTGAGTGCCAGACTGGGACTCTGAAAGGGTTCAAATACTTGCTTGACCATGGAAACTCATTAGGTGATGTTACCACCGTGTACTGGCCCGGCCTTTGGTGAGTCAAAGATATCATTTTGATATCGTAATTCAGCCCTACTCTGCCACCAGCCAAGTGTTTGTGAGGCCCGCCGAACAAGCGCGAAGCTAGGTGCGAAGCTACTACTCGCTGCTCCCACCAAACCAAGCCAGATATTGCCAGATCTGCTTTAGGGGACCTCCCGAGACAAACACCTTCATTACAAATGCACGCTACCACAAAGAGGTCGTCTGCCCTGAGAGGACACCCTGGTGAGCTAGGTATTTAACTGCTGAGCTAGCTGCATCCACATACCGGCCACACTATTGTCAATTCGGACTTTAACTCAATCATGCAAATTCTGACCTTTCGGAGGCTTTGTCTCCAACCCAGAACTTATTGTTTTCACCCGAGACCAGACTAGCCTGCGGTCGTTCTTTCCCCTATAAAAATCCCCCGCTCTGAGAGCTCTTTGGAACTCTCACCGGATCGCTTGGACTTTACTCTGCCTTGCTGCCGCTCGGTCCAGTGGATTCCCCTCGGCCACCACGCCGGGTTTCCTCTTCTACAATTGGCTTCTCCAGGACTGCAGGACAGGTGGCGTATCACCCATTCTCCTTGAACTCTATTTTCCTTTTCTAGTTAGGAGTGTGTTTGTGCTTTTCTTTAATAACTGTTTAATAAATCTTAATTGTTGTTTGAACCATTTGCTTCCTCACTGACCTGACGCTGTGGACATAGGGTAAAAGATCCTGCTGCGTTGCCCTGCCTCTCGTTAGCCAAGAGAGTGCTCCAGCTAATTTCCCCATCTTGCTAGGTTTGTTTGGTTGTTTGGGCACCCCTCCTGGAACCCCCAATTCACAGGGTAACAGTGACCTTGGGTAAGTCATACTCTCTCAGCCTAAGAGGATGGCAACGGCAAAATTCTTCTGAACAAATCTTGTTGAGAAAACCTTGTGACAGTTTTGCCTTGAGGTCACCATAAGTTGGAAACAACTTGGAGGCACATGGTAACACAAATGCGACCACAACTGGGTGTGATTTTTCTGCATGGTATCAGCTCATCAGCTTGTGCTTGCTTCTCTTCCTGAGAGAAAAGAGAACTGAACAGAGTCACCAGATGGGACGAAGAGCTACTTTAAGAACAACTTCCTCATGCGGAGAAATGCTCCTTCAAACTGTGTTCTTTCAGTATGTGGTTGGGAGATTCTTTGCTCTTTGGAGAATTACATAGTAATATGGAATCAGCACCTATCTAAACACAAGCCACAAGAGAACATCTAGTCACCACATTCGTGTCCTCACATCAGGTCATACAATCCAGCTCACTAATATAGTGAATCCATTGGCCTTCAACTGACAAACCGAGGTAGGCCTTATAGAATACTTCACCATTTTACCAATTTTTTAAAACAGAGAGAGAAATAAGGGGGGGGGAATGGTGGTAGAGAAATAGGAAAGATATAGACATATGACAAAAATGAACATCAGGTTGCCCAACATTGTAGAATGAGTTATGGAATGCAAAATAGAATGGAATGGAAAGAATAAGGATAGGTCCCTGCATCACAAAAAAAAAAAAAATGGAAAAAAAGAGCAGTTTTACATATTTCAGCCAAGTTTTCAAACCAATAATACGGACAGATGAGATGAAACATTCAGACTGGGTAATCCTTATAGAAGTAAACAAAAATATTTTGAACATTTAGAGACCACATGAAAGCTTCTTCCAAATACATCCAACCATGATTTTTTAAAATTCATTAGCCTTCACTTTTCTTTTGATTTCCACTTTGACGACCACAATTACAGATGTATGTGTCTTTAATGTGCTGGGGGTAGCTGGTGAGAAATGTTAACTTCCTTCTCTTTTTCCCTCTGTGTTGCTGTCCACACATGCTCAATAAGAGATACTGGAAGCAGATGCTATCTATTTTGCCTGTTGTAGGAAGACATACACAGCAACATAGGAAGGCTTGTCTACTGCAGAATCCCATTCCTTTCACCTCATGCACTGAATTGTTTACTGTGGACATGCTCCTTCAAATGGACACAGAAATTCTATGTTTCTCCCACATTCCCTTACCATCTTCCCAGTGCTGATGCTGCTAAAAAAACTTCCAGCTAGACAGAGGACAAGGAGGAAGAGTAGGGCCTGAGGGCACAAAAACATTTTGCAAAAAGGAGCACCTTTGTCAGAGGTTTTGTTAACTAAGGGATGCCTGTACACTCCTACCAGTTTTCATGCTTTAATTCAAAGGAAATTATTCTTCCTAAGAAAGCTTTGAAGAGAAAACCCACCCTTCTTTTATTTTCACAGTTTTTATCAGTTAATAGTTTATCCTTCTTCTTAAAATTTGAATCTTGTGTCTGATCTGCTACATAAGATTGCAACATATCCTGGGCTACATCTTGTCATTTTTTTTTTGTCTGAATTACGTGTTGCTTTCTTAGTGAACTTTCTGTGCTAGAACAACGTACTGTAGCAGGAAAGAGACTGAAGCAATCTCTCACAGGTAAACTTAATCATATTTCTGAATTGTCTCATTTTCATTCTCAGCCCTGTATCATCCCAGTCCATTTTTCATCCTAAAGTAGCGTCTGCTGTCTGTGCCAAGACGTATGAGTACTAACAAACCCTTGGAACTGTAAATCCACTTTAAAACCTCCCACTGAGAAACCAATGCAGGAACCAACACTGAAAGAACTAAACCTGTCCTTTTTGGAATAGCCCTGATCCTGATTATGGTTATGGTTATGCTTCCACCTCTTCAGCAGGCCTCAGGCTTGTTGAGCAGCTAGCCATCTCATCTTCAGTTCAGGCTCAGGTTTAAGGTGATGGCCAGGAAGACACGTGCGGAGTTTTGTTTTGCTTTGCACAGGAAGAATTAGTGCACCATCTCTACCCATTCCTAGAGGTGTCAAGTCTGACCACAGTGACATATGTCTAGATTTTATCCCGTTTGGACCACTGTGACGCACTCTAGGTTGGGTGACAAGGAGGCTTTGATCATTATTTGGAAACTTGAGCAGGTCTGAAATACTGTGGCCAGGCTGCTAAGTGAGGCTGGGTACACAGAACATTTAACTCTCCCTTTGTAACAACTTCACAAACTATCAGCCCAGTTTCAGGCCCAATTCAACATGCTAGTTATAACCAGTAAAACCTGTACAGCTTGAAAATACCCTGCCTCACTACATGAACCTGCCTAAGTGTTGAGATCCTCAGGTGAAGGCTCTCTCTCAGTCCCACCACAGGGACATTTAGTGAAGGAACATGAGAGGTTCTTCTTGCTGGATGCTCCAACTTTAGAACTCCCTTCCACAGCTCCTTCTCTGTTCTCCTTGGACCACTGGTTAAAACTCTTTCATTTAGACAGGTTCTTGGCTGCAGAAGAGTCTTTTAAAGGGAGGTGCTGTACCTTTATCCTCACTGTTATATTTTAAATGCTTTTGGATAGTTTATTCTTAATTTCATTTTCTTATAAATTTCTTATTTTTTACTAATATGATTGACCATATTTTGTTCTGAACTATGCTATGAACTGCCTTGGGTTACATACTGGAAGAAGGATGGGACATTAATTAAACAATTAAAAAAAACCCCTGGTGCCAGTCAGAATCAAACCAGACAAAATGGTCTCTAAACCTGCCAGTAAGAGTCACCCAGACATGAGGAAGTTTTCATTTTCCATCCACTCTTCTCTTTGGCCAGTCAGTCTTCAAAGACTGTGCAACATTCAGTACCACAAGCGGTCAGTTTGACAACAACACCAAACCACAGTTTGACCAAAATATGCTTTGCAAATGAGCTCTATGCTTCTCAGATCCCGATCTGGTAGCTGCTAACAAAGCATAGTTTACTAGATGATGTTTGTTCAAGATATTTGACAAATGGCATTTGAACCATCCCTTTCTCTTTCTATCCTGTGAGGAAAATGGGGAAAAAATCAACATTTCAAAAGTAGTTGCACTGGGTAATATAATATTTGTAATGATGTATTTATAAGAATTCAAAAGAAGGAGTGCAAATTCTGCTTTCACATTGACAGAGTAGCTAGACGTAGGCCAGCTCTCCAATGTGAATCCGTAGGCTCACAGTCAGACTCAAAACAATAGGTAATTGGCAGACACTGGGGAAAAAGCCCGATCAGCATTCTCCACCATTTCAATGATATGGAATAACTGCTCAAATATGTCTCTGGTCTCCTGAAGTATTTTCCACAGGTAGAATTTGAAATCGTGCATACAATTAGCCCCTCCTGCCATTTTGTAAGCAAACCGTTCTCTGAGAGAACAGGCCTGCACAGAAACAACTCATGTTATTTAATTAAGAAAATTGTGAAAGTTATTTACATCTTGTCAGCATTATTTGAGTGAAATATTACCCATATTGTCCTGACAGCACTGAAAACATAATTTTAAAAGCAATTAGAAGTAAAGTCACTCCAATAAAGGTATACCTCAGTTTACAAAGTAGATGTGTTCCTGGACATTACTTCAATAGGAAATTTTGTGCCAGAGGCAGAAAAAAGAATTTAAATAACAGGAATAGATCCCTACACTACCAAAAAAAAAGACAGTTCAATGTGTTTAGCTAACTTTTTAATCCAAAACGAATACTATGCACACATGGAATGTAAGAAACAGCTCAAGTAACCTTTGCGTAAGTAAACAAAAACATTTTGAATTGCTTGAAGGCTTCTTCCAAAGCGCATCCAGAGATGACTTTTTCTTTCACCAGCTTCCACGTTTCTTATGATCTCAATTTTGGTATCAAAACTTAGAGCTATGAGTTTTTAACATGAAGGGAGAGCTACAGAGGTAGGCTTACATCTTGTTCTCACTGTTTCTGTTTTGCTGTTCCTATGTGCTAAGTAAGGAATTTGAGAGGCAGCTGCTGTGTATCTTGCCTATTGTAGGAAAGCATGGCTACTTCAGGATTGGTTAAAGTAGAATCCCACTCTTTCCCAGCTCATACTTTGTTGCATTAGTGACTGCAGACACGCTGCTAGAAACCAGCACTGCAAGCCTGTGTTTCTCCGTCTTTCATTCATCACTACTCCAATACCAATGCTGTTAAAAGACTTTCAGCTAGACAGAGGACAAGGAAGAAGGGACTCGGCAGGTGTTAAAAGGAAATTCTTTGTTGGATATTTTATTAACTGAAGTATACCTTTATTCAACACCAACAACTTTCTAAAAAAAATACAGTAAGAAATGCGTGCTACTAGTTTGTGCGTACGGGCTTCCCTTTAAGTCAGTGGTTCCCAACCTGTGGGTCCCCAGATATTTGTGGACTTCAGCTCCCAGCAGCCCCAGCCACTATGGTCAACGCTCAGGGCTTCTGGGAGCTGAAGTCCAAAAACATCTGGGGACCCACAGGTTGAGAACCACTGCTTTAAGTCACCTGTTGACTTATGGAGACCTCATTAATTTCATTGCATCTTCTTAGGCAAGGAATACTCAGAGGTGGTTTTGTCAGTTCCGTCCTCTGAAATATAGCCTACAACACCTGGTATTTATTGGCAGTTTCCCATCCAAGTACTAACCAGGGCTGATCCTGTTTAGTAATCCTGCTTAGCTTCCAAGATCAGACAGGATCTGGTGTCTTTAGGGTACTGCACATTGCAAAATAAGAAAAACTAAATTCAAGGCATAATTACTGATTTAGCTCCATGACTTTCTGTTATTCATAAAATCTGATGACACAGACAGCTTCATTCCTAGCCTTCTTTTAATACTATAAAAAGGAAACACTATAGGCAATTATAATAGATAGTGTTGTATTTCTTTGGTGTAAACTCAACGGTTTGACTTAAATCATCACAATATGATGGGAAATGTGTCGGTTGCAACATATTTGCTGGTGGCTAAAAATTGCTACATCTTTCTGTGAGATTTATTTATTCATTTATTTATTTACTGCTATATACCAACTCTCATCCCATTCATACTTCAGGGCAGTGAATTACCAATTTATAAGGAAAAAAACTAATAACAGAACAGATTGTATGCTTGAACTACATTAAAATGTAACCACTTAAAGTGAGTTTTGCTGGGCAAACAAACCATAAAATGAATATTAGGCAAGCTACTCTAAATTCACACCTAAGAAAATTGCTGCATAGTTCAGCCCTCCCACTTAAAAGGACTGTGGGTTTCTGTGGAGTTTTATTACAGATGTGTTTTCAACGGCAGCCTCTAATTCAAAAGCACACAGAAAAGAGCTGTCACTTCTTTTCAAAATGCTACAGCTCCTGTTCTCAAATACACACTATTATCAACTGAATTTAGATTACGACAAGATCCAGTTTATCACAGGAGCACACTTCTTTGTTGGTGTGTGCCTTCGAGTCATTTCTAACAGTGTTTTCAATAGGCAAGATTTGATCGCAGTGGGTTTCCCTTGCCTTCGTCTGAGGCCATGAGAGTGAGACTTGCCCAACTTCACCCATCGAGTTTCCATGCTGAACAGGGATTCCAACCCTGATCTCCAGAGTCATATGGCCGTTTCCTCACGGCGGGGGGTGAAATGGGGTGGCACACGCAGGGGCGGAGATTACCTGGTAGCATGTTGCTCCGTCCCTGCGGGGAGCGCGGTTTCGCTGCTCTACACGCCACCGAATTTCAGCGGCATTCAGCGGCGCCCGAAATGGTGGCCGGCAGCTGCCGGCAGCGCTCCGCCAATTAGGGCAGTGCACCAGCCAGAAGCCCGCCCCCGGGCAGATCTGCAGAGACACGCTACCACGTCTCTGCAGTTCTTCACCGGGAGCTGCCACGGAAGAGCGCGGGCGAGTTTCATAAAAACCACTTGGGAAGGTGGTTTTTATAAAACTCGCAGCGCCACCCCTGCGGCTGCGCTAAAGCAGCTTGAGGTGTAGAGCCTCACCTTTTCCAACCGCGCTAGCGCACCCCGCAGTGAGGACGATCTCCGTGTCCGGTCGTCGCACCGCGGGGTTTTACCCCCGTGTGGAAATGGCCATAGTCTAATGCTCAAACCATACTGGCTGTCTGCAGTTAAAACTATAGTCTTAATGTTGATACCACTGCCACATGACCACAAAATAATTTTTAGGATGACTACAAATTCATTTGTGCGTGTGACCTCTTATTTCAGAAAGCGTTAATTAAGATAAAGTTTTTTTTAAATGCATCTTCTTTTGTCATTTCCATGTTTGTTTATTCAAAAAGTATTGGAAAAATGAGTTATGCCTCTTTCTTTCTGGGTTTTCAGTCCAAAATCCACTGCTCTGCATAGCTACAAACAAAGCTGTTCCTATCACTGATGGATGAGTAATCAATCAAACAGCAGAACAGACAAAATGATCCCAGACAGACACTTTTAAAACTTGATGTAAGAAGGATGAAGAAGAAAAGGCATAAAGAGATGGTATAAGCAAAAATCTAAAAATAGAATTGAAGAACATTTCATATGTTCAAATGTTTAAGTTTCTTAAACATTTCATATGACATTAAAATTTTTCCACCTTGCTTTTCACCTCTCATAGGCATTTTTATGATCAGAATTATGCAATGATACTGGATTCCATATTAGTCAAAAGGCTGAGAAGCAGTGTACACAGGGGAAAACTTTTGACATTAATAAACAGATTTTTACAAGTATAACATGCACCACAACATAGAAGATTAGAATCAATCAAATAAAAACCATTCTTGTTACATCATTATATTTTGCTGGATTATCACATCTATTATTATGGCCAATTTATCGCATAAACATGTCTTTGAGATTATTTTAAAGTTAAATGTTCCACTTGATTATGTTTCATACTAGAAGAATCAATATTATTTACAGGAGGAAGGAGAAAAGAATGCAGTTTGTGCAACAGAACAACTGGGTGGTGAATTTTGGCTCTAAAATAGTCAATTATTTGTTTTCTAATAACTTTATCCCAACCTAGGATCTCAACTTAACATCTTCTGTTGAAGATCAACCCTTTCTGCTGAACATTAACAAGCCAGCTCTGGCAGCGGGACTGGTACACATAGATACAAGACTCCATATACAGTAGACCTGCCAACAGGTGCCCATTCTAATGCAAAGTGTCTTTTCTCCATGAAGCATCTCTAACTATGAAAATTAAGGTCTTGGTTAAACACCTTGGTGCAAAGAGAAAAGGAATGTTTCATTTCTAAATAGATCGGTCTCCTCAAAGACCGATGAATTTTACCCTCTAGTGCAGTGGTTCTCAACCTGTGGGTCCCCAGATGTTCGTGGAGTTCAGCTCCCAGAAGCCCTGAGCATTGACCATAGTGGCTGGGGCTTCTGGGAGCTTAACTCCACAAACATCTGGGGACCCACAGGTTGAGAACCACTGCTCTAGTATTGCACCTGTTCAAAGAAACAGACATAACATAGAGACCAACATCTATCCTGTCAAGTTAAACAGGCTCCACAAGATGCAATCTAAAAAAAACTGCACAAGTAAATACCCGGTTATCCAATGAAGAGAGAAGGTACATTACAAATCTGAAAAAAGACATTTTAAACAGGCATACACACATCAACAGTCAATGGACCTATGATTATCAGTCTATTTAATAAGATTTAAATATTTTCTCTCTAAGGCTCAAGGAAGCTCATTTAAACCAAAAGAATATAAAAAGATAGCTTGCGTCAAAATCTTCATGCTCATAAGCCAAGCATGAACTTCACTCAGATCTTTGGCAAGCTACCTTAACAGACGACTAGAGATCAATATTAAAGCTCATGCCTCGCACACAAAATGTTCTCAGTTAAGTCTCCGGCATCATCAGTTGAAGCTAAGAAAACTTCTCCCTGAAGCCCAAGAGAGACACTTCTGGTCAGTGTAAACAGTGAATTAACAGAAGCCAGTTTTCTATGTTGAACAATTATACTAAACCATTTAAAAACAGCACTGGAAAAGAACTACGGAATATGTTTGTCAAATTAAAAATCACAAAACAAGCAATGAAGTTCAGTTTAAAAAAAAACTGATCAGGAAAAAAAATGAAACCACTACTTCAGGAGAATATTTTTATACTTCACTTTTCTACTTTCATACTTCAGTTTTCTCCTACTACTTAACACTCTGCTGTTGAGTTATTAAAACAGATTTATCAAACCTTGAGTTTCTTAATCTGTGTATTTTTTCAAAGCTGCCCAGAAGTCACATATTTTCCAGGGATCATGAACCTATCTTCTGCCCAAACCTATCTTCTGCCCAAACACCTTCTGCTGAGTCAGCCAAAAAATTATATCCTTGTTTTCCCCAAGGTAGAATGTTTCTTTTGCTTATCTTTTAGAACAGCTTGTTTCTATACAGTGTACCAACTTGCCTATGCTTTATTTATTTTTAACAAACTGTATTTTCATTTTTGCACCTTTGTGACAGACCTAGAATTAAAAGCTATACTAGGCCACCACTAGCTTCAACATAAGGTCTCCTGTTATCAAACTATGTTATTCTAAATGCATCTCAAACTAAATAAGTTTTCAAGACGTCAAGATAAAATCAAAAATAGTATTAATAATGGAGGAGGAAGAACTAAATCAATACCTCATTAGGTCTTAAGTACTAGCACTGGAGAGCTTTCATCCCTTCCTTCCCACTTGGAGCTTTCCATGTTGCCTTAAAAATGGTTGCAGAGAGTTTCAAAAGCCTCTGGAGAAGGCTCTGAAAGCAGACAGAAAGCTTCAGAGCAGAGAAGAGACTGCCCACCTCTCTGCTTTGTTAATAGGAGAAGGTCTGTCAGCACACCCGTTCCTTTGAATCTGCCTCCCTTCCAAGGCGCAGGCAAACCTCTGTGGCAACTCCATAAGCAACTAGGCACTTGCATGCCAGGTCCATCAAACTGACTTAACCTGATACTATCAAAGCCAGTTTTGCTTTAAATTCACTTTCAAATGTGAAGCCAGGTTACCCCTTTTCAATTACACATTATTTGTTGCATATTTTAACAGCTGACTATTTCAAAAGCGAGGAATAATTTTAGTTTTTTTATTATTATTTTTAATACATCTATTTCTTCTAAACCTCCATCTTTGTCTTCCATTTCTTTCTTAAACATGCATCTTCAATAGCGTACTACTGTACTCTACTCTACTGTACTTTTTCTTTTTTACTGTACCTGTATCTGTACTCTTTCTTTTTTACTTAGACAGGAAATATCCTACTAAAGATTTAAAAAAAGAAAACAAATTGCACAACATCCCAGCCATCCACCAGATGCCTATCCAACTACCTCACAAGTTTACAGAAGGCAACTGAAAATCCATGAACTCTTTGCTACTTGGCTGAAAGATTTGACAGAGAAAAACAGAGTGCTCATCACCTAATGTGAAACAAAAAAAAAAATCTCACAACAAATTTTGGAACTCAGAATAAAATTATGGTATTTCACAAATTCTACAAATTTTTCAGTTCATGCGTTGGGACGATTAACACCATGATGCAGAAATCAAATGCATTTATTTCAAAATATTTTGGACTAAGCTCTTCAGCTGAGAGGTTTCAAGGGCAGCCAGTAATAACAGTAATCACTTAAATCAACAACAATATTGCTTAAAAGTTCAGGAGAATTAACAGGATTCCACCTTCCTGACCTTTAGCTGCCATGCATTGCTATCAGAACAACCACAACTTTTTCAGTCTGGAAACTGGAACAACATAAATTCAGAAAATCAAACTTCATCCAAGAACGACTAGTTGCATGGCTATCATCTAGGTGAGCACCTTGTCCTAGACACTTTGTGACCAATTAAGGATGCAGTAAATTCTGGGACAAATGAAACATTCCTAGGCATACAGTTAAACAACTGCTTTACTGTTCAGCTTGTTTGAAGGATCAAGAGAAAAACACTGCAAAATAGTATCTCCATCAAGCAGGGATGCTCAACTTACAGCCCTCCAGATGCTGTTGGACTGAAACTCCTATAATTTCTCCCATTGACTATGTTGACGGAAATGACAGTTCAACAACACTGGAAGGGCTAAAAGTTGTCCACTCTACCATACAATTTTTTTTGGTCAAATCCCCTTCTTCAACCTTTGCCTCTCTATCTAAAATGCAGAGAGATCAGCCAACCCAACCTCCTCTTTAGTGGCAGCTTTTCTTATGTACCTAAGTATCTGCACGCAGGCATACACATGCATACTCTCTATTTCAAAATAGTGCCACACAAGCAGTATGGTTCTGATTTTGCTTTTTGCACCTATTTTCCATACTGTGACATGTTAAATATGCCTAATATCAAGATTCCCTCCTTTCAATTCATTAATATAACACTCCAGACTAATTACTATAAGACAAAACATCACAACATATATGTTTCAGAAAATAACCACTTGTAATTTTTGAAAGTCAAAATCATATTCCATTGGGCTGGAGAGCAAAACTATGAACACTAACCATTGGTTTTGGTTAAAAGAAATCTCTATCCTATATTATTTTCCATAGCCAAGAAACTAAATATAGTGAGAAAGGTCCCATACTAAGCCATTCTGCTTCAGTGGTTTTTAACAAATGATCAGAAATGAAAGCTTTGAGCAGCATTATGCATCGTTCAACATTTCAAGAGGTTACTAAATTATTTTGCAGAGTTATGACTGGAAGATGCATTGTATCAGAAAGCAACTTTTATATAATCATCAATCTTTTCAGCATTACTCACCCCACTGGAGAGGAGCCAATTGCAGGTGCTCTAAGACTAGCTGATTGAGAACACCTTCTACACTTGCTTCACCTTCACGCTTCAAAGAGGGGTAAATGATAGTTAAGGAACACTTGAGCGAAATGAAGCTTACGTAAGAAAAATATGCATAAGTATAATCTTTAAGCCTAAAATGCAAGCTACAGAGTTTTAGGTTGCTAACACAGAATTAAGCAAAATAACAAGAAACTGTGATTGCTCAGAAGAGAGAGCAAACTGGGAACTCAGGAGACGCCACTTCTAAAAATGATAAATAGGAACAAGCCTGAACCAAGTGGTAGGGATATATTAAACTCCTCTATACTTCATGAGACCATTAGCTCATTTTGACAAGTAGTGTATACTCTAATTTGGATGAGCCTTCCGAGGTCTCAGAAAGAGCTCTGCCTGCCTTGCTGCCCAAAGTATGTATCTTATTAATAAATGGCAATAATTTAACTTGAATTTTCTGCAATCAAAACATGCTCTAATCCTTCAGTCAAATACCTTGTTTCTTTAAAAGCTATTTTGTGTTTCAGTAGCTAACATCATTCTTAGCACAAGTGTAAAAGGAATACTTTTATTTTCAGATTTTATGTATAGCTTACAGATTTGGAAACCATTACAAGTACAGTAGAGTCTCAGTTATGCGATCTGCGGTTATCGGACCCTCCAGATTAACCAACGTCACAGCGGCCTGGGGCGTGGCTGTAGGCATTTCCGCGCTCCCAGACACGCCCCGACGTGCCCCCAGGCCCGCCCCGACGTGCCCCTCGACACGCCCCCAAATGGCGTCCGCCACAGGCGTCCGTGTAATCTACCTTTAGTTATCCGACCCTCCGCGTGCCCGTTTAGGTCGGATAACTGAGACTCTACTGTAACCATAGGTAGGTACATGGCCACTACCTTAAAGGATGCTGAAGAAAGCTGATGTTGTTCATAGAGTCCAATGCAGAGAGGATGGCATTTGTATCTAACATACTATATCAATGTAACATTTGCTTGTAGACATTGCATAAATAACATAGCACCACATAGAACTCTACTTGAGCCTCAAAGCCCGGATTGCTTTCAGTTCGCTATACAGTTTGACCTCAGGCATTTTGCTAGGAAGCTGTTTTCTTTTCTGTCTCACTTGTCATTTCCCATGTGAATAAACAAAGGTGAATGAATGCATCCCAGTGCTACTTCAGCATAAATAAATCAGCACATTTTCATAAACAGAAATTACACTAATGGAAAACTGCTTAAAATGATTAATGAATACCTGCTATCATAAATCTTTCCTCTTATCTGCATTTGGATCATTTTAAATACTGATTATCATAGCATTTTCATCCTGTTAAACATATTTATGGGTTACAGGTGTTGCTCCTACTACACTGTTGCCTTTCCATGTTTTCCTAGCATCATCCTATTTTCATACTGGTTACATTTTAAAGTTTCTAGAAGAACTTTCAGGCGAAATGATGTAGTAATACTCTGTCACACTATTTATGACAGTGATACTCTGGCAACTCTTTATTTTCAAGCCTCTAAACCGCCACCAATAATGTTTAAAAATGAATTTTTAAAATACCATATTTCCCTCTTTTAAGGCTCATACTTGCAATATATTACAACCATTTTAATTACTAATATTCTTTTAGATTAATATAACATTAAATCGTAAACTCATTCATAGCAAGACTCGAAACTGGTTTACAACTTGGTGCTGCTTAGCAAAGTAATATTTATAGCTCTACAACTGGTAAGTAAATTCATTTTGCAAGTACGTTTACAATCTTTCTTTCCAGTACCCCACTGCTTCTAATTTAATCTGTACAGACTGAAGAGTGTTCTCTGGACTTGTTGCAGAGCTAGGTGGGTGAGGGAAAAACTTATCAGTTTCATCCAGCACACTGTAGCCTTCCGAGTGCATGCTTCAGTATACTTCTTAAACCTACAGCTATGGAAGTAGGAGAAAGAGAGACTGGCAATGTATAATTTGTTGAAAGAGTTCACCAACTGCAACAATGCTACTGTAAGAAGGAGATGGCCAGCACAGCTCTCCGGAGACTTTGCCAGGCCCACATGCCTTCCTCAGATGTGGTCCTTTTTCAGAGTGGAACACTCTATGGTGACCGAGAGATCCTCTATGAAGCAGCAACACGGACAACTCGATTCCAGGTCTTCACTCTGAAGGACCCACACCCAGAGTGAAATGGGAGGGGGGACAGCATCAGTATCTCCTCAACTGTCAGGTCATTTTGTAGTAACAATAGTAGAAAACATGTTTGTCAAGTCTAGACTATCAATGGTTTGGAAACTGAGCACCTGGCAATTTTTCTCTTGAATGGTGCTCTGTTCCCATCCATAGCTGTTACCTTTCAAACTGACTGTCACAACATTTGTATCATCTATCTCTGTAGTTATTAGCATTATGAAAACTTTGGCTAAAATTGCTAAACCTCAGATTCCTACTTCTACACAGAAATGATTAAGTTTTCCTCATTTTCCTTTCCTTTTTAAAAATGGATATTTCAACATCCCTTCGTATCATCTCCTCAATGTTCTTTAGGTGTTGAAAGACACAGAGCACAGACCTTGGAACAATCCCATTTGGGCACTGATTTAAATTACATACTAATAATCATCTATGTTACCCAAGCCTGAAAGATACAGAAAGCACTACTTTAATTTTAGGAGGCCCTGTGCTTTTCCAATGAATAGGCACCAAGGCACCCTAGTCCAATACCTGGAACACTGAACAGGAGTTATCAGGTGCATGATATTTGCAGCCATTTATCTCAGCCAGATCAGAACTAGATACATCAAAAGCAATTAATATTGTTTTCCAAATTATTTCAGTTAGCTTTCTTCTTTTAACAGCTGACTATATGTACTTCCCATTTCTAAATGCCTAAGAGTCATCTTGCTTGCCAAAACTGTTCTTCAAGCTGCCAAACTGCTCCAAAAATAGCTCTTATTTTGAATAATGTACTAAATATTTAGAAAATATTAATAAAAAGCACAGGCTGAAAAAAATATTACCCTGTCTAAAAACTGCATACCATCTGCTCTAATACTCAATATCACCAGCAAGATTCCACAGTGTAGACAACAGCAGATGCCATCAGCACATGCTGGATTAAAAACATAAAAGCCTCTCTATGCCAAGCTATCAAAAACCACTATATTACACTATTTAAATAAAAACTGATATCTGGTTTATTTAAAACCAAACAGATCATTTCCATGCACGAGGAGTATTTCCCCACTTGCACCACCCACCCAGCATTAAGCAACTTTCACCAACTTGGCACTTTCAGGTGTGTGATTACAACTTCCACCATCTCC
This sequence comes from Iguana delicatissima, assembly GCA_948472985.1. Taxonomy (NCBI): domain Eukaryota; kingdom Metazoa; phylum Chordata; class Lepidosauria; order Squamata; family Iguanidae; genus Iguana; species Iguana delicatissima. Next base: position 84,698 of record CAOKZL010000992.1, on the reverse strand, counting down.
AAACAACATGGTGAGTGGAGATTACAGGAGTTCTATTCCTGCACATCTGGAAAGTATAATTTTGGAGAAGGCTGTGGAAAATTCAATATTTTTCTTTCTCACTGACAAGTGTAACTCTATGCCATGATTCAAAGACATAGCGGTGTCAGTCTAGATCAGTATTGATGGGATCTTGTAACACCTTTGAGACTTAACATTCCAAAAATGCTCTCCACCATTCATATGGTTATCTACTCACCTTGACTTTAGCAATATCTTTCCTTCTGCTTTTTCACTTAAACCAAGGATATGGGTGGATTTTGGAATGTGCTCACTTGCTCAGAGGATAGCAAAGCATTATATAGAACATATTGAAAAATCTACATTAGAATTAGAATTAAATGTAAGAACTCTTTAGTTAGGTATTAATGCTCCATTTTAAACTATGTCCTCTTTCAACCTCTTGATAGAAATCTGAACCTCATCCTAGAAATGTGAACTAAAGGTCGGAGATCTGCTAAACAATACCCTGGAAGAAACACACATTTCTAAAAGGATATAATTTTCCAGAGAATGTCTAACTTGCTATTGATCTCCAAACCTTTTGCTTGCTGTCTCTCTTCTTCCAGGTGCTTTGGATTTGCAAACTGTGCTCTTTCACCAGGGGAGTCTGGATAATTTTCAAAGTTGAACTTGTCAACTTGGATAGCCATGCTGCAGGGGAAAAAAAAACCAAAAGAAACTGAAGAAACAACATTTTGGCCACATGATGAATTTTAATTATGTCAAAAACAAATCAATAAAAAGGCATGATGTAAAGTGATTGAGTCAATAAAAAGAATAAAAATGAATACAAATTACATAGTCCACTTGCAAATATGATTACAGCAAATATTTAGCTTTTGTAAATAAATTATTTCTAAACAAAAAGAAAAGGCATGTGATGTGTACTTCTATAAAAAACCCCATCTATTATTAGAAGCAATTATAATTAGTAACCATATGGAAATACATGCACATTCAGTAAAATAAATAGCAATAAGTTGTAAACCACAATTCTTTTAGTCTTCTGTGTACACATTTGCACACACAAAGAGAGCACAAGGGAAAAATGAAGAATAGGAGCCTGGCATGCATACATCTCCAGGCATTTATCTCCATACAATCCTCCATTCTGTTCAAATCACTTATGGGTATGAATAACTTTACTAAGCAGAAGTATGGGAGGTGTGCATAAATCATTAGTTCCCTAGCCTGCTTCACTATTTACGTGTGTACACCAGAGGTGATGGACATGAGATCTCTGTTGAGCCCTTGAGGGATTTTTCAGTGGTCAGGCACCTTACTGTTGCAAAGGGAAGCTCTGTGCCTCAGACATTTTTAAATGTATCTGACTAGAAAAACTTCATGGAATTCATAGTTGCTAGTCAAATAAGATATTTATACATTTTTTCCATTCTCTTTACCTATAATGTTCAAATGCAGAAATATTTTTCAAACTATAATATAGTCATACCTTACTTCACAAAACTTCTGACAAAGGAACTCCTTTATACAAAAGTATTTTTAAACCTGCCTGGCCCTACTTTTCCACTTTTTTTTATCTAGCTGGGATTTTTACCATCATCAGCATTAGACAGATGATGAAAGAGGGCTAGAAAAACACACACTTCCAGTTTCTCTGCAGTAACATGTCTGCAGTAAGCAATGCAACAAAGTTTGAATTGAAAAAAAATGGGATTCTGTTTTAGCCGATCCTACTGCAGCTTTGCCTGCTTGCCTGCCTACCACAGCAAAGTAAACAGCAGCTGCTTCCAGAATCCCTTACTGAGCACACACAAACAGCAAAACAGAGAGAAAAAGGAAAAGTACATGAGCCTTCCTCACCGGGTACCCCAGCATGTTTTTTAAGGCATAGATTTAGCACCAAAATGGAAATTGTAAGAAAAGCACAGGCTTAAAGTAGTCTCTAGAAGGTTCAAAATGTTTTTGTTCACTTATGCAAGGCTTACCTGACCTGGCTGTTTCATTTCACGTGTGCATATTGTTAGTTTTGAATAAAAAGTTTGCTGAAATAGGTTGAATTGCTCTTCTTTTATGTTATGCAGGAACCTATACCCTCATTCTAATTCTGGTACCCAAGTTTATGTTAAAGAAGTACTGTAACGCCCAGGAACACATCTGCTTCTTGAGCTGAGGTAAACCTGTATAAGACTTTATTATAAATATATGATAAGGAACTAATTTCTATTAAAATAGTAAATCCAGAAGATAAATGATAAAAAAAATTATGCTAATGGATCTTGTAGCATCTTTGAGACTGAGAGAAAGAAGTTTGCAGCATAAGCTTTCACAGACTAGGTCCGCTTCACAGATGATTCAGATACACACACACACACACACACACACACACACACAGAATAAAAAAAGAAAACCTCTGTGTATCAAGTGGCAGGATCCTGAATGACAAGTTTCTAGCAAAATATTCGTTCTTATACTGCAAGTATATGATCCTCTGATACTATTATTCAGTTAAATGCAGGATTACTCTAAGGTGCGCAAACAGAAAAAAGAAAACTCCTAACCTATGTTATGGTTGCTAAAATTTATTTTACCTAATTTTGTTTTCAATTATCAAGACAAACATTTAAAGATATTTATTTTGCCTAAGGTTAATACAAAAGTCCAAACACTGAATACATTACTGCGGGTCACTCCCTTCCGTGCATGTTGACTGAATTGTTGTTTAGAATATCTCCATGGAGCTATTTTTTGCTGGAAAGAGTCATTTCCTTCTCTCCTCACTTATTCTTATAACTCTCAAATCCTTACCTTTATGTCCCAAGAGCAAAACTGGGCTCAGAAATAATGTGCCCCTGCATACATTGTGTCTTTCAAATCTCCTTTTTTGCAGTACACAGAAAAGCTATGTTCCCTTTCCTCCACTAAAGACAATGAACTCCTCCTCTTCTCCTACTTTGGATATTTCCCAGCAGCAGGAAGGAAGTGATCATGGACAACATGCCCACACCTCAACTGATATGGTTTTTAGAACTGAGGAAAGGAGTGGAAGTCATTTTGACATCCCTGTGGTCTCTCTTGAAGCTGAATGTGGAGCAGTGAGGGTGGGGGAGAGGCATAAGTAAGCGGAGATTTAGAAATCCTTGATTTCCACCTCTTTTAACACTTAACTGCAGGGGGCGAGGAGCTCCAGCATATAATCTATGAGAGTAACAGAGCAGGCATAAAAGACTATCTATGATTTCTTTACAGTGGCAGTTCTCAGTTAAAATTACTTCTACCCTACCACCATGAACATTTGCTACTGATAGGTAATTATGTGTTGAAGGAATTATTTTTAACAAATGCACATGATTTAACGGCTACTGTTTTTATGGCTCGATCCAATATTCACCAAGCTTTTACAAATGCATAAACACAATTAGGAACTGAAATGTTGATTGCCACATTAGGAACGATTTTCTTTTTACATAGCTACATAGCTTCATTCAGTCATGTACATACACAGATACCACCATCATAATTTTTATACAGCTCCCAACATTTACTAGACCTTGAAACCTAAGAATATTTACTAGGCATTTAAATGCGAATTAAACTGGACATACTTTGGATTGTGCTGCAGGTGCTACCACTGAGCTGAACAAATCACACATATGCACAGAACATCACACACTCATAGTCATTCCAAAACACTGCGACACAGACGAATTTTTAAGCAAGGATATCAAGTTTGCAACCTTCTTTGTCAGTAGAGGTCACTACTTTCTTTTGAGTTTTCCTCATCTGTGCAGCCTCAACAACAACAGAGTTGGGCTGAGTGTTGAGATAGCCAAGCAGAACTGAGATCAAAAATACTATATAAAGTATCTGCTTTCTTAGATGTAAATGTTACAGACAGTGGATTGCTCCAAGACCACCTCACAATCTTAAGGAAAGCTGGAAGAAGAGGTATATAAGGTGTAGGAACCTTTGTTTGAAGTCTCCTGAAGACTGGATCCTCAGGTTCCTGTTCTTAGCATTAACTTCACTTAGCGTTAAGCTGGAGGGACCTGGCCATGCGTACCATCACCATGGTAAAGATGCAGATGTTTCCTATGGGCAAAATAGATTTGCGCTCACCAAGAATGTTAGGAGGTAAGAGCTGCAGAACATTGGCAGAAGATGAACTCAAATCTAAGTTGCTGTCATAGGGTAGGTGTCATGCCCTGCCTTGGAGACCCTGTCAGTGAGGAGGAGGATTCTGAATCCAAGGCAGAAGTTTCCCCAGAGGCAGAAGTTTCCCAGAAGCTTGCTCAGGAGAAGATAACAAGCAACAGCAGGGGCCTGAGCTATGGAAACAAATATCAGAGGGGGGGCTGCACTGCTCAGCACGTTTAAGTAACAAACGAGCCCTAATGAAGGAACCCCTGTGGCGACACTATCAATAGATAAAAGGCTTTCAGTTAGCCCTTTCCTTTCAGGATTAGCAACTGATCTTTACAGTTGTGGAAGCCGTGTGCTGTGTTCTCTTGTATCTGGACTACCTTGAACCTCTGCCTGTTTGACTACGAGTTGGATTTGCCCTTTGGATTTGTTTGCTTCAAAACCTAAAGTCTGTTTGGACATTTTCCCGCTCTTGCCTTGTGAGTAAATTCTGCTCTGCCGTTTGGTGATTAAATGTCTGCTCTGCCTTGGACATGACAATATAAGGTACTTGAAATTATGGCAGCATGATCCGCATGGAGATGGCAACTAAGTCACAGCAGGAGGTGCAATATATGTAATAGATGGAGAATGATGTGGAGAAAGCTTCACAACTTAAGCAACCATCAGAGCATGAGTAGAAACAATTGTATGAGGGACCTTGGTAGAAGCAAGTAGACGTAGATGTCAGAGATTCATTGGTGGAAGAAGTTATTGCAGGACATGCCTGCATTTTGTGGATAACGCGGATGACACTACCTTCTCAGAAGGATGGGTTTGTGTAGGAGGTCAGGACCAAAGATGGTGTTTAGAAGAGTGAGCAGGCCTTCTCTGATCCAGCAGTTCTCTGTATCTTATTGTACAATGGTCAGGGGGAAATCCTAGCCGTAGTAATACCAAGATAGATTTTAATCTTGATAAACCTAAGTGTACCAGTGAGGAACTGGGCCATGGTGCCACGACTTCCTCAGACAGAGAATCCCCTTCAGAGGGGGAAGGGGAATATCACGATGTCACAGGGATGGAGCACAGTGCCTACAACCGAACTGCACTGACTCAACAGCCTCAGGAGAAGGAAGATGGTATCATCTGGATCTGTGATGAACTAGAGAAATTCAGTTCCAATCCAGACTGCAGGATCAGATGCTGGATGCTTGGCACATTCAACTCCAGGAGCCTTGGTAGAGTGTTTTTGAATGCAATTTATGAGGCAAATGAAGGAAGAATCAGCATCAAAGAAGTGCACAGAGCCATGGATCTACTGAACACTGAGGGAGCACCCAGACAAGTCAAGGCCTGTCCATAGAGGAGGGCCTTCAGATGTAAAGAGCGGCTTTTGCGGGCCTGTGAAATGATCCCCTTACAGTGTGAGCAAGACCCAATATTGTGATCTTTTCCCAGGCACAACAAGCAATGGGAGTGGCCATCAGTATTTGAGATCTCTGCTCCACAAGAGGAAAACTTCTTAAAAGATTTGGATGGTATGGCTAACAGAGACAGAATAGCCATAAGAGGGTAAGCTGAGAGAAAAGCCAAGAAACAGTCCAAGTCAAACCAAGCAAATGAAGTTACTAAGCCAAACCGTAGCAGAAAGCTGAATCCAAGTCCAAGTAAAGAATCCTAACGATCAAAGTCAAAACACAAAGTGATCTGTTCCTTTCGATGGTGCTGTGGCAATGGATGAAAAGGAACTGAGGGTTTGAGTGGGAACATGGCTGATCATATGTAACAGTGGAGAAGGGGCTACCACCAAAATGCTCGCCTAGCAGCTTTAAAAGTTCCGAACAATGCACTGTGAAGGCAGAGTTAACCCATTAGTGTGAGTCACAGAGACCACGGAGATGTATAATTAATAAAACTATTGTTCTAGACATATCAAGGTATGGCTCTGAAATAGAACATGAGTCAGGACCAAAAATAACTTGAATCCAAAATATACACAGACATACACACACACACACACACACACACATATATATATACACACATAAGATAGGAAAGAAAGAAACAGAGAGGCTTCATGGCTCAGATCTTCATACACAGAAACCCTCACAAATTTGAGGGGCAGTTAATTAACGACACAGCCTGAATAGCTATGACATTCCAGTATCCCATAATTATCTAAGAATCTGTATACATTGCCTTGTGAACTTACTTAAAACAGTTACAGTAATTAGCAGGGATTCATCTTTGACCCTGAAAGTCTAAATCAGCAGGTAACACAAATGAAAATAAGGCCTACATGATTATGCTCTCACTTGCAGGGAATGGATCGCTAGATTCTTGGAACAGCATTAAGCATCACGAGCATTGTAAATTTCTTCACAACAAGGTTTATGAATGATTAAGTTCTACCAGCATGGACTACTTTAGGTAAGTTTAATTTAAAAGAAAAAATACTGTAATATTACAAGGACACACCAGGACATCCTAAGGTATAATACAGTCATCAAAGATGTCATGAAAACAAGAATATGACTCCATAAGGATTCCCAAGTTGCAAATATACATATTTGAGGAAAACCTAACATGTCTCAAAGAATGTATAACACCTATGTTTTCAGCATCATTGTGTAGTGTATGGCAACTAACACATTTGGAGATAGTCTGGCTCTTCTACATTAATTACATAATTGAGATAATCAAAATGGTATAAAAATTAGAGATACAAAATAGCTTGAGATACTTTTTTCTGTGAAACCCTTATTCAATCATGTCCTTACATACCTTGCAAGAAACTATTATGTGTTGGTATAAAAATGTCCCGTACTTGCATTTTACATGAACTATCAGCTTTGTTTTATGTTGCATTGTGTTCTTACTAATAAAAGCACACAATCTCAGAATGATCTGTAATGTAATACCCGCCAGACTTTGATATAGAACTCTGTTTTCTTTTTAGAGTTGCATTTTGCTGCAGGGAGGGAAATTTCAGCTTCCTCAGTTAAATCCACAGTTTGCAAAAGATAGAAAAAATATTTTGAAAAAAATTCTGCCAGTCACAAGACCTAGAACTACTTAGCTTCAACAGTCTGCCTTATCCTCTGCCTTCAGAGCTGCCGATGAAAGATTCCAGGACAGAGTGAAAAATGGTACTAAATTATATCAAGAATTTTTAAATGTATTATTTTTACTCTTACGGTGTATTTTGAAACTAATTATATTACCTACCACAGGAAGTGAAGAGTAAGAAAGTGAAAACTCTACTTATTTAAATGAATAGTAACAACCAAAATAGTCAATTAATGTAGTGGTCACTATGAACTCACAGCTTACATACAAAGACAAAAGAAGCTCATCAAAGACTTCTGATGAAATGTATCATAGAATAGAAAGGTGGATCTCCAAATCTGGTAATTTATTTTTAATTATTTGTATTTATTTAAAAGTATTTATACCATCTGTCATGTACATATATCCAGAATGTGTGTGATACTAAAAACTAAATGCCCAAAGGGCATAACTAATTGTCAAATGCCAAGACAAATGAAACATTTTCAACATCTTCTTAAACTGTAGCTAAGTCAGTGCCAATATACAAGAACATAAGAATTATGTTGGACCACGTATTCCATAGTTCTGATCACAGGGTCTCCAACCAGTTGCCTCAAGAACACCCTCCCATTCAGTGCCTCAGAAACTGATACACAGAGGCATACTGTATATACCCATTATAACTAGTACTCCTAGATACCTACAGTCCTCTCCTGCTCCTGCTGCCTGTATGCCCATCCCACACCATGTCAGAGGGTCCTTTGTTTCTCAGCAGAGACATATGGATGCAGAAGGCTATGCAGAAAGAAGGAGCAGGAAAACCCTGCTCCTCAAAAATTGTGCTTGACAAGATTTAATTAAACAGCGATTATACAATTTAGGACCAAGTTAGACATGATGGTATTGTCATGGATGTAATTAATCCGCAGATGAACTTTAAAACTCCCCCTCTATTTTTTCTAGGACCCTAACAAAAATTGCCACACAAAGTACAGCAATAGTTCAAAACTCAGAGATTTTGACAATCATAGTGATGGAATTCAACCATTTACTAATACACTGCAAATCAAGACCAGTGTCTATTGGCCAAGGCTATAAACTTTTCTATTAACACAGACAGTGAGCCGAGGCTATAACTGCTGGGCAATATTTAAATACTCTAAAGGCACTAGATCCTGTCTGATTTTGGAACCTAATCAGAGTCAGCCCTGTTTGGTACTAGGATGAGAGACCCTACACAAAATACCAGATGCTGTAGGCTATATTTCAGAGGAAGGAACTGGCAAAACCACCTCTCAGTATTCCTTGTCTAAGAAAACCTTATAAAATTCATGGAGTCTCTGTAAAGTCGACAGGTGACTTGAACGCACAAACACACACACACACACACACACACACACACAATCTCTGGAGAGAAAGGGAAAAAATGGCTGGATATCTCTGGTGCCTGGAGAGTTCTCCCTTCATTCCAAATTTGCAGAGCTGTGGCTTAGAGCACTGGATCACATCCAGAATGTAGTGAGACAAACACTTCATTTATAGCATGGCAACATCATATGTATTAATTACCATACCACATATCCCTATGATACTTTGCTTTGGAATATCTGCAGTAATCATTCTTGAAAGGAACCACTGAGGTTTTACGCAGAATGCCTCATAAGATACTTGAACAAATAAATTCAGTTACGCTTTTATCACACACAAAGCAGATTTTAAATGCACAGTCAGCGGATGATCACTCAGCTTTACTCTCAATGGAGAAAATTAACAGTTAATTAAATAGAACTATCATCTTTTGCTAATTTATTGTTATATGACTGTTTTATAAAACTTACTTCTCAAAAACATATTATGAAATGCAATTATAGAATGAAACCATTCAAAAAACCTTAGAACTCAAAAACTATTCATATCTCAAAGCTTGTTTAACAAAAGAAAGGTAAAAGGTTAGTTAGCCTAAGATTGATGAGGAGAAAAGACTAATTTTCCTATTAATGTATCAACATTCCATTAATTTCACAAACTTACAGCTTATATATTTATTTAAAATAAAGTTTCTGAAAGATAAATTCAGCTAGAATGCTGATCTTTATAAGTCTTCATAGTGAGCATATACCGTAAGAAACTTTAAGCCTGAATTCTTAAAGATGGCACCCATAGAATCAAGCAAGGCACATCTAACAGTATAATTCTGTGCTTGTGAGTTAAGTGAAACTTACTCTCTGCTGTATATTCTGGAGAAAGCAATATATAAAGGAAATAAAACATCTGTGGAAAAAGACAGCTATGTCATGCTGGTCATCATCCTATGTTTTCCTTCAGTTTTTATAGCAAAATGTAATCCTCAATCTATTTGCACTCATTAACCCTCTGCAGCAAGAACTTAAAGGATTTCAAGGGTATAAAATAGCCTTAAAATACATATCCAGAAGAATAAAAGTTATGTTCATTACTTACAGGTATCCACAATACTGGTGACTATCTTGGCAAGGATGAGGGAAGTAATAGACTACTCAAGGAGATATATAGGGAACCGCGAAGTGATTAAGATCTACAGGGAAGAGAACTGCCTAGGCTTGAAACCAGAAACCCTCTGCAAATGGGGGAAGAGAAAAGGCAGAACTACTTAACACCTTCTTTGCCTCAGTTTTTTCCCAGAAGGATACGAGCACTCAACCTGGAGGTTGGGGAGCAGGTGAGGAAGCAGGGGAAATGAGGCACATAATAGGTAGAGAGGTGGTACAGGAATACCTGGCCACACTGGATGAATTCAAGTCTCCAGGGCCAGATGAATTGCATCCCAGGATATTAAAAGAACTGGCAGAGGTCATTTCAGAACCACTTGCTATAATCTTTGAGAAATCTTGGAGAACAGGAGAAGTTCCAGCAGACTGGAAGAGGCCAAAAGTTGTCCCCATCTTCAAGAAGGGAAGAAAAGAGGACCCAAATAATTATCACCCAGTCAGCCTGACATCAGTACCCGGAAAAATCCTGGAGCAGATCATTAAGCAGTCAGTTTCTAATCACGTAGAAAGCAACACAGTAACCACGAGAAGTCAACATGTGTTTCTCAAAAATAAGTCATGCCAGACTAAACTTATCTCTTTTTACGATAGAGTTACTAGCTTGAAAGACGAAGGGAATGCTGTGGATGTAGCATATCTCGATTTCAGTAAGGCCTCTGAAAAAGTTCCCCACGACATTCTTGTAAAGAAGCTAGTAAAATGCGGGCTGGACAGGGCTACTGTTAGTTGGATTTGTAATTGGTTGACCAACTGAACCCAAAGGATGATCACGAATGGCTGCTTTTCATCCTGGAGAGAAGTGACTAGTGGGGTGCCACAGGGTTCTGTCCTGGACCCAGTGCTGTTCAATATTTTTATCAATGACTTGGATGAAGGAATAGAAGGCATGCTCATCAAATTTGCAGATGACACCAAATTGGGAGGGGCTACTAATACGCCAGAGGACAGGATCAAAATGCAAAATGACCTGGATAGACTGGAGAGCTGGGCCAAGGCTAACAAGATGAAATTCAACAGAGAGAAGCGTAAGGTCCTACACTTAGGTAGAAAAAATGGAATACAGAAATATAGGATGGGGGACAAGTGGCTGGATAGCAATACATGTGAAAGGGATCTAGGAGTCTTCATAGACCACAAGCTGAACATGAGTCAGCAGTGCGATGTGGCAGCCAAGAAAGCCAAAGCAATTCTCGGCTGCATCAACAGGAGTATGGTGTCTAGATCAAGGGAGGTACTGGTACCATCTACTCTGCTTTGGTTACACCACATCTTCAATACTGTGTCCAGTTCTGGGCACCCCAGTTCAAGAAGGACATGGTCAAGCTGGAGCAAGTCTAGAGGAGGGCGACCAAAATGGTGAGGGGCCTGGAAGCCATGCCCTATGAGGATAGACTTAGAGAGCTGGGTATGTTTAGTCTGCAGAAGAGAAGGTTAAGAGGAAACATGATAGCCATGTTTAAATATTTGAAGGGATGCCATGTAGAGGAGGGAGAGGGCTTGTTTTTCTGCTGCTCCAGAGACCAGGACAAGGAACAATGGATTCAAGCTGCAGGAAAGGAGATTTCACCTGAACCTCAGGAAGAACTTCCTGACAGTCAGGGCTGTCCGGCAGTGGAATATGCTGCCTCGGAGTGTAGTGGAGTCTCCTTCCTTGGAGGTTTTTAAGCAGAGGCTAGATGGCCATCTGTAGGGAGTGCTTTGAGGGTGTTCCTGCATGGCAAGGGGTTGGACTGGGTGGCCCGTGTGGTCTCTTCTAATTCTACATTTCTATGATTCTATGATTCTATATCCTGTGTAGCAGTGGTTCTCAACCTGTGGGTCCCCAGATGTTTGTGGACTTCAGCTCCCAGAAGCCCCAGCCACTATGGTCAATGCTCAGGGCTTCTGGGAGCTGAAGTCCACAGACATCTGGGGACCCACAGGTTGAGAACCACTGCTGTGTAGTTTTCCGAATCATATCACATAAACGGCAATGTTTTTCTTTGCAATCAAACCCCAAGCATAATATGGTCAGCTTAAGAAGGCTAGTATATATTAACTCTGCAATGTATTAGTGAGAACAGGGCTCTTTAGATGAAGGATAACCTCTTTTCTACAGAAAGAGTTTTGGAAGAGCTATTTAACAGCAAATGCATTTTTTAAATTATCTCTTCATAATTAAGACTTATTTCAGTTATTTCAGAAGTTCACCTTAAATGTTGTTAGGCAACTTCAAAGTTTGCCACTTAACAAATTTGTCCTACAATAAAATGTTTTTGCTGATGACCATATATTTTATACCCTTTAAGCACCCTCCATCTCAGAAGACAGTGTTTAATAAGATAAGATGCTGAATTATTGTTCCAGTCGTTCAGCCTTAAGCACTCATTGTTCCTGATTTAGCAGCACGCAAAGAAAAGACAGCATACACTTTGCCTCTGATTAATTTTGTATAGATTTACCTTTGCAAATTGTCTCTAGTGCCCCAGCACTTTTCTATGATGACATTTTGGAGGTCCAAATAAATGTAGAACCTAGAAGAGGTTCTTCAAAATGACAAAGTTCAATTTTTTAAAAATCCTGGCAAAAATAAACTCACTCCCATTTACCACTGAAAACTGGTCCTTCCAAAGTATCTATCTCTTCAGTCACTGATTTGCTAGGGATCTGTTAGTCAGAAATTGCCACACTCCAACCATTTTTTACAAAGAAACACTATAAGCTTCTTGGGATAAGGCTCCATGGTCTTGAACTACAACAGCATATTAAACTGCATGTCCATGACATTATGTTTGACTTTTCATTATTGGATTTCTCTATGAAAATTGGTGTTGGATGCAGCTTCATTCTCATTTCTTTCCAACATCTCAGACAGAGAAAAGTTTTCCTCAAGCTGCAGGACTAAAAAGCAGGGGGTAGAGGATGGCTGATATGATGACCTCTACTATACACTCCAGAAATCTGTGCATTAGTCATTAATGCTTTGTCTCTAGAGGACTGAAATCAGTCTCATATTGCTTGGACGGGATTAAAAGAATAAATTGCCGAGGAATTCATTAGTGATGACTCAAACACATATTATTATTATGGAAATTTTTTTGCTACAGGTCCTTCTATCTTTTTCTGCAGCCCAAGTAAAATTCATCTTAGAATCAGGGCCAAAAAAAATAAAATAAAGATATTGAAATGTATTCACATCAACAGAGCTATTGCCATGCAATATTATGTTCGAATAAGTCTACTGTTTAGTTCCATTCATTTACTTGAAGTTATTTCTAACATTTATTTCCAAGTGGGGGGTAGAGTGAAGTTTTTAAGATTTTATGACCTCTGCCAAAGTGAATGGGTAGTATTCAGTGGTGGCATTTAGTTGGCTCCACAGTAGGAGCCAGCAGAATCAAGAACTAGACAATCCTTCTGGCTCACTGGATGGTGAGGACCAGATCTGAAGGGCTGGGTATAAACTCACTTCTTCAAATGCAGAACGTACAGAATGTTACTCCATTTCCTCCCTGCTCAGCCACTTGCCCAAAATCCCTCCCTAAACTGCAAACTCCAGGATTCCATAGGATGTTGAAAGTGGAATAATGACAGTCTAGTGCAGTGGTTCTCAACTTGTGGGTCCCCAGATGTTCGTGCACTTCAGCTCCCAGAAGCCCCAGCCACTATGGTCAATGCTCAGGGCTTCTGGGAGCTGAAGTCCACGAACATCTGGGGACCCACAGGTTGAGAACCACTGGTCTAGTGGCAGTATTGTTTGTTCAAGTAGTGAAAAGAGAGTTCTAGAAAAAATATCTCTATGTACAACGGTGGGTCTTCCTTGCCAAAAGGGGAAGAGGACTTTCCCGAGAAATTTGTAGTTGCCTGGAGATAAATAGATGATAAATAGATAGATGACAGATGATTTACATAGCTTTAAAGTGGGTGATGAAGACACCAGCATTTTCAAAGATTTTCTCTATCTTGGCAGAATAATTAATTGAAATATAGGGTATTAAAGAAGACTAGGACTTGGGAGGACAGTTATGAAGGAACTAGATAAAAACCTCAAGTAAAAAGATACACAAATATCAGGATCATACATGCCACTGTGTTCCAATTAATTATATAAATAGTTGTGAAAGCTCAGTACTGAAGAAAGTAGACAGGAAGAAAATTAACTAATTTGAAACGGGGTGCTGAAGGAGAGTTCTATGGATACCACAACCCAACAAAAAGACAAATAAATGAATTTGTGAGTAAAGCAAACCTGAACTCTGACAACAAAACAAAAGGACTAAACTGAGAGCATCATATCTCAGACATATCTTAACACTAAATGATTCATTGTAAGTGATGCTAATGTGTATAAACATGAAAATCCAATAGGAAAAAAGGAAGATCAAGTTATAAATGCATTGAATCAATCAAGAAAGGCCTGGCCCTGAGCTTGGAAGACCTGAGTAGGGCTGTTGATGGGTATGGCTCTTGGTGGTTTCTAAATCATAGGGCCACCATAGGTCAAAGCTGTTGTTGCTGCTGCTGCTGTTGTTATGTGCCTTCAAGTCATTTCTCACTTATAGGGATCCTAAGGCAAACCTATGACAGGGTTTGCTTGGCAAAATTTGTTCAGAGCAGGTTCTGAGTCTGCCTTCCTCTGAAAGTGAGAGAGTGTGACCTGCCTAAGGTCACCTACTGAGCTTCCATGAAAGATTCAAACTGTGGTTTCCAGAGTCTAGTTCAACACTCGAACCACTACAACATGCTGGGTCTCAGAAGTCAAAGCTGACATGACGGAAAACAACTACAGCCCATGTGATATAGGCAATCATCCCTTTGATTTGTTACCAAACACAATCTGTTCATTTTACACATCTGTATACTGCTTGCCTGCCAAACGATGCCCTGGCAAAATACCAAAAATACAATGAAATAGTGCAATGTTAGGAAAAAAAGATTCATAACAAAGACTACTAAAATAGCAGATAAAACAGTTGAAAAACTTTAAACGCCAAAAGAAGAAAGAGAACTTTTTCTGTCACCAAAGTGAGTACTGGAGGAGAAAAAAATCTTTTTGGAACTAATTGATTTAAATTAACAGGCCAGAAGAAAGAGAAGCAGTGGGTATAACATCACTTCTACAAGTGTTGGGAGTCTAAATTAACTTAACACTAATGTTACACTGTCATCACCTGTGTAGCAAGCAGCTGTCTGAAATTTTATCTTTGAAAAATACTTTTCTGCGGTTTTGTGTTCACGGACAGATCCTACACAAGGCTTGCTTGACCTGGTTGTTTCATTTTATTTCATGCATCCTTTGTTAGTTTGGGACAAAGGTTTGCTGAAACATGCAGAACTACTCTGTGGTGCAGAGTGCTGTGGTCCCTACTCTCTCCATGTTATTTCTGCCTCTGTTATCAAATTTTCTCATAAAGAAACTACACCCAAGAACACATCTATTCTGTTAACTGAGATATATTGGTACTTTTAAAAAGCCTTCTCAGTGGTTGCTCTCAAGTTGTGGAACTTCCTTTCACAGGAGACCTGGTTGGTCCCCTCTCTGTTTTGTTTCTGCTGGCAGGCAAAGACCATTTTACTTGGGCAGGACTTTGTTTTATAACTTGGTGTAGCATACGGAGTTTTTAATGGAATATGTTGTGTTTGTATCTTAAGTTTTAAACTGTTTTCAACATTTTTAATTGTTTGTTTTTAATCTTTTGTATTAATAATTTAGCTGTACTTTGTTTTAATACTGTAAGCTGCCCTACAGTCTAAATACGCAAAAGGCTCCAGATCCCATCTGATCTTACAAACTAAGCAGGGTCAGCCCTGGTTAGTAGTTGGATGGGAATACCAGATGTTCTAGGGTATATTTCAGAGGATGGAATTGGCAAAACCATCTCTGAGTATTTCTTGCCTAAAAAAAACCCTATGAAATTCAGGGGGCCACCATTAGGTCGACACATGACTCGAAGGCACGTACACACACATAAACATAAACAAGCCATCCTAAATCCCATGCTAGGAGAAAGACAGGATTTAAATTTATTTATTTTAAAGTGCTTGTTGTGACCTGTTAAGCCCTATATGATTTGACAGCAGGATATTTTAAAGAAGATTTTCTCCCTTATGAGCCTGCCTGGGTTTTAAGATCCTTCAGAAAGGGTCTTCTGGCCAGTCGGTTACCCACCCAGTTTGGTGATGGCTTAAATACAGGGCTTTCTCAGTGGCTGCTCCCAGGCTTTCCAACTCAGTGAAAGGGACACTAGGCTAGACCTGCTCTGTTGTCTTCTAACAGCAATAAAAACCCTTTTTATTCAGAAAGTCATCTGACATCTATATAAGGTTGTAGCTCAACTACTGTTTCTTCTTCCTTGATGTGTTTTCACTATATTTTAACCATATTTGTCTGAATATAACATTACCTTTCTGTACTGGTGGGACTGCATGCTCCTGTGAGGCGAGAAGCTATGGTGATCGTAGCAGTGTTGTTCGTAGAGTCTCCCATGTCAGACAGACTCTTGCTAAGAAGCCGGTCTGTGTGTGCCGAACATGGGGGGTGACACCGGCAGAGGCATTTCACAGAGACAATGGCAGGGGCATTTTAGCTAACTCTTGTAGCACCACGCAGAAGGAAGAACCTATAGATGCTTCCAAATGTCTTTTATCATGAAAACCTTATGATGAGACAATCTAAAATGAAACAAGAAACAGTACTGGAAGATGAGACTCTCAAGTCGGAAGAGGCTCAACCAGCTACTGAAGAAGAGCAGAGGACAAGGACAAGTAGCACTGTGGCGAATGACACAATCTGATTCAGGAAAAAGGACATTTAATGTAAAGACATATAACTGAACACTAAAGTTAGGATTGTCCATGCTACTGTATTTCCAGTTTCTATGTATGGTGTGGGAACGTGAAGAAAGCTGACAGGAAGAAAACTCATTTGAAATGAGGTGCTGAAGAAAAGTTCTACATATACCATAGACTGCCAAAAAAATACCATAAATGAAACCTAGAGCAAATCAAGCCTGATCTCTCCCTATAGAAGCCAAGAAGATGAAGCAGAAACTGTCATACTTTGGAAATATCATGAGAAGACACGACTCGCCAGGAAAGACAATAATCCTTGTTAAGGTAGAAGGCAGTACTAGGAAGACTGCATTACAGACGGATAGACTTAATCAAGAAAGCCACAAGCCTTAATCTGCAAGAGCTAGGCAAGGCTGCTGCTGACAGGGTGACTTGGAGGTCTCATTCACAGGGTTGCTGTAAGTCGACGTCAGCTTGAAGGGAGTTAACAACAGACGTTGCAAAATAAGAAATGGACAGCTACAGGTGCCATGACTTTGCAGGACCTGGGCAAGGCTGTTGAAAACAGTGTTTTGAAGGTTTCACATTCATAGCATTGCAATACGTTGAAGCTGACTTGGTGGCAATTAACAAGTGTTTTTGTATTTATTTGTATTTTGATGTTATTAACATCCCTGAGTGCCATTTTTTTTTTTTTTGCAGCAAGACAAGATATAAATTCAGCAAATAAATAACAAGTAAAATCCATATACATCAACTTACACTAGCATAAAACAAGCATACACAGGAGCACTGTCTAAGAGAAGATACACTATGTCTTTCAATGGGATAAGCATTCTGATTTCAAAGTAGGTATTTAAATATGCATTCCCATCCATGTTTTTCTCCCACTAGGGACACATTAATAGCGTAACACAGAGGTGTTAATATCCTAGCAAGATATGGATAAGGGTCTAGATTTAGTTTTTGTATCACATGATTTTGTGTTTTAACAGTGGGAAAGCCATGTAAGATTTTTACCCCATTGACTAATTTAAAAAATGGACAACTTATTGAACATTTTGGATTACACCTGATATGCTGGCATTGAATATATAAATTCAAGCACAGTTATGAGAGTTACATATTTACAATTTTAGAAGATAAAATATCAAACATGCAAGATTCTAAGGAATCTAGAATCTCAAGAAAAGCACCCTGGAAAATTTGAGATGTTTATAATCCACAATTTGACTCCCCCGCCCAAAAAAAGCCAGTATCTTAGAGACCTCTTGAGGGTAGTTCACCTAAACTCTCTGCTAAATAACATTTATTCTGAGGAAAATCATATTGAATAAGCTTTTCGAATCCATTTACACACACGCGCGCAAATATAGTATCAACAAATACTAAACTGATTTCAAAAGGGACAGCTAAAACTAAAATATATCATTTGATTCTACTGTATGAAATACAGTATTGCCTTAGCAACATCAAAGGAGATCAGTGTTCAGAGACATTTGGATTCCAGATGGCAAAGACTTCACTACACCCCTTTTTTTATTGTCTCTAGCAAGTCTAGTCAGTGGAATAGTCAGTGAAGCTGAAAGAGGTGAAATAATAAAATGAGCTACCCACATGGAGAAAATAAAAGAAATGTAAAGTTAATAACCCAAAGATCAGTGTGCAATGAACATTCAATGTATTTTGTCAAGATTCTTGAACTCCCTGCTGTCATAACTCAATTGAAGCCCAAGTGTTTATACAAATATTAAAATGAATAGTTTTGGACATTAGGGAAATCCACTCAGGATGTTACGAAAAATAAATTGCTTTACTTTGATAAAGAAAAAGAGCAAGAGCAGGAAATTTGCTCAGTGTGCCCAGATTTTTTAAAACGTTGGCATCAATAATTAAATTACCTGTGACAGACAAGTCTGTATGGGTCCAGTACAAGACCAACGAATCAGATTATTTCGGAAGCTTCAGAAAAGGACATTCATATCCAAACATTTAAAATTCTTAGGAGTCCATCAGATTGTTTATAGTGTTCAAAGTTTAAACATCTAGACAACTTAAAAAACAAAAGTTGTAGTCTCTCTTACCTACAATTTATTGATACAGGTAACCTAGTGATGGATGCCTGAGAAATGCATGGGAACTGAAACAGAGATTACTATATACATAAAGTTCAATATACATTCCAATCCTCAAGAAAGGAAGCACCAGGGATTGCAGTAATCACAGGCCCACTCCATTAATCTCCATGCAAGCAAAGCAATACCAGAATTCTACAGCAAAGAATTTTACCATATAAGATGCAAGAAAAGCCAGATTTCAAAGCTGGGTTCAGGAAAGAAACAGCCATTAGGGATCACAATGCAAACATAAGTTGGATAATGGAGTGTACCAAAGAATTTCAACAGAAAGTCAACCTGCACTTTATAGATTATAGCAAAGCATTTGATTGTGTGGACCAGTGGTTCCCAGCCTTTTTTCACTTGCATACTCACTGGCAGTCCATTTCCATAAATTGTACCCTTCATATTAGTAGTTCATAGGGTACAATGTGTACCCTACGGGTACCGCATTGTACCCTTCATGTTAGCAAAATGTTATGTTCTACCTATGAATAAACAGCCCAATAATGGAATTAAAAAGTGAGAGGTGGGAGGAAAGTGACAGTTGAACCTGTGGGGAGCACACCACCAAGCATGTACAGTGCAGTGGCATGTTCACAACACATCATTTGCGGGGGACTCTCCACCATTGATCAGAACAACAAAGCAAGGGAATGGGGATTTTCTTGAGAATAAATAATGAAGGAAACCTGTTCCACCACTTGTCATGACATTCAAATACCATATTTGCCAGCATATAAGATGCACTTTTTTCTCCCCAAAATACCCCTTAAAAATGAGTTGTGTCTTATATGCCGGGTGCTCATTGGAAGCCCTCCTTTCACCCCCTCCCCTTCTGAGGCTAAATGTATACAAAAAGAGAAGAGGTAAAAGGAGGACTCCCATGAGGCTCCGACCCCAGCCCCTTGGATGGTCTTTTCTGGGCATTTTTTTAATGCCTAGAAAAGGCAGCCGAGGGTCTGGGCAGCCTAGCACTGGCTCCAGCTCCACCCCCCGCCCCTCGGCTGGCCTTTTCTGGGCATTTTTTTAAAGCCTAGAAAAGGTAGCCAAGGGTCTGGGCAGCCCAGCACTGGCTCCACTCCGAGCCCCTCGCCTGGTCTTTTCTGGGCAGTTTTTTAAAGCCCAGAAGAGCCAGCCGAGGGTCTCAGGGGCTTTCCCAAACCTCCCCCTCTATGCATTTTGCTTTTGTTGGGAGAACTCCTGTGGAGGCAAAATGGAAGGGAACTGGGAATAGGGAGGCCTCGCTGCTGTACTAAAAAAAGTTTTTCTCAAAAATAACTGTCAAAAATGGGGTGCGTCTTATATGCCAGCAAATGCGACAATTTCATAACTTTTGACTTGCATCTTGTCCTACACTGATGATATATGTGCTTTTTTCTGCCATTATTCAATTTTTTTCACATAACCCTAAATGTCCTGGTTTGTACCCCTGAGGAGATATGTAACCCAGGTTACAAATCATAGGTGTAGATTATGAAAAGCTATGGACAGCTCTTAAAGAAAAGGGTGTGCCACAACATTTGACTCTCCTAATGTATAATCTGTACTCAAGACAAGAGGCTACCATCAGGATATGGGGACATGGAATGGTTTTCAATTGACAGTGACTCCGGCAAAGCTGCACTTTATCACTCTATCTGTTTAACCTGTATGCTGAATATATCATACAGAAAGTAGGATTACACTTGAAGGAAGGAGGTTTGAAAACTGGAGGAATATCAACAATTTAAGATACGCAGTTGACACCATAGTATTAGCAAAAAATAGCAAAGACCTGGAACGACTACGGAAGAAAGTCAAGGAAGAAAGTGCAAAGGCAGGTTTAACCTGAACGTTAAGGAAACAAAAATGATGACCACAGATGATTTAATTAACTTTAAAGTAGACAATGAAGATACTGAAACGGATTGAGATTTTCCATACCTTCGCTCAGTCATTAATGGAGACTGCAGCCAAAAAAATGAAAGATTAGGACTTGGAAGGGCAGCTTATGAAGGAACTATACAAGTTCCTGAAGTATCAAGATACATAATTGAATACTAAAACTACAATGGTCCATACCATCATATTTCCAGTTCCTATGCAGGCATAGGAAAGCTGGACAGTAAAAACTGTTGACAGGAAGAAAATCAATGTAGTGCTGGAGAAGAGTTCTACGGATACTGTGGACTGCTAAAAAGACAAATAAATGGGTCCTAGAGCAACTAAGCCTGAACTCTCCCTAGGAGCCTAGATGACTGAACTGAGACTGTCATACTTTGGACATACCATAAGGAGGCATGACTCACTAGAAAACTTTGGTAAGGTAGAAGGCAGTAAGAAAGGAGGAAGACCTTATTATAAATGGATGGACTCAATCAAGTAAGCCAGGACCCTGAATATGCAAGATAATGATACAGTGACCTGGAGATCTTCTCATCATAGGGCTGCCATAAGTTGAAGTCAACTTGACAGTAGTTAACAACAATATACAAGGCCCACTGGGAATCTATATGACTTAAGCAACCTCTGAAGACTACCTCAGCCTCAAAATGGGGGTATCTCTAAACTTAACACACAACTTTTATTTGAAAAAAGGGTGGGGAGTGTAGCTCTCCAGAAGTTGTAGCCTTCCAAAGGTAGTTTGACTGTGATTCTCACAAGCCCTATGTGGCAAAGACAATAGTAAGGAATGCTAGGAGTTGCAATCTAACAACATTCAGAAGGCCACATGTTGTTCACCCCTGATTTTAAGAATACATTTGTAAACTGAGTTTTATATTTAAATCTCCCAACGCACTTTCCAGCATATAAATTCATAATATATAAACAAACAACATAAAATACCATAAAATTAACAAATAAACACCAGAAGTGACATTAATAAGCAACATTTATACTAATAAAAGCAGAAAAATTCTGTCTTGAGCAGCATAATAAATACAATAAACTTCTTATTCAAAACAGCGGTTTTAAACAATGTTATTTTTAGCCTCTACTTAAAGACCTGCTATGATACCGTATGTTTTTCCAACTCAGTACCACAGGCAAGGAGCTACTCCCCAGGAAACCCCATGTTCCATGCACACCAGCTTAACTGTTCTTACAAGCTGATACACAAGAAGGGCCTCTGAGACTGATCTTGAATGGAGGCAAGCTGATTCAGGAAAAAGGCAGTTTTTCATGTAATCTAGTTCAAATGCTCTAAGACTTTAAAACATCTTAAACTGAGTCTGTAAATAGATGGAGAAAGAGTGAAACTGATACAACATACGTGTTACACAACTGTATTGCCCGGCCTCCATCAATACTTGAGCGGCCACATTTTGCACCAGGTAGTTTCCAAGAGAGTTAGCATGGCGTAGTGGTTTGAGCATTGGATTATGATTCAGGAGACCTAGGTTCAAATCCCCACTCAACCATGGAAACCCATTGAGTGACTTTGGACAAGTCACCGCCTCTCAGGCTCAGAGCAAGGCAAACCCCCTCTAAACAAATCTTCCCAAGAAACCCCATGATAGGTTTGTCTTAGGATCATCGTAAGTCAGAAAAAACTTGAAGGCATACAACACAAACAACAACTCCAACACCAACATCAAAGTTTCTAAACTGCAACAGTCCAGCCCAGATGTCACTTTGGTACAGATAGAGATCCACTCCAGACGCTGTGAGAGTTGGTGTAAGAGCCAACTGATGGGTTGCTACCATCACCTGAGCTTCTGGTATTAGCACAGAGTGCAAGAAATCTCCAAGATGAATACTTAGTCCTTTGGAGGAGGAACAAGTACTCATCTTGAGAGACTTCTTGGACTTCTAAAACTGTCTGCAAACCCTCACCCAAGACAATCTGAACCAAAATACTTTGTGTGGGCTAAGCATCTACTTGCTTGCCCACACCTACACCACACACCAACAATA
Source organism: Iguana delicatissima (assembly GCA_948472985.1). Classification (NCBI taxonomy): domain Eukaryota; kingdom Metazoa; phylum Chordata; class Lepidosauria; order Squamata; family Iguanidae; genus Iguana; species Iguana delicatissima. Next base: position 62,203 of record CAOKZL010000992.1, on the reverse strand, counting down.
CCTCCTGTGATAATGGGGCTTCCCATTATCTAGGCTTATCAAAGGGAGATACTTCCCTCTTCAGGTAAACCAAGGGTTAATGAGGTGTTAGGATTACATCAAGGGTCACAGGGTGACCAACCAAAAGGAAAGGGTCAGCATCACAGGTCACAAGGTGAGAATTGACCAACCAAAAGGAAAAGAGGTGGGCATCTTGGAGAGGCTTCCAGATCCTTCCAAGGAGGAAAATATAAAACTTCTGAGAGGCCATGTGGCCAGAGAGAGAGAGACACAGAGACAGAGAGAAAGAGAGGAGAGCTGGGCCAGTCGAGCTGGCAGGCATGCCGTGTCTCCTGGACCCCCCCCTTCTCCTTTAGACCATCTACGCCTATAACCTAATTGTGAGTAACTAGAAATAAGTAGTTAGTTGCGTTAGGGATGTTGTTATTTTGGGAATTGGCTGATTTTAAGAATGTATCTGTGCTGTTATATCTGTTTTGTAAATTCTTGTAACTAAGTGTACCTGGGAAAGGGGAGTCTCCCAAGTGTATATTGTTTATTTGCATGCCTTGATTAAAACACTTCTATAAACCTCCGTTTCTCTCCATTTCCACGCCAGGTTTGGCACACGCTACATAGGACCTCTCTCACTCAGGGAAGGAGGGAGGTGGAAGATCCTTACACTTAGAGATTGGGCAGGGTCCCTCCTGTTCTGTCCAAATATTCATAGTTCGGGGGGGGGGTGGCAGCATACCTGATAGAGCTGGGGAGTTTGCCAGTCGTTCCAAGCGTGGGAATCAGCTTTGGGAGGCTGGCAAGAACCCCAGTAAAACGCTGGGAGGGAATTTCCAGTCTTGCATGGTGGTAGTCAACTTAAGAGACTGAAAATAAACCTACAGTGTCACACCTCCAGGCAACAGCTGGCACAAGTAAATGGAAATGGGAGATAAAGCAGATGAAGGGCTTAGTTCTCCTCATTCACATCTCCCTTTTATTCTAACACACACACACACACACCATTCTATATATAAGTGGGCCAGACTTCACTTTAAACAAATGGGTCACTCAATGTAACACGAACTTTGAGGCAGAAAGTCATTAACTGTAGGGTGTGATGCTCACTTTCAGTGCCAGCTTCCATCTTAAACTAACTGCTCAGGAACTATAGTTACCCTATGTCTGTGGGGATAAGAAACAGCAATAGCACAAAAGTAAAATAAAATACTAAACTGAAAATCTATTGATAGCAACAAAGCATTGTTATTTGCAGCTGAGCTGCTATTCTATTACATTTAAGAGGCAGGATTTTGTTAACATGGCTTAAAAATAGTAACACATAGGGGAATAAACCTCCCAATTAGCAGCATTTGCCACAAGCACCTTTCTCAGAATAAATTTTATGTGTAAAACTGAGATAGTTACTATAGCAACTAAAGACAATTTCAAGCCACTATTAATGAGAAATGTGTTATCTGTCAGAAAAGAAACCAGATGCTGTTGGTAGCCTGACACTATTTAAAGAAGTTGTTACTTTCCCATTTCTTTTACTCAAAGAAGCAGAGGGGAAAAAAAGAGCTACAAGAGTGCTTAACATTTTTTGTTGTTATTTCACATTTTGTCTAAAAAGGCTCCATGTTAAATCTTTGTGTTCTGAACAAAAGGTGAGATATATGAAGACTCTATCATACTTTACGTTTATTTCAAGTTTTACATTTATTTCAGATTTATTTTGCAAAACCTTAGCACTTATGCTAATGCAAAGCTACTAACAGTAACACTTTCGCAAGCCTCTTTTTTTGCAATGCAACATAAAATTCACTAGACTTGAGCCTCTAGAGAACTCTAACCTCACTGAGGCAAATGCATCTTAATATCCACGGATCCAGCCCGTGCTCCTTCCTTCTTGCAAGCCAGCAAAAAATATATTTAACAATTTCTCCTTTCATTTGAACTGAGAAATTACCTTTGGAACAAGCCAGAGTACTAATTTTCAAACCACAGTTCAGTATCAGCTTTTTCTAAAACTGTTAACAATCAGTTTTTTAGTCCAGATAAAACAGAAAGCTATAATTAACTCTCTGGTTTGTTTGCTACCTCATATAGAGATGTTCATGCATGTCAGGTTACCAAACCAAACCATGATTGCCCAAATTCTTTCACGGGCTAAAATCTAAAGTTTTAGATTTTAAAGTTTTTAAAGTTTTAGATTTTATAAGCTATGTAGAAAATTCTAAGAGTAAGCTTCTAAGATCTAAACGGACACTTGTTTGCTACCCCTGCTCTTATACTAGCTCTGCCTTTTATTCAAAGCGTGATGAATCCACACACTGGTAAAGAGTTCACACATATTGTTCACACGTCCAACACTTGTTTCAAACACCTTTATGCATCTTGGCCAACATTTCTGGCGTCATCATCGATACCTAATCTTGTAAAAAATTTGATTCCTTCTGACACCATTTTTCCCATTGTTCCAACATTCTGTTATGCTTCACATTTTAAGCCCATTTTGCCATAAATCTTTCACCATTTCTTCCATCTTCAATTTTAACACAAATTTGTAGACTTTCTCAAATGTTGATAATCTGCACAAAGTTGTTTCTCAAAATCAGTCTTCATCGCCTCACAATCATACTTTTTTTTAAGCTGTCACATATTTTTCCGTTATTTGTCCATATAAAAAAACCACCGAAATCCAAAGCCTTCCTGTGTTAACTTTTCATTTGGTTTGATTCTATGTTGATCTGGTTTGATTTCGAGTAGTTCTTTGTTGCCGTGATGGATATGCCTGAACCCAGGGTCTACAATTTAATATAAACTGGCTATTAAAAATATACCCCTCCATTTGCTTGAGAGGCCCCCGGATGAGCACGCACACGGGCACGGCTGAACAGCTGAAAAATACAAGAAAAATCCTGGTCAGGCCAGTAACTTTCTGTCATGCAGCTTCAGGAGACCTCCAGGCAAGTACACATCAAAATTCAATCAAGTATGCACCAAGCACACAAAAGATTCTCAGTCCCGAACAGTCAGCTTGACAGGATTAGCGCTTCTGACTACACAACTGTCAAGCGCTCCCTATTTGCATACTGTCTTTGCTATTGACAACCCAGACGAAAACTCATCAAGTCAAGCACTGACCTTTCAGAGGCTTTGTTTCCACTTGAGAATCTATTGTTCTCCCCAGGACAGGGTTAGCCTCCAGGTACATTTTCTCCTATAAAAACCCCTGAATTTGAGCGCTTCCTTGGATTGCTCTCAGCTTCCTCCCCGTCCTGCTGCCGCTCTGCTGGCCAAAGCCTTCCCCTCATCCTCCACGTGCTCCTGACTCTCTGGCTCTATTTCGGCTTCCCGGACTACAGGATCAGGTGTAGTATTCCCCCGATATCCTCCTTTAAATCCTCTATCAATTTTCCTCCCTTTATCTTTCTTAGGTCTGTGTGAGTGGGTGTGTAAGTGCGCAGTGACTGAGGTTTTAAATAAAGAAAATAATTATAAACTTATTTTGTCCGGGTCTTGACTCGTCCTGACCCCGTAAAAGCTGGGTACAAGGTCTCGCTTGGTTACCCTACCTCTCTGGTGTGCTGGGTGCATGCTTGGTGTAACTTAGAAATCCCCTTAAAATCGGAGTCAGACTAGGTGTCCTTTGAGGGATCCCATGGAACTCGGGCAGTGACCGGGACCCCCAGAAAATCCGGCAACCTATCTGGTGACCAGAACCCCTGGAAATCCTGGCAGTGACCGGGACCCCTGGAAACTCTGGCAGTGATCAGGACCCCCCAGAAACTCTGGTAGTGACCAGGATGTTGGGGGAATGATGGGAGTTTCAATCCCCACGGAGACACAGCGAAAAATAGGTTCTCAGCAAACCGACAGCAGCGACCCTGTTCCCAAGAAGGATACTCATACGGAAAAGCTTTCTTCCAAACAGGAGGCACTTTATCTTAGCTTCAAGGTTTCAATATTTACATGAACACAATACAGACTGACAAAAGCTTATGCCAGGCGCCAGGCTTGGTCAACCACAAAATGAACTGAACATTGCTGCCTTATATACATATTTACAACCAATGAGCTACAGGGGTCTGCACACCACCCTGTACCTTTTTGCACAACGCTCCAGTATCTCATGCAATCACTTGAGATACACACAGCTGGAGGATGATGAAACGCCTTGCAGTGGTCTGGGCATTTTCCCAGGGTTCCATGCTTTGAATCCCTGCCACGGGACCTCCGGAAACTCAACTAATTCGGTGACAGGGACCTCCCTGAACTCAAAACAACTAATTCGGTGACTGGGACCCCCAGGACCCCCAGAAACTTAGGGTAATATCTTGGTAAGTCAACCATTTTTCTTTCCTACAGAAAGCTTCCTGAGATGATACCCACAATGGCATTTTTGGACATAACCTTAGTTTATATCTGTTCCATATTCTCAGTAAGGCCTTTCCAACACAGTGATTATTAAAAGCTACATTCTCTTTGCTTTTATCATACCATAAATATCTATGCCAACCAAATTTCAGCTCATGCCCTTCCAAGTCAAATAAACTTGTTTGTTAACATAATTCAATCTTTGAGAAGTCAAACAATATGCAACAAAATATAACGTCAAATCTGGCAATATATGTCCTCTCCACTTGGCATCCTGAAATATATTGTACTTGACACTGGGCCTCTTTCTTTGCTAAACTTTGGTAAGTCACACTGAATTATTTAAACGCAGAGTCATTTGTCAAAATTAAAAAAAAATGATCTGAAATGGATACAACTTTCTTGGCAAAATATCACTAAAATTAAAACAATTGATGATAGTTTTAAGTTTCTCCCACTTTTGTAAGCCTTTCTCAGTCTCATTCCATGTTTTGATATAATCATTCTTGAACAACATAATTCATATTTGTCAAGATAATGCCCAAATATTTCACTTTTCTTCCATTTTGAAATAAGATTTTTTTAAAAAAAAATCTTGTTTTTTCTCATTTTTTTAGTCAACATCGTTTTTAATTATTATGCCTGATTTCTCTATTCAAAATTTCTAAAGCCAAAATAGAAAGTAAGGATGAGATTGGTGAGTGCCTTTTTGAATCTCACGTAGCTACTTAGCTCACCATGAATGAAAATGTGTGCAGCTTGATTGTTGCAGTTTGCCTTTATTCAAGTAAAATATTTTCCCCGAAATCTCCTTTTTTTCCAAAAAGGAAATCAAATTATCAAAAGCTAATTCCACCCAGTGGAATATGAGGACAGCCTGCTTCATGTTGTGATTTTCAGAATATTCTAAAATGTCTAAAGCAAATCTTGTATTATCCTGCAGATGTCTTTTAGGCAAAACCCCAACGTGATCTGTGTGAATAAAATCTTGCAAAACCCTTTTCAGACTTCTGCCAAACTTGCTGTAAAAATCTTCTAATTGTTCAATAAGAAATAGTTGTTCAACAAAAAAATTCTTTGTCAAGGTCAAGCCATGTCCTGTTTTGGAAGAATAATCACTTCTAGACACTGGAGTTCTTTTTGTCTATAAAATAGAGTTCATTAACTTTTGTAGGGGTAAATATAACTGCAGCTGACCAACCATCTGGTCCCAAGCTTTGTGCAGCTTAATTTTCTTGATACTCTTGAGAATTTTATCTGATGTTATTGGTGCACTGATCATCTGTTCTGGGGAGTCTAAAATCTCAGGTAAAGCTCGTTTGTCAAAATATTCCTCAATCTTCTACTAACATATTGTTTCTTCTACAACTTTTCTATAAAATTGATAAAATTCTTTTCCAATATTAGTTCCATCACACATAATGTCTTTTCCTTTGTATCTTTAACATAACTTTCTTCTCTCTGCCTTTTTTCAATTTATAGGCCAACCATCTTTATTGGTAATTCAAAATCTTTCTGCTTCATAAAACATATTTTTTTCTTGATTTCACCTAGCCTGTCTTACTTGATTATCTCCAGTGATCAAGAAGGGGGTACAAACTGCTACCATTACCATCTGATAATTTTTTACTGGGCTTGATTGATGCCTGAAACTGCATTCATTGATTGATTGATTGATTGATTGATTGCATGAAACTGCAAGCTGTAACATTTCAACAACAGTGGAGCTACTTAATTTTAAAAATCACATTTATTGCTAATATATCTGATTGGTTATCAAGCTGCAGCCATCTTACTTGGAAGTAGGACATATTTCCTCTCATATTTAGGCAGACAAACTGAAGAAAACAAAGGTGCCCATTCCCTTTCTCCAAAATCACAAGTAGAGCAGACTGTACCCATCATCCCCAGGACATAGAATACAAATGTACCCTAGCCTTGAAGAATCTATAATAGTCAGTCAAAACTATTTAATTTAGCAGAGTTCATTATTTTTAGAAAGGTATAACCACTGTAAAGTGCAAATATCTGTCAAAATTTTCCATAATGAGATCATTCCTCTGCCTAGCCATCAGCTAATACTTTTCATGAGGTACACAGACATATTGATGCCATAAAGGTTGCTGGAAATGATAAATTAATATTATCCTCCCACTTGCTTTGGTGGCTGACATACATTTCAATTTGGAGAAAATGAAAAAGAAAATCTCTAGTTATGCAGAAGGGAGAATAAGTCATTTGAAAAGAATACAGATAACCTAGCAAGCTGTGCACATCACAGTGTAGAGCTATAAATTTCCCTCAAGCAAACAACAATCCAATACCATCCACTTGCTCTCTCTGATGTCCAGTGACAGATTATACAAATCTTAGCAGATTTCCAACAGATAGCTCAACCTTACCCGGCCAAAGAAAAGAACATTTGCAGCGTTATTTTAAGAGAAGTGCAGAAAGGTACATGTCTGGTGGTATGCTTCACACATTTTTTAACTGTCCAAATGCTTGTTTTAATGTGATAAGCAAAACAGACAAGCCAACCTCTTTCCCATAAACCTTTATCTCAGTTTCATAAATCTTTAAATGTCCCATCCCAGGGAGGATTAAACAGAGTAGGAAAAAGTATGACTTTTATCCTCTACCGTTGCCCAGTATTTCTGCCCCATCCTAGCATGATGCCTTACCAAATGTGCAAGGAACAGCAAAACGGAGAAAAAGGGGAGGAGCAGGTAAGCCTATCTCACCAGCTACGTTCAGCTTGTCAAAAAAAAGTGTAGATTGGCAAGACTGACCATCAAAATGGAAATTGAAAGGGTGGAAGCTGGTGGGGGAAAAAACTCATCCCTGAATAAATTCAAGAAGTCTTCATGCGATCTGCAGAAAGTTCAAATTGTTTTTGTTTACTTATGCAAGGCTGACCTGACCTGGCTGTTTCATTTCACACATGCATATTGTTAGTTTTGAATAAAATGTTTGTTGAAACCTTCTTTTTGTAGTGTCGGAATCGGTTCCTATTCCATGCTTTCGATGTTACTTCTGCTTCTGATACCAAATTTTCTGTAACGGAAACTGAGGTACCTGTCACACAACCAAATGTATATAGAATCATAGAATCATAGAAATTTAGAGTTGGAAGAGACCACACGGGCCATCCAGTCCAACCCCTGCCATGCAGGAACACCCTCAAAGCACTCCCGACAGATGGCCATCCAGCCTCTGCTTAAAAACCTCCAAGGAAGGAGACTCCACTAAAGGTAATCAGAAAAAAACCAAAAATGTAAGCTATCTTATTGCCTGATTATAGCTCCTAAAACTTCAAGATCACTTTCAACCATTGCTGTTTTTCTCAGTTTGTACTAAGTTGTTATTTTCAGGAAAGCTCCCCAGTAAGTGGGCTTCATAAAACCATGCTGAAGGCTAACAGGTTTATTCTGCTCCTACAAATACAAGGGTACTCTGCTCACTATAGAAGAAATTTCAAATCCATATTATGGTAATATTTATTTTAGGCCAACCAAAAACATACAACAATCACGGTCCACATATTCCCTTCAGATTCTATCTGAATAAGAGTATACAGACTAACAATTTATGTTGCTTAGGCACCCCCCACTGGCAGTAAATTGCATGTTTTAGGTAATTTTGGATCACAGCCACCATGGGCATCGCAAGCAGAATCAGCACCCTAAGCAGAGTTTTCCCAGCCATCCTTAAATGCCAGCATAGCCAGTATCGAGAAAGATGACCTTTCAAATACAGGCATATCTCAGTTAGTAAAGCAGATACGGTCCCTGGCTTTACTTCTGCAACAGAACATTTGGTACCAGAGGCAGAAATAACATGGAAAGAATAGTGACAGGTTCCTACATCACAAAAACAAGAACAGTTCAAGTTTCAGCAAACTTTTTATTCAAAATTAGCATTATGCATATGTGAAAAGAAACAACAAGCCTTGCATAAGTAACCAAAGCCATTTTGAAGCCTCTAGAAACCATCTGAAAACTTCTTCCCAAATGCATCTGGGAATGATTTTTTTTCTTTCAACAGCTTCCGCTTTTCCTATGATTTCCATTTGGTGGCAAAACATAAATCTATGCTTTTTTCAACCTACCAGGGTAGCTGGTGAAACAAACTAATCTCCTTTCCCCTTTTCTATCTGTTTTGCTCTTCATACGTGTGCAATAAGCAATTCTAGAGGCAGCTGTTTACCATGCCTGTTATACATAAGCATACACAGCTACAGTAAGGCCCCCTAGAATAGAATTCCATTATTTCCCAGATCAAGCTTTATTGCATTGTTTACTGTAGCACGCCGCAGCACCCTGCCACTGAAGGTCTATCTCCAGCCCTCCTTCCAAATGCCGATGCTGGGGGGGGCTCTTCTAACTCCCACCTTCCCTAGTGTGCCAGAAACCAACATTATATTTGTTCCCATTGGGTACAACTGTGTATTTCCTAGAAACTCTCCATCGAGCAGCAGCCAATGGCTCAGCGACCAGCGCTGTGCCAGGCATCACTACCTTGAGCAGCACTGCAATAGCTCACTGAGGAGATAGCAGATGTGAAAGGATGAGGCTTTTTCTTTCTTTCTCTCAGAACCTGACACAGCCACAACCACTTTAGAGTGCTCATATAGTATTGTAATTGATAGTCCACTTCTGGTGAGGAACAAGCCATCCGTACCTTTTTTGCTTCTGGAGCTGCTACTCATTTCCTCTGCCCATAAATCTGGGACTCAGACCTTCTTGTGATTAAGTCTCAACTCTGCATGGTTTCTCTATACCAGTGGTTCTCAACCTGTGGGTCCCCAGATGTTTGTGGACTTCAGCTCCCAGAAGCCCCAGCCGCTATGGTCAATGCTCAGGGCTTCTGGGAGCTGAAGTCCAAAAAAATCTGGGGACCCACAGGTTGAGAACCACTGCTCTATACCCAATAGTGTGTGTGTCACAGATGCTTTCTCAGGTTAACAGTTGCCAGGATGTTCTCTAGCTTCTACCAAGGCAGCTAACCAAAGAAGGATACTAGATGTTTAGTACAGATGGAAAACTACTGAGGCACAGAACCTCTGATTACAGTTAATTCTAACAACCAGGTTAAGGACTATTAGAAATGGCTGTTGCTGCTTCATACACTGTACTAGGAATCAGAGAGTCTATCCAAAATTAACCTTCATCTCACCATCAATACTTTTTAATGCTTGCCTAAAGAATACCTCTTTTTCACAGATGAAATTAAGTAAAAGGCAAACACAAGCAACAATCTGTATATAATTTATTCCAGAACCTTTTTGGCTATGTGATAGAGAGGACAGCTTTGGGAGCTGAGTTAAGCTTACTTTGCTGCACCATTCTTCCTGGAAGTCCTGCTTATCAATCTGTCTGTCCTATCCTCAAACCAGTAGTGAAATCTGTTTTAATAATAGTGTGAACCTTTTCTTTCAAGCCCTATATTTTGAAGGAAAATTTGCTCTACATCTGCATGACACCTTTTCAGTTATTTGACAATGGCTATTGTATCAGCTCTTCATCATCTGTTCTAACTTCTGTAGGGTAAATACAACCAACTCCTTCAAATTTTCCTCATAAGATTTCTTCCCAGAACCCTCAACATCTTTCTGAACCTCCTCTGGACACAATTCACTTTCTGAAATTGGTGCCAAAATACACATCCTCCTCAGCTTTTAGCAAGACCAAAGCAGCATGTCCATAATACTGGTGAAATTAGTCAGAAAGACAAAAAGACAGAGTACCTTTACATCCCTTCGCAGCCCCAAGGTTACTCTTTAAAGGAGGGTTTTTTTTTAACCCTATGTAATGTATTAAAGAAAAAAGATGCAGGTCAGTTGGATGGAGGGCTAATACAGGAACAGGTAATCTCTGAAATATGTGGGCAATGTTGCATCACATATTAACAGAAATATACTATGTGAACAAAACTATAAATGCAAACAAGAAGCACAGATTTAAAAAATGAACAACAAGCAACAAGATAAAATATTGACTACATACATAAATGCAACCTAATAACTTTAATGCTAAGAAGTATTTTGTTCATGTGCACTGAGCTACATATTACTAAGACATTTTAAGTTCATTTTTCTTGTTTTTAATTAGTGCTTTTAAAATATTCCCCTCCTTACATGAATGCAACAGTATGTAATTTTGTGAGATTTCTCCTAAGAACATATTTAAAAAGAGGTTTCCATTATGAAGTGTAATGAGAAAACCTGAACAAATATTGGCATATGAAAAAAGTCATTACTACCTAAAGGGAAAAAAGCCATTCTATTTTAAAAAAATGGAAATGGGAGCATTGCTATATAAACCACACAAAAGTATTCTGGAGTACCAGATATTACCTTTAGATAAACTCCATTTCTAGCAACACAAGACAGATAGATCAGAGAAAATAATTAGACAAAGAACTCTTTTCCACTCTCACGCCTATTCAAATGTTCAAAATATGAACCAATCAGGGTACTTAATATTCATCAAAGAGAAGGAGAGAGCACTCCTCTCGTATGCCCTAAAATTATATTCTTTGTACTAAAAGCAAGCAAGTGAAAAACAGAGAATATGCTCTGAATTTCAGTGCTGAACATTAATTGTTCAGGTGTTCATACTTTGCATAGCAGAATGTCACCTCTGTAAATGGTTCTAGATGACTTCTTTATTGGATAGTGTAAATTGTACAAAATCAAATCTGCAAACACCTCTTTAGTCCCATACAACTGTTGACAAATAAAACACAGGCAAGGCTGAAATTTTTCAGGAAGTATTCCACCAGTTCTCATTAATACCCCTCCTGTCACTGTATGCTAGAAATAACTTACTGATGCTTTCAAAATGTTAATATGTTGTGGAAAAAGGGGAGGCTGGAGCATGGCTGGGTTTTGCCTAGACTTTACCCACTTCTTCCCAGCGCAGTGGAAGTCACAGTGCTGCCAACAAATCCTTCCTTGGAGATCCAATCTCCCCTTCTTTTCCGGGGGTCCTGAGAATGTAAGGGCACAACATCCTCCCCTCCCCATTACATTTACTGTAAGAAATATGTGTGTGTGTGTGTGTGTGTGTGTGTGTGTATCTATTATATATATATGTATATGTATATATATACGCATATGTATCTATGTATACATTTTACCAGTTCTTGGCAGACTATGGAGATCTGTCCAAAGCTTCCCACTCTCCCTTAAAGAACAAAGCAGGCTTTTTATAAGTGAAAATTCTTTTTTTTAAAAAAAAAAAAAAGGAAAGTGGCACACTAAGAGGTAACAAAAGGTATATCAAGCAAACCCAAGCAGATTAAAGCTCTAGCTTTTGGTGTACCTTCCCTCTAATTGCATCAAGAAGAATCAAGCCTATATGCACACGCATAAAAAAAAGAGTTATTCAGCTCCATGTGTCACCTTTCCAAGTCCTCTAAGCCCTTACAGAAGAACTGAAAACCTAACACATCTGGCTAGATGATCCTGGTTTCCCTTTCCTGGGATTCTTTCCCTTGTTCTGACATAGAACAGTTAGTTTCATGCTTACATAACATGGCCTCTCTCTTCTTCTTCTTCCCATAAGCCTTCACTTTTCCACCTTCTCACTTCCCATTAGCTAATAGAAGCTATGTGGGTGTCATGGCCAATCCAGTCTCTGCCCCAGGATTTTTTCCTCAGAATCCCTGTGTTAACCCCTTCTATAGCCTGGTCCCAGTGATCCTGCAAGATCATTACACATGTAAGTTAAAGTGAATCACGTAAATACATCCATATTTATGTACTACAACCCAGTTTCCATTGCTCTGTAAAATATGAAATGTCCTCAGAGTAAGCAAGGCCCCTGGGCCATGGTTACTTATAGAACAGTGAAATGAGAGCATCTTAGTAGACTAAGGATAGCTGATATCATTATTTTATTATCCATTTATATATATTTAGTACAGTTTTCATGTTCAAACAGCTCACACAAATATTATAAGTAATCAGGACGTCAACAAGGCTAAGGAGAATAGTAGAATTATTTGTACAAGACAAAGGGACCTACTGGTGCAAGAAATGCTGCTGGACTGTAACTCTTAAACCTTCCAAACCAATGAAGTTACTAGCCATGCTGGGTGGGGCAGACAGGAGTTCAAGGTCAACAACAACAGGAGGGCTATTGTAACAGATCAGGGCTGGTCAGGGCCACTACACTGAAAGAGATTTGAGAGTGACCCTGATGTCACAAAAACTTTGGTGCAAAGGTAGATTTATTCAATGATACCTGGATTCCCCAAGCTAAAAGCCAGTGAGCCCCCCAAACCATATGCATACACCTCTCACAACGGAACCCAAAGACTGTCCCCTTGTTCTTGGTTTCCACACGTTCCCACCTCTGCCCTAATTCTGGAAGGTACTCCAAGGTATTAACAGGTACAGTGGAAGTGAGAGGGTGAGATACAACTTTTAACCAGCTCCCAGTAAGGGACAGGATAAGGAGGGGCTCTTTAAGATAAGGCTGAGGGATACAGAGCAACTAGTTTATTTCTGAGACACAATGTGTTATGCTCCAAGTTTGCGTGTTAGTCTAACCATAGCTTATGGCTCTTATCTACTCAGAATGGTGGACAGAATTGGTATAACAGCCCATTAACTCCTAGGCCCACTTTTGTGCCCACTTGAAGCTGTGCATTAGTGCCTATCAAGCAGTCACATATCCCTCAAACTATGGCCAATGCCACCTCACTACAGTTGCACATTGCAAAGGCGGAAATTAAAGCTGGACAGCTAGTGGCTTAACATGAGGCAGGAATGCACTATGAACTAAAGTCTTTCCAGCTCAGTTTTAGGCAACTACACTATTATCAATCTGGTCTGAAGACAAACACACAAGCTGTTTGGACAAGTCAGGACAGTGCAGTGGGTTGATTGTTGGACTAGGACTCCGGGAGACAAAGATTTGAACCCTGCTCACTCATGTAAACCTATTCAGTGACCTTGAGCAAGTTGCACTCTCTCAGGAAGGCAATGACAAACTTTCTCTGAATACATCTTGCCAAGAAATCCCCATGATACCATTGCCACAAGTCAGTACCAACATGAAGGCCCAAGACAACTACATGCTGTTCTGACATGTATCAGCAATTTCTTCTTGTTATTACATGTTTGCTAAACCATAGAACACATTACAGAAACTATTAATCACATGCAAGTGACTTCAGAGAAGGACACACACACACACATATACATACACATACACACACCTAATGAATTACAATACAGATTATACTGACAGATACTGCTTCAGGAAGGTAATGAGATGAAGACAATGGCAAATATTCTGTCTCCTAGTTGGCTTCAGATGAGCTAATATTTTAGCATCCATAAACAACAGAGAGATTAATGTTCCCTTTTCAGTTTATACCAGCATAATATTTATGAGCAACCTCTTGTCTTACTGTGCCACACAGCCCTTGGCTAGAAACACAATGCCAACTTCTAAATGAAACAGAAGTGTTAGGAGAAATTATCTGTCTATTTCTACAAGCAATCAAAGAAATCATTTGTCCATTGTAAAGTAGAGAGGAAAGCAGATTACAAAGCAGGCATATATATATATAACTATGTCAACCATAATTTCAAGTTCTCTTTCTATTTTTGATGGATAACTGTAAACAGAAATGACCATTCATTGCCCACCATGGTTAACATCGTTTTCAAATTAAAGAGTATTGTTCAAGGTGCTGTATGGGGCCCTTTATGCGAGACTGCAACTTGGGATTTCAAATAATGCAAATTCTTCACAAGAGTTCTAGGTGTCTCTTGATCTAACCCTGATTAAATTCTACATATGGAGCCAGTGAAAACTTCAGCCCAGAAAGCCATCAGTCACTACTGGCTTAAGATAACCTGAACTGAATTGGCTTTGCTCTTGTCTCAATGGCATTTGAGGATATGGGATCAGAATCACATGCTTGCAAAATCTGTCAAACCAGTTCTGAACTGGCTTTTCAGTAGGGTACTTGGTTAGTAGAAGCTACAGTGGGAACACTTTGGAAGTCAAATGACACTTAATCAGATCTTACAGTCAGATTTGTACCTTTTACATTAATACACTGTACACTTTTTAAAAAACTATCACTCTAGCAATATCTGGCCTTTATTTGTCCGTACGTTCTGAAGCATCTTTTAACTAAGTGCAATTTAAATGTTCTGCAGCTGATGGAGGTTAAGGGGTACTATAATGACCACTGTCAATTGAATAAGTGTTGTCTTTCTGGTTGCTGTAAGACTGAAAACTTGACCCACTTTCTTATAGAAGGCTTGTTATATTCTGACTTAAGAATTAGATATCTTGACCTCCTTATGCTAGCTTTGGAGAGAATACACTTTCAAAACAACATTGCATTTCTATTGGCAGAAACGGATAACTATGTGATGTGTCTTTCTGCCAAACATGTTACTATAATGTTAGAAATGAGGAAATTGTTTATTCCTTCTGGTGACAGTATACATCCTAGAGCCATGAATTAATTAACTAACTTCTGTTGTATTTTGGTTTTGTGTCATTAATTTCTATCTTTTTTTTAATCTTTGTTGTTAGTATGTTTTATTCACTATTTGTGGGGGAGTTGTGTTTGTACGCCTGCGTGTCTGACATAATTGGAGTATGACAAAGGATCTGAGTGGCATGCACTAACCTGAACTGAACTGAATTACAAAGCCAAAACTAAACACAACTCAAGAAACTACTTAGTAGTTTGAACAGTTCAAAAATGTTTTATATTTCATTCAAATACTGTTCCAAGGCCGTACACCATGATATGGTTTAATTGGCATGGAATATAAATTATATCCTGATATGACTGGGAAGCCTGCTGGCAAAGAGCAACTGGCTGCACATGTGCATTGCAAAACCAGGTCAGATGAGGATCTCAGGGCATGGCTAGGTCATAGTCAGGGAAACTCCAGTGACAATGGATTTGCAAATGTCACCCAATGACTCAACCTTTTGAAACAATAGCACCCGAAACGGCTTTCACAGAATGACTGATTTTCTTCCCATCAGTCCTTTGCCATCTAATGCTAAGGCCACTAGTTCGTTCCGGCTCCCACTGTCTACTCTGCCAGACAGCCATTAACACCTTCCCCCTCAGAGTGGAAAAAGAGAATTTAAACCCTGGCTCCAAGACAGACAACTTGTAGTATAATACTTTGGCATACTGGCTGTCACTCTGCTACTCCAATTCCCATTCTGTACTACCCTTGGACCCTTGGAATGAGCCACATCACTTCATCTCTTTACCTCTGGATAGGTAAATATCACTTACATCGCCCTTAACTCTTGCTATCCAAACTTTTCCTCCCTTTCCTTCAGCTAGCCTTGCGTGATTGTGAGACTGCTTGAATCTTGTATGTGTGTAATTGCTAATTCCCCCAATAAAATAAATATTCTTTGAAATCTTCAGCTTTCCTGCATCAGTACCAGCATACACAGGTGTAAAAGATCCTGTTAGGTTATCCCACTCTCGCAGGCCTCCCCTTTTGAGCTAATATTCCACAATGTTTTAAGGAGGTACTGGCATTGTGAGTGGACTCCTGAGGCACCCACTTTTGGGATAGCAATACAGAAAAAGCAACAGCTACAAACCAAATGCAAGAAGTACTTTGTAGTCAACAGTGCACAAGAATTAATTGATGAAACCAATAAGAGTGTAATATTTTCTTCTTCTTAACAAACAACCCTTCCAGCATGCAACATACTATGCTAATTGTATAAATTTATACTTTATATATCAGTGTGATTCAGTGGCTTATACTGTATGACACTACTCAGATGATGACACTGCAAATATATAATTCCAGTTTCCCCAACCAAACATTTCCAAAAAAGCAGGAGGCTAAAATGGCTAGAATTAGCTCCCATTCTCATGTTTTTGCCTTACTATGCCTCCTATACAAATGAGAAGAAAGAAGGTAGTGACTTGAGTATCTACATTCACATAAAACATTATTCATTATCATTGTTTTCCTTTCTGTTAAACAGGAATGGGATCTAATTCACGCTGTTACTGAGAAATTAAAACAATACGAAAAGTAAATTCACTGCCTGTTCTCATATTATCCTGGTGCTAGGAATGCCTCATCCCACTGTTTCAGTCCTGAAAGTCTTTCTATCATACCTGAACTAATGTGGAAGAAGCAACTGCTATCAGCAAAGCAGCTATCCAAGGGAAGTTCATGCCAAGATAGCAATGTCAGACAAGGAACATTGTGGGGTAGGAAGGGACTCAAAAGAAAGAGGCAATTGCCAACTCCTCACTTTACGCTCAGGAAAAGTGACCCCATCCTTTTAGAGCTTGGGCAGTTTTGCAGTGGCATATCATTATTAACACACTAACTTTTGAGGTTATTTAAGGAAAACTGAATAGAATACTACTATTCTGCAATGCATAACAGGACCTGAACTACTTGCACAACCATAGCAGAACTGGAAAGAAGTGATATAGCACACAGAAATATCTATACAACATTACTGAACATCAAATAATAAGAGTTCCATGTGGTTTTGTTATAAAACTGAAACTGAATTCGACCAATTGACTGCCTATCCTCTGTGGTTTGCCTAATTTATGTTTCTGCTTTTAAAAAAACTCCTTGCTATATTGGGCAATTTAGTGGAAGATGAGATGCATGAAGTTCCTTCCACCTTTCATGAGCACTTTTGTGGCATTTTGGCTGGACTTATGGTATAGTGGAGACCAGGGTTCAATTCCCCACTCGGCCATGGAAACCTACTGGGTGACCTTGATAAGTTTGTGACAGGTTTGCATCAGAATCACTATAAATCAGAAATGACTTGAAGCACACAA
Organism: Iguana delicatissima; assembly: GCA_948472985.1. Lineage (NCBI taxonomy): Eukaryota > Metazoa > Chordata > Lepidosauria > Squamata > Iguanidae > Iguana > Iguana delicatissima. The sequence continues at coordinate 45,013 of CAOKZL010000992.1, read as the reverse complement.
CAACAACAAGAGTACACCTGCTCTAGCATACTTCAAGACTTCAGTTGCCTAACTTCAAATACAGAAATGTGTGGTAGCTCCATTCAAAAATAAATCTATCATTAAGAGGAGAAAGACAGAATAGCAGCACTAGATTTAACAGCACTTAGTAGCACTAGGAGCTGTCTATCTGGAAGCACCCTCAGTGTTAAGAAGATCACAGTGCATTTTTCTTAATGAAAACTCTGCTGTTGGCAAAAGTTTAAAATCCCTTTAAATGAAGGGTATCTGTAATATTCAGTAGGAAAAAAAAATCACTCCATTAGATCACATCACAAAAGTACCATTCTGGGGTTTTTTTTAAGTGTTTTCCTTGTCTAGACTCATGAACATGGGAAAATATAATTTGGAAATACTATTTTCTTTCTCTCTTCATGAAATATAATGTGTTCCACCTTGACTTCACCTTCACAGTACCACCTATTTTGCATGGATGGAGGAAATCTTTATACACACACAAAAACCACTACCTTTTAGAGAACTGAAGGCAATTCAGACAAAATTCAGGAAACTCCCAAAGCAACTACACTAGATTTTCCTTTGCTCCCATTACACTTGGAAATTTATTTCCATGCAAGCATGGCTGATGTCATAGTTTTCAAGATATTGAGGGCAGTCAAAATATAGAACCTAAAGTTCTCCAAGTCGCAAGTATTATGTCTTTTCCAACTATTTTCTGAAATCTGCTTATCACATATCCATTAAAAAGTCTTTCATAGCTCCACAAAAGACAAATAATATCAGTGAGCCACTCAGATAATCACTCTGATAAGTCTTTTCACTAATGAGATAGTTCAGGACTACTCAGTGCCAGACATTCTGTGTGTAGAATTTAAATGCTTAGGTAAAATAAGATGTAATAATGTCTACCATTAATTACAAATCAGACTTGATTTTAATGATATGGTCATCAAGTACACAACAAAATAAATTACCAAAAATGCATTCACATGCATCACTGTTCATAGCCATGCATTATTTTATGGATTATTCTGATCACACACAGTAACTCGCTATATTTTGTCATTAAAAACATATCTGTAAATAAAAGCCAAAGCAATGCCTGAAATTCTGCACAATATTTCATGAATACAATAAAGTGAGATGAGGTTTATGAAAGCTTAGGCCCTAATGCATTAATTAGTCCTTAATGTGCCATTTGATGGTCTTACTTCAACAGACAAAAACACAGCTCCACCTCGGAAAACATATTTTTAATGTACAAATATAAGAAACTGAACAATAGGTTACAGAAGGAACACAAAGATGAATTACATCCCCCACATAATTTTTTTAATTTATGTATTTAAAAATATAGATACTCTAACTCCAAAATTCTGAAAAGCAACTTTTTTAAAAGAAGTTTTCAAAACGCTTTTCCTGAAATAAAACAAACTTTCCTTTCTTTTGTTTCTTCAGTGCAGTTGTTTTCTGAATTTCTTGTCATTGTGTGCTTTCCAGACATTTCCAACTTACGACAACCCTAAGGTTATCACCTTATCAGGTTCTCAAACTTATCACAAGGTTTTCTGGGACTGAGAACATCTGATGTGCCCAAGGTCAACCAGCAGGTTTCCATGGGTGAGCAAGGAACTGAACCCTGACCTCTAGGGTCATAGTGCAAGGCTCAAACCACTACACCATACCGGCTGTCCTAAATTAGGAGTGGACAATGTCTGATCCTAGGCTTAGGACCCCCACCCCACCCTGGGAGGTTAAAATGGATCCCTCCTTGCTGTCCTTCTTTTGGCAAGAGAAGATTTTTTTAAGGAAACGGCTTTTAGGATGATGCTATATTGTTTTAAATTGTTCTGGTTCTTTAGCTGCTTTCACAGAATCACAGAATCATAGAGTTGGAAGAGACTTCAGGGGCCATCAAGTCCAACCCCCTGCTATGCAGGAATACCCATCAAAGCATTCCCAACAGATGGCCATCCAGCCTTTCTATCCTTCTTAAGTGAATGCTTCACATTGCTTTAATATTCTTAAGAGTTTAATTCTTCTTTTAATTTTGATCACATGGTCAACTATTTTAATTTGTAAGCCATCTTGATTCTTACAAAAGGTAGAGTATGAATGAAGGTAGTAGTAAGAATAGGAGTTGTAGCAGTTTTTATTATTATTAGTAGTAGTAGTAGTAGTAGCAGCAGCAGCAGCAGCAGCAGCAGCAGCATTAATAACAGGAATACTGATAAAGACTGTTGTTCTATGACGTCTTCCCCAGGACCTCAGCAAGCCACAAATTCATCTCTACCCAAATACTGGAGGTGGAGGAATCACTGAAAAATGTTAAATAGTGTCCAAAGAAGTTACAAAAGGAATTATTTGCCATTTGCATATTGTTTAAGCCCCCACAAGATATGCTTCAGGTAAAAAAAGTCCTGTTTTACAAACAAAAAATGACCCTGGGAGCTGCAAGGGGCCCATCAGCACAAATATTATCATAATAGTAGAACTTCAGAAAATATCAACATACTAATAGTAACAAAGAAAACTACCATGAGAAAATAAAATTAAAATTAAGATGTCTGGGACACTGCATCGCAAATACGTGTATTTCAAATTATCTGAGTTTTTTTATTCATGATGGGACATAACACAAAGAAGTTTGAGAGAGGTATAAATGTAACAAATGATGGGAAATAAATATAACCTATAAAGAAATGTGAGAAGGGTTGCATGAAAAAGAACAAAAGTCTTCTGAGCCCTTAAATACCAGCAAGTTTTATGTGGCACAAACTTTGGTGGAATGAAGCCCAGATGCAGACAAGATAGCATGAATTAAAAAGAAGAAAGGCTGCTTATTTTTAAACTTACCGCTGACATTCCCCAGCATGCAGAACCAGATCTTCATTGTTCCGTGCACTAATTGTGAGCTCATGTTCTGTTGAGTTGAACACATCAAGGAGTAGATAACACTGGCGGGTACTATTTGAAGAGATGAAAAGAAATAACATTGAGGTTTTAATAATCCATCTTAGAGTTACAACATATATAATTATTAAAAACTGTGTTTACAATGGCATACTTCAATACAGATGTCATCAGAAACAGGAGAAAGGATGAGAATAAATTAATCAAAAACCTATTTTCCTCATCATCTGATTTTGCAGGAACCTGCTTCAGACAAGGAATTTTGCATTTCTACCTTAAAAACTAATGGAAAGAGAAACAGATGCAAAGTTTATTATCCAAAAAAGAGCAGGGACATACATCTGCGTTTAAAGATTTTTTTATTTATTATTGCGTTTTTTTTTTAAAAAAAGGCCACACAGTATTCCCTTTCACATATATTCAGGCACATATGTCAATGGGAGAAACTTGGGGCAGGGGTGGAATAAACCCAGGGTCATCATTCTCTCATGCCTTCTTAGGGACATCCACTTTATTGTGTGCCTTCAAGTTGCTTCTGGCTTACTGAGACCCTAAGGCAAATATATCACAGGGTTTTCTTGGCAAGATATGTTCAGAGGGGGGTTTGCCTTTGCCTTCCTCTGATATAGAGAGACTATCCCTTGCCCAAGGTCACCAAGTGGGTTTCTATGGCAGACAAAAACTGGAGGGACTCTCAGAAACATCCTTATCTGTTTCTGTGTGCTGGGAACCGCTAGGAGCTTTGCAGGTTGTGTTGCCATAGCAGCGTAGTAAACAAGAACCAGTTAACCCTCAACACAGGAACAGACAGAGCCGTCCTGGGCTGTGGATGTCAACAGGATTTGACCCCTGGTCTCCAGAATCATAGCGCAATGCTCAAATCATTACTTACGACAATCCAATCCTGATGCTCTACCGTATCTGCCTAGCTCCCATGAAAGATTCTTGACGGACCATAATCTAGGTCTGGATTGTTAAGAGCAGGGAAAGCTCTACAAACTCAGCAAGAATCTTGATTAATCATGCCTAAATCCAATTGCTAGTCTCAATTAAAACAGACTCACTTTAAAAATTGCTGCATGGTAAGCAAACACTTATTTAAATCTCACTGCTCCAATTGGTTTCCTCCAGTTGGGAACAGCTACTGTTTTTAGGTTTTAATGTGTAAAACTACAGAATCGATCCCAAATTTATTACAGCATCGTATGAATGTATGATTTCTCACATGTAGTTAACGTTAATGTAGCTTTGAAAAATAGTTCTTAAAGTGCACTTTAAATTCTTCATTCTGAAATGGTTCTAAACATACCACTGTCACAAAATGAGTGAAGATGTATGTAGTCATGTTCAAAGTTTATTTGGTTATTTTGAGAAAGCGTAAAACTTAAAAGAATGAAAATCTATCGCACTGCTATCATAACTTCATAAATTTTTAATCACTGAAAAAAACCTTTATAAGCACATGCATGTATAAAACATTTATCATCAGAATAAAAATAGGAAAGCCTACATTCAATACAGAGTAGAGGATTGGAGGAAAGAGAGGCAAATGTTACTGCTTTATTCATTAGTAATACTGAAATAGAACCTTATAAAATTTCATTGAACCAAATCACAAACTATTTCAAGTTTGGAAAGAGTCAGATCAGTTGGGTTTTGAGCATTAGGAAAAGCTGCTGGATTCTGCCAATTTTTTATCAGCAAGCAAAGAAACCTTTACTTCATTTCCTATGAACTCTGGTAGAAAGCACTGATTTAAATAAACACAGCATAACATAAAAAGAAGCTAAAAATTGTATGTCTTGTGCTATCATCACCCCTCACAAGCCACTGGCTGAGGTGCTATGAAGCCATGCAACATTCATGAGTATTCTAACTGCTGAGGGAAATGGTTCCAGGATAGAATACTAAAGAAGTCTGCTTTTTTTGTGTGGGGGAAAAAGTTGTGAGGGAAAAATTCATATGAGAACTGAAGAATGTGTCAGCGCGGGCTAAGGTCAAGCAGGGGCCGGGCCGGAGGCGGCCACCAGCAGCGTCCCAAACAGTCCCACAGGGGCGCTGCAGCCAGCAAGGGGTTTTGAACTGAGGTTTGCCTTAACAGCAGGCGTCAACGGAAATGACAACGGGTTGCCTCACCCCGAACACAAAATGGTTACTGCACCTTTAACGCAGGGTAGGGTCTTGGTAGAGCCGGGCAGCGGAACGCAGACACAGGCTGGACTGGAACAAGGCACGGGCGACAGACGCACGGGAAGCCGACGGTTGTTGCTCCGTGCCTTCCCCAGCCCCGCGCCTGCCTAAAAAGGCCTGCGGGCCGGGCCACGGCCAATCCATGCCGAGCACGTGGCTGGGCTCGCAGCTGTGCTACAGCTGGGAGCTCCCTGCCCCCAGGTGTTTCTCCTGCAGCCACCAGGAGCGGCGGCTGGCCTCCTTGAGCCGCCGCCGCTGCTGGAACGTCGACGGCAGCGCGGTGGCCCCAGCCTCTTCCAAGGCAGCCCCGCGGCCTGGGAGCTGGGCCGGCGGCCTCCGCAGCGCCAGGACAATCCTCGTCATCGTCGTCGGCCTCCGTCGCGCCGGGGAGACCCTCGCCGGGATCGGCGTCCGCCACAGTGTCCCGGCATTCCCCCCCGGCGGTGGAGCCCTCCGCGGTGGCCGCGCAGCCCCCATCGTCGGCTGCGACCTCCGACGGGCCCGGCCCGGCCCGGCCTCCCCCTCCTCGGAGATAACAGCAGCGTCGGCCTCCGCGGCACCCGCCGGCGTGGCAACACCCGAGGCCCTGACAGAATGGGACAGGTGTGCATTGCTGAATGGAAATGAAAGCTAGAGAAACAGGTGCAGAAAGGCTGGATTAGCGGAGGGGACAGGTTGGGCTGGGCCAGGCTTAGAGGAAGGAAAAAAGCTAAGAAACAGACAGATTACTTCATCCCAAGGCATCACATAATTCTAAGATACAGTGGCAAAATAAGAGCAAGTGGTGGGACCTTATAACCGTGCCACTGCTCTTTGCAAGAAGGTTAAGGCACTGGGATCCTAACAGTAATAAAAGGGCACCTGAATCTGAAGAAGGTCTATGATTGAGATTGGCCTAAGAAGGCCTCGAGGTGCACAGCATTCATCTAGTCTCCAGGAATATGCTGGAGAACTAGGACCTGGAACACAGCTATTCTTTTGGAAGTACTCAGAAAAGGTATTAGTACCAGCAACCATAAGCTTCAATGTAGGAAACCAACCATTTTTTCAAGTGAATAGAATTTTTTCCCCATCAAATAAAGAAATATAAATGATACGTATATTTACATGAGTACAATGATTTACTTCCCTGCTAAAAAAAAATGGCACCGTTATAGGTGGAGAAACACTTAGAAAAACAGTGAACAGGACAGATTAAACAAGTGATAGCAATTCACAACTATTTAGTATTTTTAAAAACCTAATTTATTCGTAAACAGCTTTGAAAACTGATATAGAAAAATAGGGTGTAAAAGTTGTAAGTTAAAAAAGAGGTTAATAAAAAAAAGTCCACAAATAGTGTATAATACCTACAAACATATAATTTCAAGCAAAATCAACTCCATCAGATTAAAAAAGAAACCAGAAACTTGGTTTCATAAACTGCAGCATTCAAGTTCTCCAACACGCAGGCACCAGATCAATAACCAAGAAACAAGTTGCTCTTTTATATTAGAGTGTGGACAAATAAATTCCTACTATTTTTTTCCACATGAGCAGTATTTCTCAATTAGTACCGACTGGGGAAATGAGACTGTTGGTTCTGAATCAGTTCCAACAATGCTTACTATTGGAGAATTTTTGGTTCCCACAGGGAGCAATACTTGTCATACAAAAAATAACACTTAAGAATAACGAACACACCTTGTTGCAGGTAGGGTACTAACACGTGTAAAGAAGACAGATGGCTCCACCTCCACATGAAGGCCGAGAGACAGATTTCTGTAATATCCGTCAACATGTCCTGGACCTCCGGAGTATTTGAAATTCAAGATGGCTTCCAGCGTCTAGAAGAGTTACAGTAACAATTACTAAATCCGCTTTTTCCACTACCCTTTAAATTCAGTTCATTGTCAAATCAGGTAGCAAATGCAGCACATCAGCCATGCCTTGTGATGTAGTGCGGTACTTGAAAAACCCTTGTGTTTCGGCAGTGCCAGGGAGAACAACAGGAGGTTTCTCAGTCCCTTCACAGATGGCAATATACATCTTGTTGACCTGCTCTACAAAACCAGAGTAATCTCAAGTCCAATATATACATTCTGCCAAGAGCTATAATCTTTTTCCCTTCTCCTCTGTAAACATAATGGTGTTTGAAAATGACCATATATACTTTTTTTTATCATTCTAAGACAAATCATAGCTCTTCCAGAAAAAAAACAAATGCAGTGACATGCTGATTCAAGGAACTTCGTACACAATTTTAAAAACTGTTTTGGAACGCATGGTACTTAAACTACCATGTGCCATTTCTGGAAATATTAAAGCTACTCAGTTTTCCACTACACAGTTGAGCAAAATAAAAAGGAAGGTACCAAAGGCAAATGTATGAATACCAGTTCACGTAACCATTTCTGATAGCAAAGTGATGCTACAGCAGCTGACTGGATCTCTCTATACTTCTGAGCACATGGAAGGAGATATATATTTGTTTTAATATCCAGTCACTTCTGAATTATCAATAACATGGTTGCATTTTATGGTGCTACTGCTTGTTTGCGTGCTTGCTTGCTTGCTTGCTTGCTTTTTTGCTTATTTATTTATTTATTTATGTATGTATGTATGCATGTATGCAATATCAGAACTATTTCTTAGTGCAGGATCTAAGGTAAATCTCACATGTGCTTAAGGCATATATGGTTAATTGGGAATTTGGTTCACAAAGAAACAGATATATTAATGCTTCACCATAAAACCACAATAAAACTTGCGCTCATCAGATGAATTTCACTAACTTTGAATATTTAGATGCTAGCGTTACTACTTAATGAATCCTATTTATCAGACATCACACAAACAGAACATCTGTTACTGCTTACTCATTCATAACACAGCTAATCTTACATAGCTGCATTCCTATATTACGCTGAAGCTGAGGAAAATACCTCTGGAACTCTATATAGATGTTTTGCACTATGGGGTAAGATTGCAAACTTATTATACTTGCTCTATTGACAATCCACCAAAAATTGCTTTTTTTTTCAAAGAGACAGGTGAGCCCACTTGGTTTATTCACATAAATTTGTTTGCCTGATGTCTTAAAGATGAAATGGAAAGAGAGTGAAAAACAAAAATTACAGTGGTCTAAATATGCTTTTGCTTTCTTTCAAGGATGGACCAAATCAAACATGACGATAAACAGGCACTAATGGCACTGGCTAGGGAATTCTCGGAGTCTGTATCCTAAAAGTAATTGGCAAACCTAGCACAGGGCTTTCTTGGTAAGACTGATCAGAAAAGGTTTGTCAGGCCAAGAGAGGGTGACGTGCCCATGGTCACCCGGTGGGTTTCCATGGCTGAGCAGCAATTCAAACCCTGTCTCCAGCATCGCAGTCCAGAACTGGAACCACACCATGCTGGCTCTCTGGAACTCAACCAATGCCAAGTTAACAAATTCCCAGTCGGTCTGCTCTAGCTAGGACTAACGACTAAATTTAGGCCATAATGTTTTACGAAATGTGAGAATGAACGGAGTGTGGTTCCTCCACCCCATCTCCTTATATGAGGGATTGGTTGGTCTGTTGCTGTTTGTCAGTTAGCCTGTATTTCTTTGGAGTTCCCTCAAGTTCACTGTCTTACTTACCTGAACTTCCAAAGTCATTAACAATGATATTCTCCAAATAAGCAGGCTAACATCAGCATTCCACATTAGTAATCTCAAGTTTCAGAATTCCAGAATATTTAACATGTGAGAATAAGTCTATAGCTTTGTATTCTTTGAAATTATTTATTTATACAATCAATGCAATACATAAGAGCATTCCAAACTGTGTGTTGCAACATGTCAGTGTGTTGCCTGCAGTGTGTAGGTGTGTCGTGCAAATCTAACAGGTGGAGGGACTGCCTCTTCCACTGCTGCCACAGGCCAGGCCCAGGTGAAGGGGCTGCCTCTGCTGCTGCCCCGGCCCAAGGAAGACTCCGGGGAGGGTGGTGGCAGTGAGCTAGGTTCAGGTGGAGGGGATGCCTCTCCCACCACTGCCACCCCTGCCCTGGGCTAAAGACAATGCTGGCGAGGGCAGCAGCAGCAGTCAGGGGCCAGGGCCAGGTGGAAGAGCTGCCTCTCCTGCTGCCGCTGCTCTGGGCCAAGAAAGACCCCAGTGAGGGCAGCAGTGGGCCAGGCTTGGGTGGAAGGACTGCCTCCACTTACTGAATTACTGTGTCATGAAATGATGAATGTCTAAAAAGTGTGTCACCAATATGAAAGTTTGGAAAGCTCTGCAATATATACAGTTCTCAGTCCATTTGGGAGTATTACCCAACACAGACATTGCAGTTCAAGCCATTGGTTCCCAAACTGCGGTGCTCTAAATGTTTTGGACTTCAGCTGCTAGAATTCCTATCTGTTGACCAAGCTGGCTGGGGTTCTGAAGCCTGAAGTATAAAACAGTTGGAGGAACAAAGTTTGCGTGCTGCTGGTATAGGCACGTAACTTCTAGAGTGTACTTATCTTAAGTAAGGAATTAAACCGCTTGCATCGCATTGAAACTTCCTATTTATCTGTTAGTTGTTGATAAATTCACATTTCATTTCTAAACAGGCATTTGTTTTATTTTTATAACAGGCATTTCACCACATTACTCAGTATTACAGCAAATGAGAAATATACCATATATACATACATTCAGTGAAAGAGGAACATCTCTCTTTGTTATCATCAATCTCGGCTGCAGTTTTTAGCCAAGGATAGCAGAGTAAGCAGCTGTTCAACACAGCTGTATGCACAGCTGATGGAAGCAATCACAAGACTACTTAATTTCTGTCACTCTGAAACCTGCTCCCTGGAACTTTTTATATGGGAAAGTTACACTATCTCCATAATAAAGTCTTTACTGGTCTTCTCTGTTCTATATGTCATCACCCAATGACTCAGGTGATTACAAGACTGCATTGCTCCTGACCCGTCTCTGAAGTTTTTAATCTCTCTGACTGAGCTCGCTCTTATCTCTTGTTTATATTTCTTTGCTATTATTGATACTGTTGATATCACACAGGGGTATCCAATTAGTTTTTCTGACCATAATACATTTATTGTTTCACTTGTTGCTAATAATTTATTTCAGAGCCTTAAATTTGGAAAATATACACACAAAATATAACATCCGGCCTATAAGAAGAATAAGGTTTGATTTTTTTTGCCATATATTCCAAAACAAATTGCATGTGATAACATAGCACTTTTTTTTGTCATACAGAGCACTAATCCAGAATATGTCAATGCACCAGTTAAGACCTGCTCACAAGACAATATATTATTGAAAATAATCAAAACACAAAGACAACAAAATTCATTCACAAAGGCAGAGACTACAGATGAAACAAGATTTTAACAGCAGGCAAAAGTCTTCCAGAATAGAAACACCTTCTTCAACAAGTGAAAGCCATTCAGAGAGGACTGCTTTCACAGGGTCAGGTGTTTTGCTGCCTTAGAGGGGCTTTGTTTGGAAAAGTAGTATATTTTACTTATATAAAATTCTAGTCCATCAAACATTAGTGAACAATTCGATTTCGGAAAAACAAGACAAAACTACCCCCTTAGCCAAGATTCATTACGCATTCACACAGGTGTAGGTTCACTGTTTCTTTTTAGACCTTTCCATTCTTAGCAAACACAGGAAAAAAATTAAAAGATTAGAAACTTCTTTGTGTCCAGCTCCGTGCCCCCCAATGCAACACAGAATTTCAGAAAGCAATTTTTAGATTAAGTGGGCTCAAAATATAGGTCATCCAATCAAGTTAGATGCATGGAAAACAGACATAAAATTTACTCCAAACTCAAATTTAAGAGAAAATTACTACAAAATGTTATATAGGTGGTATATGACTCCAGAAAGACTTCAAAAAATAACCAAAAACAGAGGTGCGAAGTGTTAGAAACGTGGGGAAAGGGGGGACTTTTTTTCATATGTGGTGGGCTTGTTCTAAGGCTAAGAAATTTTGGAAGGGAATTCATGATGAAATTCAAAAAAATTGCAAAGTTAATTTTGAAATGGTACCAGAATTCTTTTTATTGAATATATTAGGCCAGAACCGGGAGAATAGAAAACAACAGAAGATATTATTATATTTGATTACAGCAGCACGGCTGATCTATGCACAACACTGGAAAGATAAAACAGATATTCAATTAGATGAATGGAAATTTAAAACGTTAGATATGGTAGAGACTGAAAAATTAGCTAACTCCCTTAAGAATAAAATGGTTCAAAATTTTGAAAAAGAATGGAAAAGAGTAATCCTTTGGCTAAACTTGTAAATGTCTGTGGATCGAGTATGTTGATATTTGACAACATATGTATAAGCGAGAAGAAGGATTCAACCTGAAAATTCTTGATATACAGAACTAGTGGGGGAACGGAAGAATTATAATAATGACATACATATTTGTGTTTATTTATGTTTTTATGTATTTTGAAAAGAAAACAATTCTTAAAGAAAGCAATGTTTAGCTTGCACTTGGAATAAAATTTCAGTGCCATTCTTTCTACTCATTTGGGTCTCATTTACTTTATGTTCACTTTGGTCTCATTCTTAGCTCCTGGATGTACTTACATGTCCTTTTGTTTTGTTTAAGCTCATTAACAGTTCACTTGACCCTGCCAGGGATTTCTTCCTAAATACCTATTTTAAAAATGACTGAAGACACTCTGCACACCATTGACCTCAGCTGACCATCTAGAGATTGAACCTTTTGAAGAAAGTCTTTGTGTATCTTCTGTCACTCACGATTGGCTATACTAGTCGGAACTGATGGGAGCAGTAGTTCATAACATCTGGAGTACATCAGAATAAGTAAGGCTGCCCTACAAACCAATGAATCATTAGGTATGGCTTCTGTGCCATGTTTCTAATGCAGAGGTATGGCTATCTCAAAGCATAACACACTTTGTGCACCCAGTTTGCTGTCATGGTTGACAAGAACAGTACCTACTGACCATCGGAAGACAGGCATACTGAACTGATTTCTAGAAAGTGAATTACTTCAGTTTTTACCAACAATTCATAGAAGTGATGTGTCATTAAAATGGATAAAGGAACACAATAACTACAAAATGCTTAGCAGCTTTCTGAGACAGTACATCAGAGGACAAAATACTGCATTTTATACAGCATTTCTTATTCTCAAGGTACCTCAAGCTGTTTCAGAGAGCAGTGCTTACCTGTAGAGCACTGTCCATTAGCCTTCATGCATTCACAGCTAGAAACCCATTTGAGGCACCGAAAGTATAAAAAATCTATAGAAACATGATTATTTCAATGAATGTCAATTTCAGTTAACCATATGCACAAAACCACTGTAAATATCTAGAGGCAACCCAGCAAATGCTACAAACCTAATCTGTAGAACAAGAATCTGAAATAGCTAGGTAGGGATTATACTTGTTAACACATATAATTTTATTATTTAGGTCTCTTCATAATCTAGCAATTACTAGTTTGTGTGGCACCTTTCACAGTCCAAAACATTTGGAAGCAATGGGGCTGAGCAGACTGTAAAAGGAGCTGAAATGATTCTCTGCCTGGACGTGTCTTTTACATTCTCTCTCACACACACTTACCACTCAACACTCCATTCCCATTCACTGTCATGTTCCATGGATTCTAGCTTCCCACATTACTTCAATATTGTAAAAAAAAGAGAGATTTATATTAAAAGTCTGGGAAAATAAACGTGCACCATCTATTGTTCAATGGTCAGAACATTTTAGCTGCTTTAGCTATACAGACAGAATGTGTATTTTATAGCTGTCTGCTTCAAGAGAACGTATTCTTAGAAATATGGTCAACTCACATTAAGGTAAATGCTTAGCCCATGTTCTGATCTGTGTACTTCCCCTTCCCTTTTCCCTGCTTTTCTGCTTTTCTTCCCTTTCTTTGCAATCATTCTTTATAGTTCTGTAAATTTTGCACAGTGTTACAAAGATTATACACTCTTCATTAGAGCTTATTCCTTCAAAAACTTGTTTCTAGTGTTTAAGGTTATCTGAGAAATCCTGTGGTTTCTGGCACAAATGTACCTTCAGACATGGGGACGTTCAATTCAGGTTCTTAATTAAGATGAAAAGGCAGAGAATTGTAGTTTCCTGGCATCCCTATTCTGAAGTTGTTCCCCTGTAAATACTCTGATCTTTTTCCCTTGCTGCTTTCCCTTCTTGTTATTTCCCTTATTCTGTATACTTCGCATAACATTATGAGAAGATAAATCTTTCATTCACACTGTCGTCAACTAATGGGAGATGGTTCACATTCTTTTTGCATTCATTATAGGAAGCAGCATGCATCTATGCAATTCTGTTAGATGTCTCGATTTATTTTCCTTGAAAAAATTGCACTGATGGAAGGGTTACATATACCCAGTGATTCTGCAAAAACAGATGCATGCAGGATATGGTAATGAATACAGAACTGAGCTGAGAAACATGTTTGTGTGTATGTTTGTGTGAAGGGGGCTGAGGAATGGTGGTGAGAACAGCCACCCAGGGTCCAAACAGATCTGGGAAAGGGGGTTGGCCAGCATAGTTGGTCCTATACTTCCTCCTTCTTGCTCATCTCCTTCTTTGGGTGTGTGTGGGGCATTGGGAGAGGGTTTGCGGTGCTGAAAAATTGGGCTGTGATCCATCTTTAGCTGGCCAGGTAGTGGCTGGTGGAATAGAAAGAAAACTAGAGGCAGGTTTTTAAAGGGCTGTGCAGCTTCAACAGAGCTACCAGGAGGGAAGGTTCCCCCAGAAAAAAGCACTTGAGGTGGGGGGGCTTGGAGAGATTTGCAAATAATCAAATCCATGAAAGTGAAACCAGAAAATGTGGAGGGCTACATGTGTATGTATCTACAATCCTTATGAACAGCTCAGAGGCCAAAGGACTAACCGCACTAACTACATGAGATCTCCAATGAGCATCAACAGAGTATAGGTACCTCACCGGATTCGAAGAATGAGACAGGCAAAATGCTAATGTCTGGATAATAAATTTTGCAAGTTTAGAATTTATCATTCGTTGTATTTTCATACTGATATACTTGATTATTCTATTTGGTGTGGACCGTATAGTAGTTATTATTATTCTCTGAATTATTCTCTGAAGTTAGGGTTTTAAAACTGAACCTATAATGAAAGTCCTATATTTACTAAGAACTTATTTATGCACAAATTAAACGGAATATTAAGTAAAGCTGGTTGCCGGTTTTCTTAATAATAACTGCCTAAACTATACCATCTAGATACAGTTTGCTAATAACATTATATAACAGATCAAGGTAAAGAGCTGAATGGAAAGGAGTTTTATTTTGCCGAAACAGCTAAATGCATTGGCTAAAGGTTTTGCCTATGGCTTGCAAACTAAACAAAATACTAATTCTTACAAACGTCTCATTTTGCTGAGGAGGCTACTTCCAGCTGATGTGTGAGTAATTGGAGAGTTCTCTTGTCTCCATGATTTTAACAGACTCAGATGAAATTTGTCCTGCTTACCCTCTCCAAACCCAAATACATTGTATGTCTAAGTGCTTGTCTACCTCATGAGGCTATCAAAATTGTTGTGACAGTTCCAAAATAGAATGAAATCATCTTGCTAACTAGAAACACTTGAAAACAGATCATATGTATGCTTTGAAATTGAAAAAAAAAAGGATTATGGTACACCTCATATTAGTCACTAGTACTCAAACAGAAAATAAACCAGAGGCCATTTCTCTTTAAGAACAGTCATTGCTTAAGTCAAGATCAATGGTATAACTTGCTATCTATAACCAACTGGAATTGGGACTATCTTTCCCACTGCAATTGTCCATGGTTAAAAAAAAACCCCTGATCCATCTAATTTCCCAGCTCTTCAGAAGAGACTACTGGTTTTCATAGAGATTCCAAAAGGAGGGAGAGGTTCAGTTATGGATATACTTGATTATATCAAAGTTATGGAAAAAGCAGTAAGGTCCAGTGGATCCTTAACTCACTCTCCATAGCCAGATAACTGTGGTATAGATAAGCATATAGTGCACAAAGTGCACTTTCTTCTTCTTCTGCTTCTCAGTATCTGCAGCGAAATCTCCATGGCCAGCTTTTTACATGTGGGTTAGTTTGCTCTTGGGTAACTGCTACCCCCTAGGGCTAATAGATCAGCTTGCAGCTAATACTAGGTAAAAGTATGGAGTCACAGAAGGTGGAGCCAAGCAGAACTCCTGGACTTTACATTAAGACAGGTTTTTGGCTCTAAAGCAAGTACCCATTGCACAGAAAGGGAAAACTGAATAAATTTAACATTATGACTATATCTCAAAGCAAAGAGTTGGAAAGAGGAAGAGATTCACGCTACAAGATATAAAACAAATCTTTAAATTCATAACATCAGCAAACCAGAATAGTCATTTACTCCAGCAGCAATCCACTATATATGAAAGGAAACAGAATCATGTGTGTTAACCTAAGATTCGTTGCAAAGCAAAGGGGCTCCCCCGCCACCTGCCATGGAGAGGCATCTGGGATGATTTAAAACAGCAAAGGAGGAGGAGAAATCCAAAAGCAAATGCTAAAGAAATGTAAACAATCAAAAAGCCCCAAAATATTAGTAAGGAAAATAAAATAGCAAAGAAGGACCAGAACAGACAGGAAAGGGTAGCCACCAAAAAGCTCACTTCTGCTTTCCTCTACTGTCTCCACACTAGATGGTGCAAATAGTTGCTGGCTGAACCACTAGCCACTAGCCAGTGGACACACATATCTCACACTTTCTTAATTAATATGCATGCTCTCTCTCTCTCTCTCTCATATATATATATACACATACACACACATATACATGGGAAAAATCCAGATGATACCTATCACCCTCCCATACTATGCTTAATAATTCTGAATAAAGGACATAATATGATCTGCACAACCAATTTGAACAGTACCAGTCCTAAACCAATGGTAACAACATGCCACCATCTGTGTCAGGATACATGAGGAGCTATGGAGCAGTTTCTAAAAATGATGTGTGACTGTCAATATCATTCCAAAAATTAGATGTTTTAACTTCTGAGGAGCTGGGATGGTTAAAAGGAGAGTGAGACCTTGTTAGTCATCAAAAGAACAGTGAAGTAAGAAGGGCTTATAACGATTCATCAGTTACTAAAACCATTCTCTCTTCTTCCACTTACCTCTTACCTTGACAATGTTTCCTTGTTCTCAGTTTGTGAACAATTTCCTTCCTTCTTCTTTCTGTAATCAAACAGCTAAGCGGCTTCAGGGAGGGGGAAGTTGAACTTCAGACAGACATTTTCTTTGGTTACAAACATGAAATACAATTAGACTACAGCAATGCACCCTATGCGAGGCTGGCACCAAACACATTGGTTGCTATATGTCTACCATATAGACAACACATACCATTGGTCTTAAGGGAGCTGCACTGGCTGCAAGTTCATTATTGGTCTACATTCATAGCGCTAGTGATGACAGCCAAAGCCTTAAATACTGTAGCTTGTAATCCTGAGGATGAAGGTCTAGAGGAGGGACCCTCTTGTGGTGGGGTAACATGCTGTGGTAGGATGTGGGAGAGGGTCTTCTTGGTTGTTGCATGCCAGCATTAATTTCTTTCTAGTGCCAAGTCAAGACATGGCTTATTAAAGCCTTTAAGTCTTAGTTTACATTTAAATGTACATGTACGTGGTCTTTCTTTGTTGTAGCTTTTTTTATCTCTTTTAACTTGTTGTCATGTTTAATATGCTTTTATCCTTTGTAAACCATTTTATTATTTTAATCTGGAACTGCTTTAAATTGTTCATTGTTTTATGTGCGAGCTACCCTGATATCCCACAATAAAGGGAAAGGTATTAATATTTTAATTATTACAAACAAAAACCCCAAATTTGAGAAGAGAAATCTCACACCACAAATAAAAGTTAGCTGATATTTAGGATCCTCACCACAGGCACATCCTAAAACATAATTCTACCACCACCATTACTATATTTCGTGGCTTTTTCTGGCTGAACAAAGTAACTATGCTTGGATAAGGAAGACAAAAACAAATGCTTAGGAAAACAAGGTGAAATGAATGTTTTTCGAAGGCCCAGTCAGCAAGCTGGAAAAGCTCAGGAGTTTTTTAAAAAGTGAGTTCTCATATGAGGAAGGATACTCTGCAAAAGTGAATCTGAAACACATTCCTTCAGGAAAATGAAAAAGGGTTGCTAACACTGGAAATCTGAACAAACTGGGAGGCAGGAAGATATATATGGGAAGGTGGGACCCAGTGGAAGTTACTTACTTGAGGTCTTTCTCTGAAAAAGTCCTTGCTCTCTCAGGAAAGCTTCACACAGAGTTTTAATGTTATTAGCCCTTTGTGTAAAATGTTATCGATTTCTGAAAATTGAGGCAGCAAATTAACTGCCTTCCAACACAAAATCTACCTGCCCATTTTCCAAAATGCATGCTAGATTTCCTCTATCAATTCATATACTGCAATCCCTATAAAAATACTTGAAACAAATGATGCAGATTGCTCAAATGCCCTTTGCTCAGCAATGTGACCATCTGTCCTACAGTCCAATAAATCTGAAATCCTGAGGCAGCTCTAATAACGTCTAAAACTAAGAAACCAAATCCCAAGTGTCTGTCTCTGTTTTAAATGCTTAAAATAACTCTTACAAATTGTCTATTTAAAGCAAGTTGGCATTCTTTGTTGCCATAGAGAGCTAAGAGAGTTCTTACAGTAACAGCATGCTGACCTAACATTTTGGGACATAATCACCCAAAATAGGTCTGTGAAGCACTGAAGCTTTCCCTCAGACACACTGCACGTAAGCTGGATTTCAGCAGCAACACGTGTGACACGCCACATCTTTGTCTAGTTCACTCATCTATATTTAGATCTCATCAAGCCACTGGGCAATGAAATTGCATCACATTTTAATGAAATAATACAAGGATAGTACCAAATGAGGAAAAAATATACCTAGGCTCTGCACGATATACACCTTAGAAATTAAACTATGCATTATAGTCCCATCTTCCTACTTCTGCTTGCCAGAACGCTTGGCATGAAAATCCATCCTGAAACACCCATTGTAGCTCAATAGATCACCCTCCCCAAATGTAGAAGGAATATTTTAAATTTTCTCTGGCTAAAAATAGCCTAGCTTGTCATGATTGGAAGTGTGAGCAGAATAACATTCCACTACAAAGCAGAGCTGGCACACTGTACTTCACGTACATTAACTAATGGAATAAAACTGTGCAGCTACTCATATGTTTTATATTCATCTGCCTATATAGGATGGCAAATGTATATAAAACACTGAAGAAGCTGTTATGAGCATACAAAGAAGACTAAAAGGCAAATGGTTCTTTCTGGAATTGTTATTTCCAGAAAAGACTTATTTTCTCTTCATACTTAACAGGACGAGGGGGAAAAAGTTTTTCTCCATTGCCCCAACCAGAATTAAGCATGTTTAAGCATAAATATGACATGTTTAAATATTTGAAGGGATGCCATGTAGAGGAGGGAGCGGGCTTGCTTTCTGCTGCTCCAGAGACCAGGACAAGGAGCAATGGATTCAAGCTGCAGGAAAGGAGATTCCACCTGAACCTGAGGAAGAACTTCCTGACGGTCAGGGCTGTCCGGCAGTAAAATATGTTGCCTCAATGGAGTGTGGTGTGGTCTCCTCCTTTGTAAGTTTTTAAGCAGAGGCTGGATGGCCACCTGTCAGGAGTGCTTTGAGGGTGTTCCTGCATGGCAGGGGGTTGGACTGGATGGCCCCCGGGGTCTCTTCCAACTCTACATTTCTATCATTCTATGATTCTATGATTCTATGTTTCTGGATGGAGAATATACAAGAGAAGAATCATAGAATCATAGAAATGCAGAGTTGGAAGAGACCACATTTGGGCCTTTTCCCCCTGCACTCGCTGAGTTCTTGCCCTGAATGATATTGCCTCCCTCCCCAGCGGAACTTAGTTTAAAGACCTCTTAATCCTCCTTGCAAGACTGTTTGCAAAAACATTCCTGCCAAGTTTTGTGAGGTGCAGCCCATCCCATGCCAGAAGCCCACGTTCATGGAAATTCAGGCCGTGTTCCAAAAACCCAAACCGTTGCCGGTGGCACCACATGCGGAGCCATTTGTTGACCTCTGCTATTGCCCTTTCCCTTCATGCGCCATGTCCTTGAGCAGCGGAGGCAATCTAAACATGCAGTCTCCAGGGTCATATACAAATGGCTCCAAGGTCCAAATTTAGTGTATGCTGCCATAAATCCACTATTCCTGCTTTAAAGGAGGTACTGCCCCAATCCTTTCTAAATCCTCATCAAAACAATTCTACATCCTTCCTGTCTATAGCACAATGCTGATGTTTAATCGTTCACTGTCTAACTCTTTTTTAAAACAGCAAATGTTAAGAGTCCAGACCCTCTTAAACAACACCCTTCTTCACTGCAGTGCTTAGGCCCTTGCTGCACTATGGCCCAATAGCACTTTGCCCCAGCGGAATCATGGCAGCACCATTGCTAGGATGGGAATGGTACCTGCACTCGGTCGGCTGCCAGCAGATTGATAGTGTTAGAGACACTCTTTTTTCTTCTGCAGTATAGTGTGAATGGCAAGTCCCTTTCTCCGCCTCTTCCTATGCTATACTGCAGAAGGAAGCGCTATCAAGCCCTTCCACGCTTCCTGCACACCCACAGCTGATGGGATCATGGCAGGAAAGGGGGCCATTACCAGATTTCTTTTTCAGTAATGGTGTACAGCTCATTTACAATGCATGGGGATGCGACAGCACCTGGTGAGCGATGACGTCATGTGACAGCACGCGTCCCAGATCGGGAACAATGCATTGCCATGCTGGGATGGCAACATCATGAGGTAAGGGCCTTAGCTACTGCATATTCACTGGTATTTTTACTTTTACATTAATGCAGTGTCTCTTAAAACACTAAACCTTAAAAGATGGAAAGACTAGGCTTTCTGTCAAGCAAAAATCTCAAAGAAATAAGCCTATAGAGCAAAAACCCCCATTATCCAATTCAGGGGAAAAGACAGAGTGGTATGAAAATGGCACAATTCTGTACAATGCTGGGGGGAGCAGTGGAGGAGAGAGAGATGCCATTGAAATAGTAGAATATGCTGCAGACACAGTGAAATCAATTGATCCACAATCACACGGCAAAGACATGAGTGCCTGACTACAAAAAAGCAAGAGAAAATAGGGCAGGAGGGCAATAACATTTTCAACTGCTTTTTAACATTCACTCTCCAATGCTAATTGTTGTACAGTGTACACTATTATTCAAATATACATGACTGATAATACATACTTTTTCATGCTATATGAAGATTTTTTTTCCATTCTCTCTACAAATCCAAAGCTGTAGAGCCAAAATCAGGAACAATTTGTTTCACTTTGCTACCAGATGTCGATCAAATAGTTTCCCTACACTCCACACTGAAGTCTACGTTAGGTTCTACAACTAATCCAAGATAGAAGCTTTGGGATTGCAACATACATAGTTTGTCTTTTGACGCCATGAACTAAATTTTCGAGAAGGAAAAAACAGAAACTGCAAATAGATTGTTAATTAAAAGCTCTCAAAATGTCAGGACCAGATCCCAATAGCAGGAATCTGTTTGCAGCATTTATAAATCATAGAATCATAGAGTTGGAAGAGACCACAGCAGGCATCCAGTCCAACTCCCTGCCATGCAGGAACCCACATCAAAGCACTCCCAACAGACGGCCATCCAGCCTCTGTTTGAAAACCTCCAAAGAAGGAGACTCTAAGGCAGCATATTCCACTGCCAAACAGCTCTGACCATCAAGAAGTTCTTCCTGAGGTTCAGGTGGAATCTCCTTTCCTGCAGCTTGAATCCACTGCTCCTTGTCCTACTCTTTGGAGCAGCGGAAAACAAACCCACTCCCTCCTCAACATGACATCCCTTTGACTATTTAAACATGTCCCCTCTTAACCTTCTCTTCTGCAGACTAAACATACCCAGCTCCCTAAGCCGCTCCTCCTAGGGCATGGCTTCCAGACCCTTCACCATTTTGGTCACCCTCCTCCGGACACGCTCCAGCTTGTTGATATCTTTCTTGAATTGAGGTGCTCAGAATTGGACACAGTATTCCAAATGAGGCCTAACCAATGCAGAATAGAGCGGTACCATTACCTCCCTCGATCTAGACACCATACTCCTATTGATGCAACCAAGAATCGCATTGGCTTTCTTGGCTGCCGCATCACACTGTTGACTTATGTTCAGCTTGCGGTCTACCAAGACTCCTAAATCCCTTTCACATGTACTGTTATTGAGCCACTTGTCCCCCAACCTATATTTGTGCATTCCATTTTTTCTGCCTAAGTGCAGGACCTTACATTTCTCTCTGTTGATATTCATTTTGTTAGCTTACTTTCCAAACCTCTTCATGTCAAATTACATACTGAGAAACCCAACAGTTCCATAAAGGGATCATTAATGGCAACAAGTTTTTTTAAAAAAAATCCATGTTCACAAGGGTGTGTGTGTGTGTGTGTGCGCGCGCGCGCATACATGCAGAATCATGTCTGAGCTTTACATGTTAGGAGTGCACTTTTGCCTATCTACGCTTCCATCTTGTCATCATAAGCAGAGGTCTCCAACTAGCCAAAGTTAAAACTGTGCCTGTACCAGGAAACTAACAATTCCTAGTTTCAGTTCAAGCCAGTTGGGAATGTCTAAGCAGTGGAATGCAGGAGAAGTTGGGAAGGATAACTGCCCCCCGAGAGCCAGCGTGGTTGTAGTAGTTTGAGCACTGGACTACAACCCTGAAGACTAGGGTTTGGTTCCCCACTCAGCCATGGAAACCCACTGAGTGTCTCTCTCTCACACACAGCCCTAGAAAACCCCATGTCAGGTTCGCCTTAGGGTCAGCGTAAATTGAAAATAACTTGAAGGCACACAATAATAACAACAAAGTGTCTCCAACCTCCTACATAGCCCACTTGCATGTCCCCCATATTGGTTCAGAATAGCTGAGAAACTGGAGAGACAGCTTTCAGGCTATATAGACAGCTCCAGTGGAGAGAGAAGAGAACATCTACTGCACTAGCCCTGCAGCGGCAGCGTAAATGTTGTGATTTAGTCTAGGATCTTAAACAGATTTCCAACCATGTCCCAAAACTGGTGGACTTAGTTTCCCAATTTGGATACTATGGTCGATTGGAACTTGTGGACTGAATTATGGCAAGCTGAGCTGTGAGCAGAGGAATGGCTGAATGTGTAGCCAAAAGACTCATTCATATCTTTGCTTATTAAGGCTGAGCTATAATTGTCCAAATATGGCCAAGGTACAGACACAGTAGAGTCTTGGCTATTCAAAGAGATATTCTAAGATCAGCCAGGATGAGGCAAAACTACGAATGAGTGAGGGAGTACTATGGTTCACATTCTAAAACAAAGCAACCTAACTGTACATTCCAAACAAATACATGAACCAGAATGCTAGGCAATTAGTATATAACTATATGGTGAATACTAATTTTTTAGAAAAAATCAGGATTTTCCACATCTATCAATCAGTTTATTCTGCTTTTTCACAAAGGAATTTTGCTGAAGGCATTTTCCTATATTTTGAGCACACAAGTCGCAGGTTTATGAATGTATTCACAGCATCTGTAGGAAAAAAGAAACAATGAACATAGTCCTTGTATGCCAAGTATATACAGCAATCTTGCAGAATGCTAAGGAGGTTTAATGCTAGGCATGTAGACAGGTTAGTCTGACGTTACATCAGATTTGAAAGGGCTTGCGTTTCTGTGTTTATGAAGGTTTTTTCTGCAGCTTAGAAACTCAAACCAATCCTGATCCATACCGCTGTAACTCATGATGATCTGAACAGACTGTGAAGTAGATTTCTCATAATTTAGAAACCTGTGCCTTGGGGATTAAATTGAGTGTGACCACACAGTTCCTGTGCACCTGATTACTAAGCTACTTTAAAGTTCTGAGTTATGACTCACCATTTTGGAGTTCCCTCTTGAATTCTTATTAAATTCTGAAAGAGCTGACACAATACTGTCGTCTTTAATAAACCACTGTAAATGTTTGTATTTTGAAAGTACTCTGCATGACGTCAAAGCTTTCTGGCTTCAAGGTACTGGTTGTATACTGATATGTCTGCCATGAACTCCACATGTTATGGAAGATTCTGGTAATGTCATAATGTCTTCTCAGCCACCCACAGCTTAGGCCTATGTTGGACCTCATATGGGGGTGTACTAATCTGTTTCACATTCTACAATTTTCACATTTTCTATGCACGACTTTATTCTGTTCTTTTTCCCTACCAAGCCCTGGCACTCCCCTTCTTGCAGATCAGCTAGCCCTACATAAACAGTGGGGAAGCAGTTACAGAAGTGAGAAACACATTCAGGGAAGCCCTCAACCACCTCAATGGACACCTGGGCTAAAGCAAAGAACAGGGTTGTCAGGACTATATATAGAGGGTCCTTCCCTGCTTAACAGAAAGATAGTCATCTAGTAAAGAATGACCTTGCTTTTCAGTACAGCCAGCCCTGTCATGTGTTGATATCTCTTGCCTGGTCTCTGTCTCCCAAAGTTCTGGAAAGTCTAGCCTAAAGATGTCCAAGCTCTCTATCACTCTGCTACTTATGCCTGGTTGATACAGTATTGCATAGTATGGTGTCCCTCAATTGTCAGTTTATCTTGGCCAAGCAACTTTGATGGTCATGACCATTCCCTTTGCCACTACACAACCCATGCATGCATGCTTACTCTCAATCCCAGAGAAGTCCCTGATGATACTTTTCTGGATTGTGTGGCTATTTGGATCTTGACCTTAGTACAGTAGGAGCCAGCCTGGTGCAGTGGTTTGAGCACTGGACTATGACTCTGGAGACCAGGGTTCAAATCTCCACTTGGCTATGGAAACCCACTGGATGACCTTGGCCAAGTCACGCTCTCTCAGCCTCAGAAAGAGGTGAAGACACCCCCCCACACACACAAATCTTGCCAATAAAACTCAATGCCATGTTTATCTTAGGGTTGCTGTAGGCTGGAAATGACTTGAAGGCATACAACAACCTAATGTAGCACTATCTTCTGCTTAATGATCAGCATCTGCAAACACCATGAGAATCTTCCACACTAGGACATGTTGTCTAAATGATGCAAATCATTGAGACTTTAGCTATCTTTACAATCCTTCACACATGCAGTGTGGTGGACACACCAGAAATGCATCCTCAGCATCTGGAATGTGCTCTCTATAACAACACATATACTGCAGAGTATTAGGGGTGCTGCACAATCCAAACTGGTAAACACACATCAGAAAGGTTAAAAGTATTGTCACACAGGTGACCCTAGCCCAGCGTATGTCATGATGAATACTTTCTCCACGGCATAATGCTATCCTTAAATATCCCCAATAGAAGCTTTAGAACAATATGAGCACTGGGTTCCTGGCCCCTCATTCCTTCCTGGCCACTGGACGCATGAGCAACAACTATGCCTCTCTATTGTTTCTAGCCTTGGGGAAGGCACCTTTTATTTTTAAGACCTGTGTTATTCAAGGGCCATGCTCTTATTGCCCACATATCTCCTGCTGCTCTCCTCTGCTGTCCTAGCCCTTCTGAACAAATACTGGAGATGTATAGTGTGTTCGTGTTTCTTTACAACTGCAGTGACCAAGCCATTTTCAACAAATATCTATGAAAGTGGGGGGGGGCTTGTAGTTTATCACATAACAAGATGCCGTGTGGCACACAATAACCCCAACAGCACTTTGAAATGTATATATTTAATAAACGCATTTCCAAACCACCCTTCCTTATAAGTACCAGGTCAGTATATAATGAGTATAACCATAAAACTCCAAATAATACAGCAACAAAGTATGCAGAATAAAAATGTTAACCTGTCACACTTACTTTATACTTACTTACTATAAACTTTATAGAGCACATTAGAGTTTCCTTGCTTACTGCTGTTGTATAGCTTTATATTCTTCTTTCACTGGATGTGGACAGGCAACATGCTTCATCATATGTGAGGATTAGAATCGGTAAGCTCATGAGAATTCTTACGCCTCCTTTGCAGTGTACATTAGAGTTCCCTTGCTTTTTGCTGCTGTTTGTTGTATGTCTTTCTTTCAGTGAGCTGGAGTGGAAAGTATAGTACATTCATCATGCTGGGATTCTAACCAGCAATTTCACAAGCGTTTGGTGGTATTTTAACAGGTAGCACCATAGACACGCTTTGACTGTGCCTTTCATTAAATCCTAGTTGACTGCATTTCTGGTGTCTTGAGGCATAATGACAAAACACACACATTTCCAACTTGGCCTGCACAAGTTTTCTCCTCTTTATGTTCACATGGCAAAAATTACAACTGATGGGCTGCAGCAGAGTTTACAGAGATGCCAAGGCTCCACTGCATGGCGTACGCTTTCTCTTTAGCTCTTAGGGTCAGTAAACACTGGACAGGCAGTAGTATATTTATCCAGGATAACAGTAAATAATTCCCAAGTCCTGATCTGAGTGTAACTACAGGCATACCTCAGTAAACATAGCCTCTGACAAAGAAGCTTATGTTAACAAAAAAAGTTTTATGTCCTCGCCACCTCCCTTTCTCATGGTCTAGCTGGAAGTTTGAGAGGGTGATGAAGGGTGGCTAGAGAAACATAGACTTTCAGTGTTGGTTTGCAGAGGCATGTCTGCACTCAACAATGCAATAAATCTTTAGCTGGGAAAGAACACGATTCTGTTCTAGCCAATCCTACTGCAGCTGCATGCCCACCTACAACAGGCAAGATAAACAATAGCTGCCTCAAGAATCCCCTACTGAGCATACATGAAAAGCAAATAAGGGAGTGGAATGGGAAAGCAGCTAAGTCTGCTTCAACAGCTGCTCCCAACATATTAAAGAAACATACGCCAAAATGGAAATCATAAGAAAAGTGGAACGTGATGTAATCCTGGATATGTTTTGTAAGATGCCATCAAGTATTCTTTAGAAGATTCAAAATGTTTTTGTTTACTTCTGTAAGCCTTAACCGACCAATTGTTTCATTTCACACAAGCATATTTTTATTTTTGAATAAAATGTTTGCTGTTGAACTGCTCTTCTTTGGGGGGGGGGCGTAGAAACCTCTCTCTATTCTTTCCTTTATATTTCTGCTTCTCATAAAAAAATTTCCATTAAAGAAGTTATGTTGAAGAATATATTCATTTGGTTAACTGAGATATAATTATATAGGACTGCTAGGCTAATGGAAGTATGTTAGAAACTGTATCTACCAAAACAGGTTCCTCTTAAAAGCGTGACCCAGCAGAGTAATTAAATCCTTTTTGAATATGCATAACTTATTCAGCATCAAGGTCTGCAATGAAAATACAGAACAAAGCAGAATTATTAATGTTAAATACTTATACATAATGCAAATGGATTTTAAAGGAAACACCCCTTTATGCTTCCTCTGTGATATCACTAGTGAAAATATTAATGAAGGATACCTCAGCAAAGACCAGGGCCTACTTATATTCAACTTATCTGACTCTGGTTTTGCTTGCACAGACAGGAACTGCAAAGATGTCATTGGGCCACTCAGCTGTTAGAGCCACACCACTTTTAGGGATATTCAGTAATTATGTGGAAAATACAAACGCTTTTGATAGAGACCTGCAGCTCTCTATTTGTTTGCAAGGCAGGAGCTAATATGTCTTCACTTCAAATGGTTGAAGAGCTTTGTATTTCCAGTCAAAGTAAAACTAAGCTCAGAAAATGCAAGTGATCCACACTAAAAATGACACCACTCCCATGTACCAACTATTCAGTCAGCTTTAACCTAAAACCTCAACACCCTGTAAACATTTTGTATACCATTTTTCCCCATCTTGGTGAGACCAATGTCCTTCCAATCAAGACGAGCGCAAAAGAAAGCATCTAAAGGAGAAAATATGAGACATCTACAGAAACGCAGTACAATCAAGATGATTTAGGTTTTCCCTATCAGCTCTGTTTCTATATGTGTCTGTAGACACAAAAGGATTATACTGGTGCTTTGTATTCAATATCAGCACAGTTGGAAACCAAATCTTTACAGAGGACCATTTATGATATTAAGTTTAAAAATAGCTAAATGTAAGTCAGCAGCACCACATTCAGGAAAGCAGCAGAAACAAAAAGCAGGACTAGTACGAAAAGGTGTGCTTGTACTGTAAATGATTGTTTCAAAGCTTTTATAATTTTTGGTGTCACTATGCATTATGCTAAATGTGTTGTAAGCACAAACCAAAATTGAAACCCAGTAGCTCCTATCAATTTGTAATTGTTGAGTTACCACACATCTTTCTTTATTTACTGAACTTTTACACACCTAGCATGTTCTGTTTACTATTTAGAAAGGCATGGGTTCTTACAGCCAAAAAGGAAAATTAAAGAAAAACACTGTTAAGTTCAGATAGCTATACTACTTCTTTACTTCAAAATACAACACTGAGAAGCAACAGTGTCTCAATTGCTACTGTTTCTACTAAACCACGTGACCAATCTAGTGTTAACTAAATAGCGTATTAACCGGATAACGTGTTTATCTGTGTGACACTTGGGACTATATAGTGGAGGAAGGGCAACATTTTACCATGTTTTCAGGGTATGGGGTGTTTCAAGCCTTAAAAGAGCCTTTTTAGATGCCAAAAGAAGCTTTTAAAAAATCTAGAAGCAAATCAGAAATCTAATCTAAATTTGAGACGAGGAAAAACGTGGGTTCTAAAACAGAAACAGTGGGAAGAGCTTATAAAATTGTTTCCGACACAGCCTACGGTGCAAAAAAGGAAAATGCATTTGAAGTATACAATATTAGAAGATCATTCTAGTGGTCTGCAGGCATGTGGACATGATTATTGGGTTCCCTAAGTGAGTATGGGTAAAGGCACTGTATGCAGAAGTACTTTGTACTAATGTAATGGCCTTTCTAAATCTGCCTGTCTTTACTCTGCATGTTAAAGTGTTTTCTAATCTGTAATGCTCAAGTCAATGGAAGGAGAAAGCTGTTGTGTATGCCTAACTGGTGATTGCAGAAAAGGGGGGTCAGAAGAATTCTGGGCTAGACAATGCAACTGGCACTCCAGGGCTGCCAGGCGACGCATGTCAGATCCAGCAACTGCTGAGGAAAAAAGGATTCTGGGCTAGATGATACAACTGGCACTCCGGAGGCTGCCAGGCGTCGTACATCAGACCCAGCAACTGCTGAG
This sequence comes from Iguana delicatissima, assembly GCA_948472985.1. NCBI lineage: Eukaryota > Metazoa > Chordata > Lepidosauria > Squamata > Iguanidae > Iguana > Iguana delicatissima. The sequence continues at coordinate 16,650 of CAOKZL010000992.1, read as the reverse complement.
GAATAGAAGATTGGGGCTAGATTTCTGCTGGGGTTACTCCAGGAAGCTAACCTCTCTACGCACAAATCAGACCCCCTCCGTTATTGGGAACAGCGTGTAATGTGTGTTAGTGAATCTTAATGCTGCTATGTAGTCTGCTGCGATGTATCACTTGTGCTATAAGGAAATAGGAAATAGTACATGCTTGAAATTGCAAAGTTTTGAATTTAGCATGAGGGGGGGAATGAAGGGGTTAAATCCAGGGAATTGCTACTTGAATAGGAAAATAAGCGACTTGAATTGAGTTTCTGAGTGAAACAGCAGATGTCTTTGTCTTATCTCAATTTTAGGAATGGCCTTGCAACACTCACTCAGGCGTCTGAGAACTAAGAGGGAGTCAAGCGTACTCCCTGCTACCTCATTTTGGCCATATGCATCATTTTGTGTCAATTAGTAACTGAAGTCTTTGTTCTCCTGTTCTGGGTTGGGCTAAGCTCTAGATGTGATTGATTGCTGACGTTGTTGACCAAAGGTATAAAGTTTAGGTGTTTTAATTAATCTGCGGGACAGTCCTGGAAATAGCTGTCGTCCTTGCGCAAGTAAATTGTTAACAATAAAAGGCTTTTTGATTTTTCCCTGGAAACCTGGTCTTCGTCTCTTTTCTGGCCACAACAACAGGGTGAGACATGTTTTAATTTAAAATAACAAAACCAGGGGCAGGGGCAAGCTCAGGCCTTGATGGTCTCAAAAATGGCTTTGGGAGACTCACTCAGGCTACAAGCTGCCTTTTCCTTGCTCGTGTCTTAGAACAACAGACAAGGCCCTGTTCTTTCCCAGAGCTTTTTGGAATGAAAGGAATATGGTGAGTGTATTTTACACTTCTGTACATAGTGGCACCTTCAGAATATCCATATTGCATTAAAACAGGGGTCTTGTTATAAACTGCAATCTTCAAAAGTCTGCTTCAGAAAGTGAAGTGCCTTGGACATTGCAAGTTAAAAGCAGCACTGGAAATAATGGCACAAACAATAAGCCAAAACTGGGGTGAAGACAGTATACTAATCAGTGGTTACAGATTAGCTTACTGTCTCCATTCCAGTTTTGACTCATTATTCATGAATCCTTTTTTTTTAAACCACCCTAGTATCCATCTGTTAAACTGAAGAACGGCTGACTCAGTAAACTTCGTTGAATGCTTGTTAAGCCTTAGCTCAGTGGTTCTCAACCTGTGGGTCCCCAGATGTTCGTGGACTTCAGCTCCCAGAAGCCCCAGCCACTATGGTCAATGCTCAGGGCTTCTGGGAGCTGAAGTCCATGAACATCTGGGGACCCACAGGTTGAGAACCACTGCCTTAGCTGATGAATCATGACAAATGCAACATCACTGTCTTTCTTGAAACACCCTTACCTTTTCCCAAACCCCAAATCTCTTCCTCCCTCTTTATACACATGTGATAGCCAGAGAGTTTGATAGATATCAGAGTAGTAAGAATAACTAATTAATATCTAAAATGGATGAAAAATTACAAGGAGGGAGAGTACAAAAGAAGGAAAAAAACACAAGACAAACATTGGAGAATTCGGGGAAAAGTACAAGAAGAGTGCAGGGAAAAAAGCATAAGATATACAAACCTGCTAGTGCTTTAAGAAATGTAGTCTGAGTCAGCAGTGAAAGTATTGCAATGTTGCACTGCACTGATGAAAGCACTTTCTTTCAAACAGTACAAACAACTGGAGTCCCAATATTGTCATTCCATTTTCTGGAATAACTTTTTGCAACAGATGAACCATTAACCCTTGTGCCCTGGCTAAACTCTAAATGGGTAATTATATTCCTTCAGCTCTGTAATTTCAAATGTCTAGGGGTCACCAAAACAAGAACTTTACAAGACCCTAGATCTCTGTCCCAAAGCAGAAGAAACTAGGAGGCTACCAAGATATGCATCAGTAGATTAGTTAAGAGTTTTAAATGTCAGCCAAACAATTTGAGATGCATTAAAATGTTAGTGAAAGCCAAGACAGAAAATGTGGATTTGAATATGTCTAACATGAGTAGCAAATCAGACAGCAAATGCTGACTACCCGTCAGTTTCAAACAGACTGATTTTCTCTCCCACACTGGACCATGATCACAATGCTCAGTGTCACTAAACCTAAAGAATGACAGGGAGAAAAAAAACAGTACAACTAAACTATGCTTTTCCATATTTCCTTGCCGCTTTGACAAAGGTATAGCTGTGTACTGTAACACTCCATACTGTCCATGAACCTGAATATTCCTCAAAACAACGAGAACAAAAATCCCTGCACGTATGCATGCATACCAAGAAGAAGGCTATGCTAGTGCCTTTCTCCTTAACATCTGGAATGTTGGTGCCAGGACTTTTTTCTTCTTTTTATAGACGGGGGCATTAAATCGAAAAGGCCTTCACTTACAATCTAGAAACAAATTCAGCAGCTCACCTGCTATTTCAGTGAACATAATCTAAGCAGAGGAAGAAATGTTTGAATATCAACAGTGGTACACTGCTTCCAGCACCCAAAAATCAATCAATCAATCAATCAATCAATCAATCAATCAATCAATCAGATAGGATGGATTCCATTCTTCTAGTGAAAGAAGGTAGATTGGAATAAACTGTTCCTCTTTCTCTTGTTCCCAGAAGGTAACAAGATGTTTGCTGAACAAAACATTCCTGAAGAATATTCCACCCTCCCTATAGTGGAAACAAAAAGGTTATGAACCTCTTAGGTCCACCACTGTTGTCAATGCCATGAAGGAGACACCTCCACATCAACCTGTCATCAAAAGCCCTGCTCAAGTCTTCAAACTCAGGACCTATGCAACAATATCCACCTGTAGTGTGGTTTTCCTCTTTTCCTGCTACCAACAACCTCATCTCTTCTGATGAGTCACGTCTTCTCAGGATATGTCCAAAGTATGACTATCTCAGCTTAGTCATCTTTGATTCTAGAATGTATGTCTGCTAGTGCCCCTTTCTTTCCTGCACCCAGCTTGGATATCAGCATTTCTCACTCCACTGTGGTGTGAGAGCCACCATGGTATGATAGCCAGCACTGTGTAGTAGTTTGAGCATTGGACTACAACCCTGAAGTCCAGGGTTCAATTCCCTGCTCAGCCAAGGAAACCTAGTAGGTGACCCTGAGTGTGTCACACACTCTCAGCCCCAGAACACCCTGTCATAGATTCACCTTAGAGTGGCCATAAGTCAGAAACATCTTAAAGCACACGCTAACAACAACAACACGAGCTTATAGTACATTTCATTGGTAAGAAACATCATCTTACACAATATTTGTAATATATGAGCATCATATGTCTCAGATTCCATATGATGAGGAATTGCACTTATGATACAGAGAATTTACATATATCTCTGTATTTGTTAGCATTTCCAATACATTGTATTATGTCAGTATAGCTAGAATAATTGTTTCAGAGAGTGAACTGGCATTTCAAACACCCAAAGTGCTCTCACCCATTCAGCACAGAAGACAACATATTTTGTTCAGCCATGTTCATTGGCCCCTAAATGCTGCCATCTGATGCCCTCATGCTTCCTCCCTACTACCACCCTTGAATGACTGTTGCCATTAAGGAACCATGTTTCTGAATTCAAGCTTTCTAATATCCTTTATGTAGCATTCTCAGAGGCACAAGTGTATAATAAAAAAAATACATCTAGTAATGTAAGTTGGATACAAGGTCAAAGACTACTAATTTAATACATCTAAATCCTGACTGTCCTTAACTAACTCCAATTCAAGTTTCACTCTTATATTCCTGACACTGACATTCATATCTCTCACTCTCCAACTCATATATTGCAACTCCAACTAACCCTCTAAATGTCATACATACCAGCCATTTTTAAAGATCTCCTTAGATGTTCAACTAGTCACCAGACGTTCCCAACATTCCATTCTCTCAGCCTCTCCCAGCAGATCCTTCCTTTATAACGTACACTTCATATTGCATACACACCCATGGTTGTTAACTGCATTCAAGTTAACTTTGACTTATGGTGATCCTATGAAGCAGAGACCTCCGGGTCATCCTTCTATCAAGAGCTCTGCTCAAGTCTTGCAAACTCAGGGCTGTGGCTTCCTTGGTTGAGTCTACCCATTTGTAATGTGCTCTTCCTTTTCTCCTACTGCCTTCTACCTGCTTTACCTTAATTTATGTAATAAATGCAATATTTTCCCCTCAAAAACCCATAACATCACACAGTTCTACTTAAGCACTTGATTCAAATTTTTCCCCCTTAACTGAGCCAATGGAACAAGGGGTGCACCTACTTTTAAGCCCACTCTAATTCTTATATGCTCATTGTTTGTTGAATGTATTTCATAAGACATATAACTGTTTTATAAAAACCCTACCGAATGTTTTGAACAGAAGCAGTTTTAATTCATGAAGGCTATCATGGTAAAACTGTGGAATTTCCATAATCATCATTCGGGTTCAGTGACTTTTTCTTACCAGTATATATTAGAACTTTGCCTTAGCACAGAAGTGAGAACTGTGCAGCCTTACAGCAACTCCCCACCCCTATGCATTCTGTTCAGTTAGTTTTGCTGTGCTGATGGGAGTTGCAGTCCAGAAACTTCCAAAGAGTTATACAATTCACACTTGACTTACTAGAACAATTTAATTTTGAACTGCTAGCAAAATAGCAACAGCAAAACAGCAGCTTAAAGAAAGGGAACAATTCAGATGACTTGGAAACTAGTTATGGCTTTCCATAAAGGCAAAGTGAGTTTTACAGTTCAAGTTATTTTCTGTCCTGGATTAAAATCCAAACCAGAGGACAACTCCCCACTCCACTGCAGTTACCCTGCTGGGGGAACGCATTCTTTCAAAGTCACCACCTGGAATATGACTAGTTCATCAACCTTGAAGCCTTGGGAAAAGACTAAAAAAAGCCATTTATTTGGAATGAGTAGAAACAAAATAAAGTGCTCTAATAGAGGCTGAGCCTCCCTTATCTAAAATGCTTGGAAACAGAAGTGTTCTGTATTTTGGATTTTTTTTTAATTTTGGAATGCAGTACCTTTCCAGAACAGCCTCATATCTCATTCATTTGCTAATTGTGTTGTGTGTCAGACGTGAGCCTGAGGAGACACTGAGGATCTGTGAAATGGCAGGAATCCAAGTGTAGCACTCAAGTGAAAACCCACAAAGTCAACTATTTTTTAGTCTCTCCTTTTACTGTCAGCTGCCCGCTTCCTTCTTGAGGTTGTGCCCGCATCACTCCTGCTCATTCATTTCTCAGTCTCCCTTTTTGCCACCAGCTGCCTGCTTCCACCTTCACGGCAGCAGCTGTGGAACACCTCAGATTTGAAAGATGGAGCTGGAGTGCTGCAACCACTGCCTCAGAAGCAGGAGGCCAGCACAAAAAAAAGAGTCTGAGGATCGGAGAGACGAACAAACAGGAGTGCTGCATCCACCACTTCAAAACTAGAAGGGGGGAAGATGGCAACAAAAAGTTTTGAGTTTAGAAGTTTACAGATTTCAGATTTCTGGAAAAAGGAGGCTCAACCTGTATGAAGTGGATATATTTACAATTTAATTGTACTGCAATAACAAAATGTATTACTAAAGCTGTTTCAAAGGTATAACAATGAAAGTCACACAAACTAGACCTCTCTTTACAAAAAGTGCCCACCACCAAATTTAGGAGGAATCACCTCTTTCCCTGTTAGCTTTATACAGTAGAGTCTAACTCATTTGGCAGATTCCCTCCATCTCATTCACCATTTTTTAGAGTCTGGAGGAGTCATAGTGGGGACGAAGGTGCAGGAACACTGCTTCCACCAGCTCAGTGCCCTTCTGATTTAGATTACTTCTGGTAATACTGTAATAACAATTTTAAAGTCTGTTCTGAATACTATTCAGCAGACTGCTTTTTTTAAAAAGTAAGATCTAATTTGTCAGACACTTCCACTGTTTACGACTAAAGAAAAATAATCTATTCCTACATACAAGAAAGCTTCTCCTCAATTATTTTAGGAACACATATTTGCTCAATAGTAAGACTGTTATTATACATTAATTTAACATTGTCTATAAAAATGCCATCTAAATAGCATAAAAAGCAAGCTACAGATTTTATGTCCTGCACATATGATGTTAGATTTATAGCAATCTAATGAGCTATCAAGGCCTGCATAATGTGGTTTTCATGCTAAATGTTTCTGTTCCCCGTAAATTTGTTCAATCTGTGTTCCATCTGAAATCATGGGCTGCAATATACTTTGAGACCTCTGCTAACACAAATGGCAGACATGTTTCAGCTCCATTACAAACACAAGAAACTCTATCTATTTTAACTGATATTAAGTTGTTCTTATTAAGCTTCTTTTCAACAACAGAAAATTTCTCAAACTTTCAGCTAACAATACTAACTCCTTCAAATACTTTGCTCCTGGAGCAGTAACTAGCTAATCTTTGGCAACTTTTCTACTTGCTAAATGAATAAATTGATCATTTTTTTCATAGATCAGTTAGTAGAAATTAACTATTTAGGCAATTAAAGGTATTTTGTTTTAATATTTGTACTAAGAGTTTTTTTTAATTGTATTATATTTTCAGGATGCTGCACACAGCCTTGAACACCACGCTGGGAGAAAGGTAGGATATTAAACAAATAAATATAGTCATGGTACTTGTGATTTCTGAAACCAGCTTAAAAATGTGCATGATTAACTAATTTAACATCATAATTTGTCCCCTGGGAAACCATTACTATTAACAGACAGCTAATGAAGTCATTGCTGGTATTAGACAGTTTCAATATAAACATGTTCCCTGAGGGCTAGAAAAATGTATCATATATATATATGAGGGTTTTGAAAAATACAGATTGAGCATCTCTTATCCAAAACGCTTGAGACCAGAAGTGTTCTGTATTTTGGAATTCTTTTTGATTTTGGAATACAATACAGGTGAAGGGGTTAAATCCAATGCCACTTGCATAGGAAAAATAAGCGAATTGAATTGTGCCTCTGAGTAAATTGCAGATGTCTTTGTCTTATCTCAAATTTTAGGAATGGCCTTGCAACACTCAAAGGTCTGGGAACTAAATGGGAGTTAGGCATACTCCCTCATTTTGGCTACATGCATCATTTTGTATCATTTTCTAACTAACTCTTTGTTCTCCTCTGTGCCAGTCAATGATGTAATGGAAAAGTTAATTAAAGATCTTTTTCTCCAGTGATGGGCGGGCTAAATGAATGACTGATTGCTGACATAGAAGGCAAAAGGTATATAGTGATGCTACCTCAATTAATTGGCACGACAATTTCTGAATATTTGTTGTCCTTGCGCAAGAAATTGTTAAACAATAAAGGCTTTTTAATTTTTCCCCTGGAAACCTGGTCTTCGTCTCTTTCCTGGCCACAACATTTCTGGTGCGTTGGCCGGGAAACGGGGGAAGGGGCTATTCTGTCCCCCTTGACGGACGTTTGGACGTCGGGATGCGGCCCCCCTTGACAAAACCCAGGGCGCCCTCGACCTTTTGTCGAAGAGGTTTGGTTGGGGGAGTGGTGGTATCCCTGGCGACAGCGATCCAGTCAACGGATCTCGGGTTACAGCTGGAAACCAAGCCTCCCATGGCCCTCTGGTGAGTAGACCCCCCTCATGTTTGGGAGGGAGAAGGGGGAACTGATCACTCCCCGAGTTTCGGCCGAGTACCTCTCAGCAGTGGAGACAGAAACCCCGAAAACTCTTGGTATGGCGGAATAATAAATGAGACGTCTCAGTTGTGGTTTAATGGGCCTGATGGATGGGAGGTTGTTCGTCTGGATGAAAGATGCGTGTGTGAGTTGCGTGGGTATTGCACTTCCTACGTCCATGCTGTTGATAGTCCAGGTGGCTAGGTCAATACCAGAGTGACTGGAGTCAAAACCCCTTTGTGTGGGCGCACGGGACCCCCTTCACCCATGCGTCAATCCCATCCCCATTGTGTCTTGTCTGGAACTTGGGAGGAAATGGGTGGGGGAGAGAACCGGCAGAGCCTCTGGGCTGTATGTTAAAGAATTTAAAGGAGGATTTAGTGGAAACTTTACTATTGCTGCTGTAGTGTGGGGGAAAAAATTGTTTGTTTCCTCTCTAGTTGTCTCTCGGCGTTGAAGCCATTTCCTGAAGCCCCTCCTCCTTGGGCTCTCTGTTGTTTTAAGCCAGAAGTTAACTCAGCCAGAGGCTGGGAAATGGCAGAAAGTAAGTCAGTGCAAAAACCTCAGGAGTTAATGAGAAATAGTGAGGAAGCAATGCAGAATCTCATTGTTTTCTCTAAGTGTAAGGAAAAAGCCTGATGTTGCAATTCAGGCAGTGGGAGCAACTCTCAGCCTGACAGAAAGTAAGGCGTTTTCTAGGACCAAGTCTGACCTCTTTAATGGAGATTTAATAGGCCGGCAATTAGCAGTTAAAGGGTTTCAAGGAAGAGCGAGGAAAGGCTAGCTCTTATAAATGGTGGCTGCATCTGAAAAGGAAGAAGAAGAAAAAAAGAAAAAAAAGAGAACTCTGCACTCACTAGGAATTCCCCCTCGCCCCTCCCTGTTGAAAGAGAAAAAAAAAAGAGAAAACCTGACAGCCCGTTTGGCCACCTCTTGAAGTGAGGAGACTGATTTTGCAATTTTAATGCCCAGACTGGCAGCAGCAGCAGAAGTCCAAGTGCTGGACCTCCACCAATGCAACCAGCCAACACTAATGACCCCAGGGGAAAGATATTACTGGGAAGCTCAACAAATCCCTTCATCAACCAACAGTCTGTGGAAACACAAGCCTCCCCCCGTACTTCCTCCCCTTCGGAGATAAATATGCAGGTTCCCCAAGGATCAAGAAGAGGGTAGTGGCCCCACTCAGACAGATCAGCTGGTAGTTGATGCTCAGCAGTCAGGGGGCTACCAGCAGGTTCAGAGTTATTAATATACGCCCTTCATCACATCAGACCTACTAAACTGGAAGACACACTGTGCAACTTATATGGAAAAGCCACAAGAAATAATAGAACTTTGCTCCAGAATCATGGCCTCACATGTCTCTAACTGGCAGGATTGTCAATAGTTGCTTTTGACCTTGTTCACTACTGAGGAGTGGAAGAGAATAAATTCAACATGAGGAATGGCGAGCCAGCCAGGAGGGCACCAGAGGAGAGGCAGAGTTCCCCTAGCTGATCCAGGGTGGGATCCAAATAATCTTGACCAGATGAATATGCTCACTGATTATCAAGCCCCTTTAGTGGAAGCAATGATAGAAGGGATGAAGAGAGCTGTTGAGACTCCAAGCAGGCAGGAGGAAGAGGCAAGTGGAGAGAAAGAAAACAGAGGCCTAGATTGGGAAGAAATCAGTGTGCAATTTGCAAGCAGGAAAAGGGGGAAGTTCAGGAATGATGGACTTAAAAGCTGTAAAACTCTATCTGACAACGAGTTTTTGGAGAAGCAGTTGACATAGGAATCTTGAACACATGGGAATTGTAGTACCTGAATAAGTTTCCCCCAAGGACCCTTGGGAATTCCAATGCAAAAGAACAGAGAAGTAGAGCCCCCACAGAGGCTTTGAAGCTGCAGCGGCAGCTCTTTAGGAGACAGCCACGCTTCACCCCCACCGGTCTCTTTACTCAGGCGTCTGCATGCCTGATTGCCTGTCCTTCCCCTGAGGAGACAGATGGGGAGGGGAGCAATAATACCAGCAATAAGGAGTGAGAGCCGCTGCCAGCATCAAGAGGCTTCCTGGAGGAGAAGCGATGGCTATAGCAGCCCTCCCTCCCAGTTGAGGCACCGGCCAAGGAGGCCAGGCAGGTGACGGGGGGGGGAATGGTATGCGGAGGCTGCTCCGGGGATGTGAGACTTTCCCCCGTGAGCGGCGAAGACTGGAAGGTATGCAGCACCATTTCACCCCCTCCCTTCTTAGTTCGTCTGATGTTTGGAATTTTAGAACCAGGCGAAAAAGGAAATAAAATGCAGCAGAGCCAAACGGTTGACAGAAAAAGCTAGCAGGGCAGCCAAAAGTTCAGGAGCTGCAAGGGGCTGAAGAGGGTAAAAAGGAGCGTCTCAGCAGCCTACGGCCATACCACCCTGAACACGCCCGATCTCGTCTGATTTTGGAAGCTAAGCAGGGTCGGGTCTGGTTGGTACTTGGATGGGAGACCGCCTGTGAATACTGGGAGCTGTAAGTTTTTGTAAAATCCAAAATAAGGTAGAGGTCAGAAGGTGAGAAGGTGGTAGGAGACCCCAGAAGAGGAAGAGGGTCTCTGGGAGTGTGCCAATGTGCCCAGTGTGGGCAGAAGAGGCATAGGCGAGAAAAATCTGGACAGATGGTGAAGACAGAGAAGGATGTGGATATGGATGTGGATATGTGGTGGATGTAGAAGACGATAGCAGAACTCCATGAACAATGTCAGTGGTCAGCAGTTAAGAGGAAAAGTTTTGTTCCCCGCCCCATAAACTGAAAAGGGCAAGGGCTCGGAGTTGTGACATTCTGGTGAGAAACGTTGGCAGCAGAAGTATGGAGAATACGGGAAAGGGCCGAGTCAGAACTGCAAAGTAGCACCCCCTCACCAGTTCCCGATAAGGTGGAAACTGGAAAGGCTCCCTGGCGCAGTCCCAGCAGGATGGAGGAGGTGATGGAGCACCCCTACGAGCAAGCTGGGAGAAGAGGTGACAGCGCACCTCTGAGTTGGGAGGGAGAGAAATAGGGAGCATTTCTGAGAGGTGATAGAGCGCCTCTCCAGTTTGGAAGTGGAGTTGCAGTTAAGGGACTCTGGTTGAAGAAGGCAGAGAAGGAAAAGAGATGCAAGCTGTGAGACAGCTAACAGACTGACAACAGCCCTGAAAAAGCCCACACATCATACAGGCTCAAACAACAGACCTGCATTTGTCCACAAGATCATCAAAGATTAAACCACTGTTCTAGGAATCACCCGGAGGAGTCACATTGTACCTGCAGACCTCAGAATTTAAGGAAACTGGAGAAGATGAAACAAAAATCCTGAAGACATAGTAGTTCAACGTGTATGGCCCAGATAACAGCCCTGGCTATGTTTTTGGACTGGATGCCAGCACAGGGCAAGTAGCATGATATCACATTCATCTTAGCCCATTTTATAGAAACCTCTCACTCTCATTCCAAGTGCAGCCCACAACAAGAGAAACCAGGAGTGTTTTTGTTTTTTGTTTTTTTCCAGAGCCCCATCATGATGGGGAAGAAGAAGATGCAGTACACACCTCATAGAGTCATAAAGTTGTCACCTTTCAGCAAAAGCCCTTTTGGATGGATTAAGGGAACATAACTCTACAGGAAAGAGTTAGTGCATTAGGGAAAGCTCTGAGTACGACAAGGGAGAAAATGTTAAAATAGGGGCTTCTTTCCCTACAAGCACAGGCACACCCTCTCAAACCAGGAGACATGGGTGAAGGATTGGGGGCAACCTGGACATGGGTGGAGGAGACCTATCAGGTAATAGTGACAACCCCCACTGTGGTAAAGGCGGCCTGGATGCTAAAGTCAGGACTCATGCATCATTCTATGCATGATCAGATTTTGAATATGGGAAAATACCATGGGTTGAGGTAGGTGTAGGAAGGGCAGGAAGTCTGGTTTGCCTATTTTATCACTAGGGATTGGAAGGTATGTGTATAAGGCAAATAGGCATGCCCAGGGAAATGTCTCAATGTTAACTTCTTTCCAGTTACAGCATAGGTTTTACTGAGTTGTGTGAGAAAAGGGGGGTTGGTCCTCCATAGTCAATTCTGGAAAGCAACCAGTTTTTACAATGGCAAATAGGTATATGGATCATCTTCTGGGATGAAATGATTTGGCCACTGAAGGAATCACTTTTCACTCGGTGCACAAATTGATATAGTTTGGCTGGCCAAAAATGAAAAGGATTCACAATAAAAGCAACAGGTACATGACAACACATGATCCCCATGGAGGGAATTGGTTTTCATGTAAGGCAGATGCGTTGTTGGCTGTCAGCCTAGCATGAAATAGGTTTAGACTATCTCTTCAGTTGTGAAGGAGTAGTCAGTATTTTGGTAAAATACAACCTGTTGTCATTATGTAAATGAGTTGAATGCAAAAAAAAAAAGGAAAATGCATTTTGAAGTATACATATTAGAAGAACATTCTAGTGGTCTGCAGGCATGAGGACATGATTATTGGGTTCCCTAAGTAAGTATGGGTAAAAGCACTGTATGCAGAAGTACTTTGCACTAACATAATGGCTTTCCTAAATCTGCCTGTCTTTACTCTGCATGTAAAAGTGTTTTCTAATCTGTAATGCTCAAGTCAATGGAAGGAGAGAGCTGGAGATTCCAAAAGGTGGTTACAGAAAAGGGGGGTCAGAAAAATTCTGGGCTAGACAATGCAACTGGCACTCCAGGGCTGCCAGGCGAGCATGTCAGATCCAGCAACTGCTGAGGAATAGAAGATTGGGGCTAGATTTCTGCTGGGGTTACACCAGGAAGCTAACCTCTCTACGCACAAATCAGACCCCCTCCGTTATTGGGAACAGTGTGTAATGTGTGTTAGTGAATCCTAATGCTGCTATGTAGTTTGCTGTTATATATTACTTGTGCTATAAGGAAGTAGGAAATAGTACATGCTTGAAATTGCAAAGTTTTGAATTTAGCATGAAGGGGTTAAATCCAATGCCACTTGCATAGGAAAAATAAGCGAATTGAATTGTGCCTCTGAGTAAATTGCAGATGTCTTTGTCTTATCTCAAATTTTAGGAATGGCCTTGCAACACTCAAAGGTCTGGGAACTAAATGGGAGTTAGGCATACTCCCTCATTTTGGCTACATGCATCATTTTGTATCATTTTCTAACTAACTCTTTGTTCTCCTCTGTGCCAGTCAATGATGTAATGGAAAAGTTAACTAAAGATCTTTTTCTCCAGTGATGGGCGGGCTAAATGAATGATTGATTGCTGACATAGAAGGCAAAAGGTATATAGTGATGCTACCTCAATTAATTGGCATGACAATTTCTGAATATTTGTTGTCCTTGCGCAAGAAATTGTTAAACAATAAAGGCTTTTTAATTTTTCCCTGGAAACCTGGTCTTCGTCTCTTTCCTGGCCACAACACAGGTACCTGTATAGAAAGTGATGTAAGATGGTAGTGGAGGTGCCAGTAAGCCCTAGCTGTGAGGTGCACATTCTTTGGGCTCCCCTGCCTCCAGGTGGAAAAGAGAAGTGGGAAGGAGAGAAATGGTGTGGTCAAGTTCGCAGCCAAGCTTTGCACAATGATGACTGTGGTGGCTGCTGCTACTCCTCCACTGCCACTCCCAGCCAAAGTGAGGTCTAGAACGGTGAGCAGCAGTAGCTGCTGGTAGTGACTGGCTCTAGCCTTGGTCTGGGGAAAAGTCCCATGCCCTCTTCCTCCATCACCAGAGCTCGGATCTCAGCCAGTGCCTTTCCTACCCAAGCCTTCTGCAAATGGGAACCAGTCAACTCCAATAATGGCAGCGGTGGTGGCGGGGCTGCCAGCTGACCACTTCTGATTCCAAGGTGGTGGTTGTGGTTCTCTTGCTCATTCATTTGGCTGGAGAGAGACTGGCAGATCTGTGAAATGGCGGGGAGGGAGGGACTCCTGCCATTTCACAGTTCCTCATGTCTCTTTCCAGTGCTCTATCTACAGCCTCTCAAATACAGTACATGTATCTACGTGTTGTAGCTCCAAAAGTTTTAGATTTTGGAGCATTTTGGATTTAGGAATTCTAGATAAGCAATGCTCAACTTGCACTGATGCTCAATCTGTACTGATGTTAACTTGCCTATCTGGAGAATACCATTGTTCACAAGTTGGAAGCTCAAGTAACCAGAAGGAGATGCAAGGCAATCCCTGATAAATTCTCATTAGCTGACAAACAGGAAAGAACTTCAGTCTGCTCGGCTTTAAAAGTAAAAATAAACTCCAGAATCCTCCGTATCATATACGGAGATCACTATTCTAAATATTACCCTTCAGTGGGTGGAACATAAATAAATAGCAATGGACATACTGGGCCAAAGTCTGGTGTGCCTAAGATAACTCTTTGGACATTGACTATAACTTTGAGAGAACTTTTCCCATTCTTCCACTGAGGCAGTAATTCCCCTTTCTTCTTGATTTTGTGGGTTTCTGAATCTGTATCTTGACACTATCTATTAACTGTATCAAAATGATGCACTGGCAGACACCAGAACAAACAGGATCTCTTTATCACAAGATAAACAGGTAAAGAAGATCTCTATTTCCATACTTCAACATCTAGAGGGAAATAGAGTCAAGTCTTTTCTACAAATCAAAATACATGATCATTTCTAGCTTTAATTCTAGGATAGAAAAATACATTTGTTGAAAGATTCCAAATCCTCTCAGCATAAAAAATATATTTATGAACTGAGCCAATAGCTGCAAAGCCACACTTAACTTCCTATATTGAATAAATTGCAGCATATCTCATTCAACAAAACATTTACATTTCTAAAGCATTACTCCCCTAGAAAAATCATTACATATACTTGAAATTGCTTCTATTTGAATAAGAGATTTAAACCAATCCTTTCTTACATTCTCCCTCCTGCAGCTGCTGTCTTTTACATGAACACACCTATTCAAGGCAAACCATTAAAGGGTATAATACTTCAAAAATGCTTTAAAGGGTGTAATATCAACGTGTGTGGAACTCACCAATTCATTTTCATGAGATTGTCAGTAAAGGTTTCACTAGCATGTTTTTGAAATATTTAGTTTTAACCGTTGTTTTAAATGAGAGTCAAGAGACAAATTTAATATTTATATTTTTTAAAAAACAAAGCAAATTTGAAACGTAATTTTAATTTTTTACATCATTTTTACACATTTGCCCTTTCAAATATTATGATTGTGTTTTGCTATTGGATAAAATATATGCAACAAGAAAGTCTGGAAGGCAAACTTTGCTTGTTCCACAATAAGCAAGGCAAGCACCACAAGAGCATCACTCAAACAGGGCCCACATGCATTGTTATTAGGAGAAGACAGTTACATACTTCTGTATATCTATTTGTCTTGTCAAGTATTATATATTACAGCATTTTGGTATTGTATAGTGGTATTGGCTAACATGTCCATTTCAACTTACAATGGAATAGTTTACAATAAGAAATTCTTTTTAAGAAATATCAACCAATAGGGAATTTACACACACACACACACACACCTTTTTCCCTCTTGACTAATTCCACAGCCTACAAACTAATTAACATTTATTCAGTCTGTTTTCAACTACCAACTACTGTGACATTTAAAAGAGAAATCTTTTCTTCCTCATCAAGCCTTGACTTAATCACTGTGCTAATTTCACCCATGTGCAAACACAAATCACATAAACCAACAGAATGGGTTTTAAAAAAAAAAGCACATGAATAAGATTAAGTCACAAAGTATTTTCTACTATTTCCAGACAATTGCAGTGGGGAACTCCTGTTCACCCCATGCTATTAAGTTGTGAGTGCCATGTGCTATGCAATATGCATACGAAGCCATTAGATGAAGCTATTAGAAGTTTTGGATGGGACATCAACATACCGAAGACACTTGCCTCTATTATTCTCTTATTACCTGAGTCAGCTGCAGCTGTGCAGTTGCGATACCAGTGCCTAGATATTGTAATGGACTAGAGGTAGGCAATAAACTGACGCTAAATCCTAGTAGGCCCTCCACCCATCCCAAGGACCACTGCCTGGGCCACGAAGGGAGAGAAGAAGAGGCAGGTACAGTCCTATCATGCCCAGGCTTGGAAGCAGATGATTCCAGCAGATGACTCCATTCCAATAGCCACTGCCCTGGCCTCAGAGAAAGAGAAAAACCAGCAGTATTTGCTGAACTTAATTCCTCCCACACTGCCAATCTCTTTCACTTGTGTGTAGTGTCTTATTTAGGCTGTAAACCTGAGGGCAGGGAACCATCAAATAATAATTTGTAAACAGCTCTGAGAATCTTTGTGTCTGAAGTGCAACGTACAATACTCTAAATAAATAAATAATCAAATAGTAAGATGGAATGCTTTTAAGGTCTGGAAATTAAATAAGTGACTTCTCCTGGACAGAGCTGCACCCTTCTGACTAATTTCACTGCTTGGGAGTATTCTGAGATGCATCTTTTGCGCTGGAGGACAACTCTGTGGATCAAAGTGCCTTCCACTAGCCATGATGGATGGAGAGAAAGACTAGTAAATGGGGAAAAAAAGGGTGTGGGTGAGGGGAAGAAGGGAAATAATAGAAGAAAAACAAAGGATCATTGTGGATGGAAAGCTCCATTCCCTCTGTAAAAATAAAACCAGGAGTGTACTGTTACACAGACCACAAAATCACTAATATCAAAAAATAGAGTAAAGCTAAAGAAAAGCATAAAATAGTGTTAAAATATAACTTTTTAAATCCCTGTAGAATTTATAGAGCGTGTAAAGAAGGAATTGCACTACTAAACATAATCAAGGGTGAACAAGAACTGTGGACCACAAAATACAAAAAGACAATACAATACAATACAAATACAAAAAGGCTATATATATAGCCCAAAGCCTAAATAGATGATTGATAAAATTCTGAAGGATAGCTGAGAAGTAAAAGTGAAACAGAACAGAAACAGAGTCAGAATCCTGAATCCATTCAGTGA